>JAVIAB010000047.1:18078010-18628010 GCA_032433765.1 Megaustenia siamemsis | reverse complement strand
CAAGCTTTCAACTTGTAATTTTGTGAATGACGTCTGTACTGATCTTCACGCACCATCGATATACAAAGGAACAATCTTGAACAATGGAAATGTGAAAACAATGTGGCTGAACATTTTGGGGAGCAGAGTAAATGAAACACAATTTGAATGTGTTTACGAAAACAAAGTGCAGGTTATGTGCGGACTTCAAGTTTATGGTGAGTATGCGAATCGTTCAATAATCTTTTGTAAAGTACATGTACTGGCAAAATAGGATCTTAATATCACAGATCAACAAACAGAAACTAAATATAATAAATCAGCAAACAGAAATTGGAGATAACATAAATAGAAAGAACGAAAATGGCAACCGAATGCTTGAATTATGCAATCAACATGAATTATGCACAACTAACACTTTCTTTAAACATAAAGACTCACAAATATACACCTGGTATAAATGGAACGATAACAACTGTAAAAGTCAAATAGATTTCATCCTAGCGAGAACACAAAGGAAATGGAAAATCAGAGACAGCAGAGCGGTACCTAACATCACAAATGATACAGACCATAAAATGGTGCTGATAACCATCCAGAAAGCAAAACAAGACAACAAGAACCAATTGAAAACAAGAAAACAATCCGAAAGGACAATACAATTAAGCCAACTTAAAATTGAAGACAAAAAGAAAGAAATAGAAAAACAAATAGAAAGCCAATTTAAACAATTACCACAACAAATAACTACAGTAGATAACGAGTGGCTCACATTTAAAAAATCATTGACGAAAATAGCAACCGCAATATGAGGAACGAAGCAAAGGAAGAAGGAGGGAAAGATGAGCACTCCATGGTGGAATGATATAGTCAAGAACGCATTAAAAAGATAGAAAAAACTATACAAAATCTGGCTAAAAACTAAAAAGCCAAGCGATTATGATATATACACAACCGAAAGAAGAGAAGTGAAGAAATTAATCAAAGAAGAAAAACATAAAGCATTGATAAAATTTGGAGAAATGATTAATAACAATCACAAATCAGCATCCAGAGACTTCTATAGAACAATTAAAGCCACAAGACAAAAGAAAGACAATTATGACCCAACTGAAATCATCAATGATAAACGAGGCCAAGCAATAAAAAACACAGGGCACATCTTAATGAGATGGAAAGAATATTTCGAAGAGCTCTTGTATGTAGAAACAAGTTCAAAAACACACAAAAAGCAACTAATAGTTGGCGATAAAGAACCAATAATACTAATGGAAGAAATACAAGAAACATTACGACAAGCACCAAGAAACAAAGCCCCCGGAATCGATAACATCCCAGTAGAAATGCTAACAGCAGCGGGAGAGGCAGGATGTAAATTGCTACACAGAATATTCAACGCTGCATGGATACAACAGCAAGTCCCAGACGATTGGAAACAGTCCATTATATTACCAGTATGGAAAAAGAAGGGCAGCAGAAGAGACTGCAACCAATATAGAGGCATATCGCTATTAAGCCAAACAGGGAAGTTATATGCCAAGATAGTTGAAAACAGATTGAGACCAATTATAGACCCACAACTAAGCAATGCTCAGATGGGCTTTAGGAGGAACAGAGGTTGCACAGATGCCCTATTTATCATAAAACAACCAGCAGAGAAAACAATAGAGCATAATAAAACACTACATACAGCTTTTATTGACCAAGAAAAGACTTTCGTTAGGGTGGACAGGAAACAACTGTGGTCCGTATTGCCCTTGTACGGAGTGAGTCACCACCTAGTAGAGACATGCAAGAGCCTCTACGAAAGTAGTCGCACTACAGTACGATCTTCAGCAGGCTACTCTAAACATTTCACCATTAACTCCGGAGTAAGACAAGGCTGCGTGCTTTCCCCTTTACTTTTCATCACATATATGGACAATATATGCAAATTAGCATGCCCAATCAAAGGACATATACCAACACGGACGATAACATGCGATAACACAAAAGAGAACGAAATATACGTACCAGAAAACAACAGAAGAAAGGAAGAAATAAATGAAATACTATTTGCAGACGACCAAGTTCTGATACATGAAACAACTGAGGACCTACAAGAACATATCAACAGGCTAAACAACACTTGTAAACAATACAACATGAAGATCAACAGAAGCAAAACCAAAGTAATGGCAATAGCGAGAAAGAAAGAAAATCTAAACATCATAAAAGATAATACAACCTTGAAGCAAGTAGACACTTTTAAATATCTGGGTAGCACGTTAACACAAGACAATAACCAAGAGACAGAGATAGATATAAGGTGGAACAAAGCATGCCAAGTTATAGGCCAAGTATCAACACTATTGAAAAACAAAGCAATAACTACGGAAGCAAAAAGGGCAATATACAAATCAATTTTTCTACCAACTCTGTGCTATCAGTGCCAGAATTGGACGCTTGACTCTAGAACAATAAGAAAGATAACGACCACCGAAATGAAATGTGTCAGAAGAATGACAGGAAACAGGTTAATGGACAGAGTAAGAAACACTGACCTGAGGAAGAAACTCAAAATTGAACCAGCCATCGAATGCATAAAGAAACAACAGATAAATTGGTTCGGCCACATAACAAGACAAAAAGAACTAACAATGACTCAAAGAGCCATAAACAAACGCTACGAAAACGCCTGATTAAGAGGAAGACCGAGAAAGAGATGGATAAAGGGAATACTAGAGTCACTTGGAGGAATAACATCAGAAGAGGCCAACAGAAGAGCAAAGAATCGCAGATTGCATCTCCCCTCGACAGAACGGCAGCAGAGGAAGGATAGAAGAAGATAGAAGAAGAACAAACAGGAACTTAATATCACAAATCAACAAACAGGAACTTAATATCACAAATCAACAAACAGGAAATTAATATCACAAATCAACAAAGAGGAACGTAATATCAAAAATCAACAAATAGTAACTTAATATCATAAATCAACAAACAGGAACTTAATATCATAAATCAACAAATAGTAACTTAATATCACAAATCAACAAACAGGAACTTAATATCATAAATCAACAAATAGTAACTTAATATCATAAATCAACAAACAGGAACTTAATATCATAAATCAACAAATAGTAACTTAATATCATAAATCAACAAACAGGAACTTAATATCATAAATCAACAAATAGTAACTTAATATCATAAATCAACAAACAGGAACTTAATATCATAAATCAACAAATAGTAACTTAATATCATAAATCAACAAACAGTAACTTAATATCATAAATCAACAAATAGTAACTTAATATCATAAATCAACAAACAGGAACTTAATATCATAAATCAACAAATAGTAACTTAATATCACAAATCAACAAACAGTAACTTAATATCATAAATCAACAAATAGTAACTTAATATCACAAATCAACAAACAGGAACTTAATATCACAAATCAACAAACAGGAACTTAGTATCATAAATCAACAAACAGGAACTTAATATCATAAATCAACAAACAGGAACTTAATATCATAAATCAACAAACAGGAACTTAATATCACAAATCAACAAACAGGAACTTAATATCACAAATCAAAAAACAGGAACTTAATATCATAAATCAACAAACAGGAACTTAATATCATAAATCAAAAAACAGGAACTTAATATCATAAATCAACAAACAGGAACTTAATATCACAAATCAAAAAACAGGAACTTAATATCATAAATCAACAAACAGGAACTTAATATCATAAATCAACAAACAGGAACTTAATATCATAAATCAACAAAGAGGAACTTAATATCATAAATCAACAAAGAGGAACTTAATATCACAAATCAACAAACAGGAACTTAATATCACAAATCAACAAAGAGGAACTTAATATCACAAATCAACAAACAGGAACTTAATATCATAAATCAACAAACAGGAACTTTTTATCATCAATCAACAAACAGGAACTTTTTATCATAAATCAACAAACAGGAACTTAATATTATAAATCAACAAACAGGAACTTAATATCACAAATCAACAAAGAGGAACTTAATATCGTAAATAAACAAACATGAACTTAAAATCATAAATCAACAAACAGGAACTTTTTATCATAAATCAACAAACAGGAACTTTTTATCATAAATCAACAAACAGGAACTTTTTATCATAAATCAACAAAGAGGAACTTAATATCGTAAATAAACAAACATGAACTTAAAATCATAAATCAACAAACAGGAACTTAGTATTACAAATCAACAAAAAGGAACTTAATATCATAAATCAACAAACAGGAACTTAATATTACAAATCAACAAACAGGAACCTAGTATCATAAATCAAGAAACAGGAACTTGATATCACAAATCAGCAAACAGGAACTTAATATCATAAATCAACAAAGAGGAACTTATTATCATAAATCAACAAACAGGAATTTAATATCATAAATCAACAAACAGGAACTTAATATCATAAATCAACAAACAGGAACTTATTATCATAAATCAACAAACATGAACGTAATATCATAAATCAATAAACAGGAACTTAATATCATAGATCAACAAACAGGAACTTAATATCATAAATCAACAAACAGGAACTTAATATCATAAATCAACAAAACGGAACTTAATATCACAAATCAACAAACAGGAACTTAATATCATAAATCAACAAAGAGGAACTTAATATCATAAATCAACAAACAGGAACTTAATATCATAAATCAACAAAGAGGAACTTAATATCATAAATCAACAAACAGGAACTTAATATTATAAATCAACAAACAGGAACTTAATATCACAAATCAACAAACAGGAACTTAATATCACAAATCAACAAACAGGAACTTAATATCATAAATCAACAAAACGGAACTTAATATCATAAATCAACAAACAGGAACTTAGTATTACAAATCAACAAAGAGGAACTTAATATCATAAATCAACAAAGAGGAACTTAATATCATAAATCAACAAACAGGAACTTAATATCACAAATCAACAAACAGGAACTTAATATCACAAATCAACAGACAGGAACTTAATATCATAAATCAACAAACAGGAACTTTTTATCATCAATCAACAAACAGGAACTTGATATCACAAATCAACAAACAGGAACTTAATATCATAAATCAACAAACAGGAACTTTTTATCATCAATCAACAAACAGGAACTTAATATTATAAATCAACAAACAGTAACTTAATATCACAAATCAACAAAGAGGAACTTAATATCGTAAATCAACAAACAGGAACTTAGTATCATACATCAACAAACAGGAACTTAATATCATAAATCAGCAAAGAGGAACTTAATATCATAAATCTACAAAGAGGAACTTAATATCATAAATCTACAAAGAGGAACTTAATATCATAAATCAACAAACAGGAACTTAATATCTTAAATCAACAAACAAGAACATAATATCACAAATCAACAGACAGGAACTTAATATCATAAATCAACAAACAGGAACTTAATATCACAAATCAACAGACAGGAACTTAATATCAAAAATCAACAAACAGGAACGTAATATTACAAATCAACAGACAGGAACTTAATATCATAAATCAACAAAGAGGAACTTAATATTACAAATCAACAAACAGGAACTTAATATCATAAATCAACAAACAGGAACTTAATATTACAAATCAACAAACAGGAACTTAATATCATAAATCAACAAACAGGAACTTAATATTACAAATCAACAAACAGGAACTTAATATCATAAATCAACAAACAGGAACTTAATATCACAAATCAACAAAGAGGAACTTAATATTACAAATCAACAAACAGGAACTTAATATTACAAATCAACAAACAGGAACCTAGTATCATAAATCAAGAAACAGGAACTTGATATCACAAATCAGCAAACAGGAACTTAATATCATAAATCAACAAAGAGGAACTTATTATCATAAATCAACAAACAGGAATTTAATATCATAAATCAACAAACAGGAACTTAATATCATAAATCAACAAACAGGAACTTAATATCATAAATCAACAAACAGGAACTTAATATCATAAATCAACAAACAGGAACTTAATATCATAAATCAACAAACAGGAACTTAATATCATAGATCAACAAACAGGAACTTAATATCATAAATCAACAAACAGGAACTTAATATCACAAATCAACAAACAGGAACTTAATATCATAAATCAACAAACAGGAACTTAATATCACAAATCAACAAACAGGAACTTAATATCATAAATCAACAAACAGGAACTTAATATCACAAATCAACAAACAGGAACTAAATATCATAAATCAACAAAACGGAACTTAATATCATAAATCAACAAACAGGAACTTAGTATTACAAATCAACAAAGAGGAACTTAATATCATAAATCAACAAAGAGGAACTTAATATCATAAATCAACAAAGAGGAACTTAATATCACAAATCAACAAACAGGAACTTAATATCACAAATCAACAAAGAGGAACTTAATATCACAAATCAACAAACAGGAACTTAATATCATAAATCAACAAACAGGAACTTTTTATCATCAATCAACAAACAGGAACTTAATATTATAAATCAACAAACAGGAACTTAATATTATAAATCAACAAAGAGGAACTTAATATCGTAAATCAACAAACAGGAACTTAGTATCATACATCAACAAACAGGAACTTAATATCATAAATCAGCAAGCAGGAACTTAATATCATAAATCAACAAAGAGGAACTTAATATCATAAATCTACAAAGAGGAACTTAATATCATAAATCAACAAACAGGAACTTAGTATCATACATCAACAAACAGGAACTTAATATCATAAATCAGCAAGCAGGAACTTAATATCATAAATCAACAAAGAGGAACTTAATATCATAAATCTACAAAGAGGAACTTAATATCATAAATCAACAAACAGGAACTTAATATCTTAAATCAACAAACAAGAACATAGTATCACAAATCAACAGACAGGAACTTAATATCATAAATCAACAAACAGGAACTTAATATCAAAAATCAACAAACAGGAACTTAATATCATAAATCAACAAATAGTAACTTAATATCACAAATCAACAAACAGGAACTTAATATCATAAATCAACAAATAGTAACTTAATATCACAAATCAACAGACAGGAACTTAATATCATCAATCAACAAACAGGAACTTAATATCAAAAATCAACAAACAGGAACTTAATATCACAAATCAACAAAGAGGAACTTAAAATTACAAATCAACAAACAGGAACTTAATATCATAAATCAACAAACAGGAACTTTTTATCATAAATCAACAAACAGGAACTTTTTATCATAAATCAACAAACAGGAACTTAATATTATAAATCAACAAACAGGAGGTTAATATCACAAATCAACAAAGAGGAACTTAATATCGTAAATAAACAAACATGAACTTAAAATCATAAATCAACAAACAGGAACTTAGTATTACAAATCAACAAAAAGGAACTTAATATCATAAATCAACAAACAGGAACTTAATATTACAAATCAACAAACAGGAACCTAGTATCATAAATCAAGAAACAGGAACTTGATATCACAAATCAGCAAACAGGAACTTAATATCATAAATCAACAAAGAGGAACTTATTATCATAAATCAACAAACAGGAATTTAATATCATAAATCAACAAACAGGAACTTAATATCATAAATCAACAAACAGGAACTTATTATCATAAATCAACAAACATGAACGTAATATCATAAATCAATAAACAGGAACTTAATATCATAGATCAACAAACAGGAACTTAATATCATAAATCAACAAACAGGAACTTAATATCATAAATCAACAAACAGGAACTTAATATCATAAATCAACAAACAGGAACTTAATATCACAAATCAACAAACAGGAATTTAATATCATAAATCAACAAAACGGAACTTAATATCATAAATCAACAAACAGGAACTTAGTATTACAAATCAACAAAGAGGAACTTAATATCATAAATCAACAAACATGAACTTAATATCACAAATCAACAAACAGGAAATTAATATCATAAATCAACAAACAGGAACGTAATATTACAAATCAACAAACAGGAACTTAATATCATAAATCAACAAAGAGGAACTTAATATCATAAATCAACAAAGAGGAACTTAATATCATAAATCAACAAACATGAACTGGAAATCAACTGGGAAAGATTCAACAAATAAAACAGGTGGTAGGCAATGTTGTGTGCTGTAGTGCTGTCACCGGATTTATTTAATATGCATAGTGAGATTATTTTAAGACCCACACGTGGCATGCCTGGAATAACAATCGGAGGTCGTAATATAAATAATCTAAGATATACTGATAAAACAGTTTTAATTGCTAAGAGTGAAAATGAGTTGCAAAAAAATTATAGACATTATAGAGAAGAAAAGCAAAAATAAAGGATTCAGCCTTATTAGTAAATAAAGACAGAAATAATAGTAGCAACAAAAAAAAGGACTTCACCGCAATGCACAATAAAAACAAGTGGAACAATATTAAACATGTAAATGAATAAAAAAAACTTTGAACAATGTTAACCTCAGATGGTAGATGTACAACAGAGGTAAGATGCAGAAGGGGCATTCCAAAAAATCGCTCAGGCAAAAGGAGCATTCCAAAAAATGAGGTAGATTCTGCACAATCCATTTTTGACAATAGAAAATAGAAAGGGAGTTTTTAAATGTTACTTGGAGCCAGTCTTAACATAAATACGTGAATCATGGACACTAAATAGGACAACAGACAAAAAAATCACTGGCGGCTGTAGAAATGTGGTTTTAAAGAAGAATGTTGAGAATTTAGTGGACAGTTAAGAAGAGTATTAAAAACCGTTCTGAAAGAAGCCAAAGCAAAAAGAGAGCTAATTTCAATTATTAGGAAGAAACAATCATCATTTTGTGACCATTTAATGGGAAGGGAACAGCTGTAATGTATTGTAACAACTGTGGAAATTGAAGGGACGAATAGATAGAGGAAAGCAAAGAGAAAAGATACCAGATAGCTTACGAGAATGGCATGACGGAAGGTCAACAACAGAAATGATAAATAACTGTCCTGATCAAAAGTTGTGGAGAGACACGATCACCTACCCCACCAGACATGGCACTTGATGATGATGATACGAATTGTCCTATAGTATTGTATATACTATTGTGCACCATCTAAATTAGACCTCTATTTTGTATAACAAGGAGCTTACCCTGGAATGTATTCTCAGTGACATTGGAATCTAATTTAGCAATACAGATAGAATATCATGATAGAAAAAGCACTATCTTAGATGCTACCAGTAGTATACAAGGTTGTAATAGTATATTATTTGGCCCGTAAATTAACAAAGATATATAGTGCGGTGCGCATAACGCGTACGGTGCAGGGGGAGTTAACCATGACCGCGGGTGGTTGGGTATTGACCTCTCGTGTTGGTGACTCCGGAAGTGGCCTGTTTATGTCTGGTGTGTGCTGACTTTGGCGTTATTGATGTACTTGATCGATCGTGATAAATATAAATTATACAACATCAATGAAAAACAATAGCATTAAATATAAAACAGAAATCAAAAGACATATTTTATTATTTTATTATCTCAATAGGTGTATAACATACAGTGGATATTATATAACATTACAAACATATTTAGTACACTGAGTAAATATATATTACAAGGATAACATTTATTTATAGCAATGTAGTTGGGTGTCTGCTTAGCTCTATGTCATAAATGAATCATAAGCGGTGAAACTGTAAGAATTTGCTGGTTAGTCTAAGCTGGTAGTGTAAAGAGTTAAATATCTAGCATGATGGATGTATGCAGGTTGTCTAGTGTCGTGACGGGTGTATGGAGGTCGTCTAGTGTGTCATGATGGGTGTATGAAGGTCGTCTAGTGTGTCGTGACAGGTGTATGTAGGGTGTCTGCTGTATCATGACGGTTGTATGTAGGGTGTCTACTGTGTCGTGATGGGTGTACGGACGTTGTCTAGTGTGTCATGATGGCTGTATATCGGTTGTCGAGTGTGGTATGATGGCTGTATGTACGTTGTCTAGTGTGTCGTGATCGGTGTATGGAGGTTCTCTAGTGTGTGTCGTTGCAGGTGTATGGAGGTCATCTAGTGTGTCGTAATGGGTGTATTAAGGTCTTCTACTGTCTCATGATGGTTGTATGTAGGTTGAATAGTGTATAGTGATGGTTATATGGAGGTCCTCTAGTGTGTCGTGAGGGGTGTGTGGAGGTCGTCTACTGGGTGATGACGGTTGTATGGAGGTCGTCTAGTGTGTCGTGATGAGTGTATGAAGGTCGTCTAGTGTGTCATGATGGCTGTATGTAGGTTGTCTAGTGTATCGTGATGGGTGTATAGAGGTCGTCTAATGTGGCATGAAGTCTGTATGGAGATCGTCTATTGTGTCATGAGTACTGTAAGTATTTTGTCTAATATGTCATGATGGGTGTATGTAGGTTGTCTACTGTGTCATGATGGAGGTATGTAGGTCGTCTAGTGTGTCATGATGTTTGTATTTAGGTTGCCTAATGTGTCGTGATGGGTGTATGGAGGTCCTTTAGTGTGTCATGATGGTTGTATGCACGGTTTCGAGTGTGTCGTGATGGGTGTGTGCAGGTTGTCGAGTTTGGTATGATGACTGTATGTAGGTCGTCTAGTTTGTCCTGAGGTCTGTATGTCGGGTGTCTAGTGTGGCATGAAGGCTGTATGTCGGTTGTCTAGTATGGCATGACGGCTGTATGTTGGTTGACTAGTAAATCTTGATGGGTGTATGGAGGTCGTCTAATGTTGCACGAAGTCTGTATGGAGGTCGTCTAGTGTGTCATGATTGGTGTATGGAGGTCGTCTAGTGTGTCGTGATGGCAGTATGTAGGTCGTCTAGTTTGTCATGAGGGTTGTATGTTGGTTGACTATTGTGTCGTGATGGATGTATATACTCGTATGTTATCTAGAGTGTCGTGATGGGTATGTGTAGGTTTTCTAGTGTTTCGTGATGGATGTATGTCGGTTGTCTAGTGTATCGTGACGGGTGTTTGGAGGTCGTCTAGCGTGTCGTGACGGGTGTATGGAGGTCATTTAGTGTGTCGTGATTGTTATATGTAGGTTGTCTAATGTTTCGTAAGATGGGTGTATGCAGGTTGTCTAATGTTTCGTGATGGGTGTTTGGAGGTCGTCTAGTTTGTCATGAGGGTTGTATGTAGGTTGTCTATTGTTTCCTGATGGGTGTATGCAGGTTGTCGTGTGTGGTATGATGGCTGCATGGAGGTCGTCTAGTTTGTCATGAGTGTTGCATGTCGGTTGTCTAGTGTGTCAGGAAGGCTACATGTAGGTTGTGTAGTGTGTCGTGATAGGTGTTTGGAGGTCGGCTAGTGTGTCGTGGTGGATGTATGGAGGTCGTCTAGTATGTCGTGATGGCTGCATGGAGGTCGTCCAGTGTGTCATGATGTATATATGTAGGTTGTCTAGTGTGTCGTGGAGGATGCATGTACGTTGTCAAGTGTGGTATGAGGGCTGTATGAAGGGTTTCTGGTGTATCATGAGGGCTGTATGGACGTCGTCTTGTTTGTCTCGATGAATGTATGCCGGTTGTCTAGTGTCATGATGATTGTATGTAGGTTGTGTCTAGTGAATCGTGACGGGTGTATAGAGGTCTTCTAGTGTGTCGTGATGGGTGTATGCAGGTTACCTAGTGTGACCTGATTGTTGTATGGAGGTCGCCTAATGCGTTATGATGGGTGTATGTTGGTTGTCTAGTGTCGTTTTTTAAATAGATATGCCTATGAAACTGTTAAAAATAGTAAATTTACACGATAGGCTTACCTCAAACTTTACATTAAACATCACCGTAGCAAAAATTTACTTAAAATACACTTTTGAAATTTTTACCCCTGACAATTAATTTATGGCTACGCCCATGAAATCGATAAAAATCGTAAATTTACACTCTAGACGTACCCCAAACTTTACATTAAACATCCCCATAGCAAAAGTTTACTGAAAAATCTTTTTTGAAATTTTTACTTCTTGACCATTCTTGAAGGATATGAATATGAAAGCGATAAATAGTTTCATTTTACACTCTAGGGTTACCCTAAACGTTATTTTAGACATCCCGGTATAAAGAATTTGCTTAAAAAGAACTTTTATGATTTTCCCCACTGACCATTTTTTTTAGGGATACGCTTTTGAAATCAAAATAAAATTGAAATTTAGTCTAGTGGCTTACCTCAAACTTTAGTTTAGACATGACCATAGTAAAAATGTACTTAAAGACCACTTTAACAATTTTTACCCCTTGACCATTTTTGAAGGCTACGTCTATAAAACTATTAAAATTAGTAAATGTAACCTCTAGGCTTAGTCTAAACTTTATTTTAGACATCCCCATACCAACAATTTACTTAAAAATCACTTTTGAAACTGTTACCCCCCTGATCATTTTCAATGAATACGCCCACGAAATTGATTTAAAAAAAATTGAAATTTAACCTCAAGGCATACGTCAAACTTTATTTTAAACATACCCATAGCAGAAATGTGCTTAAAAATAACTTTTCAAATTTTTACCCCACTGATCATTTTTGATGGCTACGCCCATGAAATTGATTCAAAATTTAAATTTAACCTATTGGCATACCCAAAACATAATATTTGACACTCCCATGCATCAAATTTACATAAAAAATCAACTAAAAATTAGTAGTGAAGTATGGCATTATACTCCAACAGGTAAAATAAAAATGTGAGGGTAGAGTATAAATATGTGCCTCGATGAGTGGGTAGACTATTATAAGGAATAATGTGCATTCATGGGACATTCCACTGTCATTAATGCCATACTTCACTACTAATTGTTAAATGATTTTTTATGTAAATTTGATGCATGGGCGTGTCAAATATTTTGTTTGGGTTATGCCAAAAGGTTAAATTAAATTTTAATCAATTTCATGGGCGTAGTCATCAAAAATGGTCAGGGGGGTAAAAATTTCAAAAGTTATTTTTAAGTACATTTTTGCTATGGGGATGTTTAAAATAAAGTTTGAGGTATGCCTTGAGGTTAAATTTCAATTTTTCAAAATCATTTTCGTGGGCGTAGCCATCGAAAATGGTGGTGGGGGGGGGTAAAAATTCCAAAATGATTTTAAAGTAAATTTTTGGTATGGGGATGTCTAATATAAAGTTTAGTGTAAGCCTAGAGGTTACATTTACTAATTGTAAAAGTTTCATAAATGCCTTCAAAAATGGTCAAGGGGGTAAACATTTTAAAAGTGATTTTTAAGTACATGTTTGCTATGGGGATGTCTAAATTAAAGTTTGTAGTAAGCCAATAGGCCCAAATTTAATTTTTTTAATTGATTTCATAGGCGTATCCTCAAAAATGGTCAGGGGGTAAAATCATAAAAGTGCATAAAAGCCAATTCTTGATACCGGGATGTCTAAAATAACGTTTAGGGTAAGCCTAGAGTGTAAATTAAAAATAATTATCGTTTTCATGGGCTTATCCTTCATAATTGGCCAAGGGGGTAAACATTTCAAAGTTGAATTTTAAGTAAATTTTTGCTATGGGGATGTTTAATGTAAAGTGTGAGGTAAGCATATGGTGTAAATTTACAATTTTAAACAGTTTCATAGGCATATCCATTTAAAAACGACACACTAGACAACCAACAAACACCCATCATAACACACTAGACGACCTCTATAAAACCATCAGGCCACACTAGGTGACCTCCATACACCATTCACAACACACTAGACGACCTCCATACACCCGTTACGACACACTAGACACAACCTATATACAATCATCATGACACTAGACAACCGGCATGCATTCATCAAGACAAATAAGACGACCTCCATACAACCCTCATGATACACCAGAAACCCTTCATACAGCCTTCATACCACACTCGACAACCTGCATATACCCATCACGAAACATTAGACAACCTACATACAACCATCATGATACACTAGACATCATACGTACATCCATCACGACACACTCGACAACCTGCATACATCCATCACGACACACTAGACAACCTACATACAACCCTCATGAAATAGTAGACAACCTACATACCTCCATCATGACAAACTAGACATCCTATATACACCCATCATGACACAGTAGACAACTTACATACACCCATCACGACACACTCGACAACCTACATACATCCATCACGACACACTAGACAACCTACATACATCCATCATGCCAGACTAGACATCTTACATACAGCCATCACGACACACTCGACAACCTACTTACATCCATCATGACACACTAGACAACCTGCATACAGCCATCACGACACACTAGACGACCACCATACACCCATCTAGACACACTAGACGACCACCATACACCCATCAAGACATACTAGACAACCGACATTCAACCGTCATGCCCCACTAGACAACCAACATACAGCCTTCATGCCACATTAGACACCCGACATACAGTCCTCATGACAAACAAGACGACCTACATACAGTCATCATACAACACTCGACAACCCGCATACACCAAGCACCACACACTCGACAACGTACATACAGCCATCATGGCACACTAAACGACCTCCACACACCCATCACGACACATTAAACAACCTAAATACAGTCATCATGACACACTAGACGACCTTCATATCACCATCATGACACACTAGACAACCTACCTCCACCCATCATGACACATTAGACAACCTACATACAGCCCTCATGACACACTAGACGACATCCACACAGCCTTCATGCCATATTAGACGACCTCCATACACCCATCACGACACTAGACAACCAGCGTACACCCATCATGCTAGATATTTAACTCTTTACACTACCAGCGTAGACTAACCAGCAAGTTCTAACAGTCTCACCGCGTATGATTCATTTATGACATAGAGCTAAGCAGACACCCAACTACATAACTATAAATAAATGTTATCCTTGTAATATATATTTACTCAGTGTACTAAATATGTTTGTAATGTTATATAATATCCACTGTATGTTATACACCTATTGAGATAATAAAATAATAAAATATATCTTTTGATTTCTGTTTTATATTTAATGCTATTGTTTTTCATTGATGTTGTATAATCTACTAGCCTATCACTATCGATCAAGTACATCAAGAGCGCCAAAGTCAGCACACACCAGGCATAAAAGGGTCACTTCCTGAGTCACTGACAGGAGGTCAAAACCCCACCATGAGCGGTCATGGTTAACTCCCCCTGCACCGCGCGCGTTAAGCGCACCGCACTATATATATTTGTTAATTTACGGGCCAAATAATAAACATATACAACCTTGTATACTACTGCTACCATGCATTTGTTGAAAAATATGAAACCATATATCGATGTAACAACAAACAAAAATAGCTGAAATACTTGTCAAAGCTAACTGCTCAAAACACAAATGCCATGAAAAGGCTGATGCATGTGACCCAATGAAAGAATGTAAAGATGGAAATGGAAATTTTCAATTTCAGCTGAATATAGGATATCTTAGTAGTGCATCACACAAATCTGGCATTGTTCACTGGTATTTTTCTGGTATTTCTATGGTATTGCTGGCATCGTTGGTAGATGGTATTAATGAATTTTACTGTATTTATTGGTACGCTTTGGTTAGTTGTGGTAAAAGGATGATGTAACACGAGAACCAAGCTGACATATAAATAGATGTAATAAGAAGAATACAGGGACAAACGAAAACTGATCAATGAAAAAATATGGTGATGGTCGTTGTTTTGGCTGAAGTGGCGGATTGTTTGTGTGGGAGGGGGGAGAGGTAAAAGGTGTTGTAGTGACAAGCCACCAAAGCTGACCAGTGGAAAAATATGAAGAAACAAAGCCGACCAATGGAAGATGGTGACTGAATTTTTATGGGCGGATTGGATGGGAGCGGAAAGAAAGGTGGGAAAGATTAAAGGTGATATAAGAGCAAACAAAGCAGACAGTGAGAAGATTATATTGAATGACTTTATTAGATTTTAGTGTTGGAATGATAAATGTGGTGTAGTAAAATGTGGAGCCAGCAAAACTGCGCGTGAAAAGATGTAATAAGATAAAAGTGGCGAAACAAAACTGACTGATAAATAGATGAATAAAGATAATAAAGATAATGAAGAAGAGATCCAAAACAGACCGTGAGAAAATTGTATTTGGCTTGTCAGTGGATTTTAGTGGTGGCGTGGTAAGTAGTGGGGCGTGTTGTAAAAGCTAGCTGTAATAAGCGAGCCAAATCTTACCGTGATAAAGATTATTTTGTTTAATTTATTTCGTATTTTAATGGATGTCTTGGTGACTTTAGTGGTGGATTGAGCTGAATGGGGACGGTATGGTTAATGACGTTTTTCACTAAAACAGATTAAAATTATTTTTTTTCTTCATAAAATAAGTATTTAATTATTGTACTTCTTAATTACTAAAACGTCAGTTAAAGATGAAACAAAATAATCTATTCTATTCTATTAACATAATCAATTTAATCAAGGAGGGATCAAGTCATCATACTTCGCCTCCACACTGGCCACAACAGAATGAGAAACCACATGTTCACCAAACTCAAAATTGGTACTGCCAGCCAATGTCACTGTACACAGGACAACATGACAACAAAACATGTTCTACAGGATTGTCCCCAGTACACATACCTGAGAAGTACAATGTGGACCACACCCACCTCCCTGGAAGAGAAACTATACGTGGCAATCGAATCACTTAAACAGACAGCTGCCTTCATGAGAGAGTCCGGAATCCTACTCTGAAAGAGTCATGATCGCAGCAGAAGAAGACGAATATAATCGCAGATCTGCTCAAATCCGAATTCATATGAACATGTTAAGAAACATAAATTATCCCTTGCATTCAGAGTAGCGTGCGATCTAGGGCAGCCCCCCCAGGAGTGATGTTCATAAGTAGAGTATGTGATACGAATGACATCGAGGTTGGCAAGAATTCAATAGAAGTGACAGCAACATAATAAGAGGTTAACCAACGTACATCTCAGCAGGGAGTGCGTAAACTGATCCTAACCGATGATGAAACTACCGAGTTCGTAATAAGGGAATCCAAAATAAAGTGTCGTTACTTCAGGACTCCATCATCTACACTGTAGATCTATATCTGACGGACAGTGCAGCGGTTGGGGGTTTGTGTAAAACAAACATAGCAGAGTTATGACTAGGGAATCTGGAAATTGTACCACCAATGTGTCCAGTTTAATAATGGAGATAAAAGAAAAGGCAGCGCTAAATTGATTGGTTGCAGTTGAACTTGAATCACGAAGTCTTGGTGACGCACTCGCAAAGTTCTCTATACATGTTTTACATAAAGTTCCTGCGGCAGGAGTGCATGCAGCTCTTGGATGGCTCTACAGTGAGTGCATTGATCTGGGAGTACTGTCCAGGACACGCTAGTGTACACGGCAATGAATTAACCGAAGAGCTCGCTTGCAGCTCTAAAACTGAGTGTGCTATAACTGTAGAAAAAGACGACATCGTCAAGTTTGTTCTTCAATCCTAAAAAAGAGAGGAGAAGGTGAGAGGTGGAACAAGGATGTATACATTGAGAGATCAATGAGTTATGGTTATAAATGGGTCTGGTTGAACCACAGGACTTAGTTGGAATAGGAGACGTTTCTACAGCAACATTTTTTAGCAACAGTTAAGTCCACATAGCCGTCGAAAAATACTTGGAGGGATGATAGAGCTGATATGGGGATACACCTGGTGCAATGAAATTTAATCCGTGAATAGAACAGAATAGACAATTTAAAAAAAATTAAGAGCCCCCGTCATGCCTAGTGGCGGAAAGGGAATATGGTGTTAGTGACCATAAATTGTACAGACCTTCAGCACATGATTTTTAGGGTAATGTGGTCGGTATTACGCCCGTGTCGCTTTAATTTCCAAGAAAAAAATCCTGTACCCATTTAAGGTTGGGTGAACCCGGAAGCCGTCGGTTGGGATCGATCCCTACCTCTTGTCCATTGTAGTGCAGTTCACTAACCACTGAGCTATGGCGGCTCCAAGAATAGAATAGAATAGAACAGAATAGAATATAATAGTTTAATTGTAGTCGAGACATCCTTACATATGCATCTCATTAACTGCAAAACAATAACATCTTTCATGTGCTGGTTTTTACTTAATGTGTTATATTATGCAATATTATGCATTGATATGGTGGATTAAGAGTTTTTAAATGTTATGTAGAGCCAGTCTTAACTCTTTCCATACGTTTCACGACATTGTGTGCCATGTCGATTTTGGCTGCGAAAGTTTAACCGCATAGTTCACGATTCTCAATTTAATTATTGTGAACCGTCATTAAAACCATATTCTTTTTACATCTTTTGTATTATCTTGGTATTGATGAAATTTAATTATTTGTTCAATTATCTAAAAATTCATTTATAATAATTTTTATGTTAGATAAATATAAATATGTACATTGATTTTTAAAAGCATGAACAATCTTATCTCTGGAATATCTCCTTTTGCATCGATAAAAAGCTTCCGTACGGAAAGTATTAACATATGGATGTGAAACATGGACAATAGGACAACGGACAATAAAATCACTGGAGTCTGTATTAGAAATGTTGTTTTACAGAAGAATGTTGAGAATACCATGAACAGCTAAGAAGAGTAATGAAAATGTTCTGAAAGAAGTCAAAGCAAGAAGAGAGCTAATTTTCAATGTTAGGAAGAAACAATAATAATTTTTGGCCATGTAATGAGAAGAGAACAACTGGAATATATTGTAGCAACTGGAAAAATTGAAGGACGAAGAAATAGAGGGAATTACAGATAAAAAATATCAGACAGCTTAAGAGAATGGCTTGGCAGAAGGTCAACAACAGAAATGAAAAATAACTGTCCAGATCGAAAGTTGTGGAGAGACATGATCACCTACGCCAGTAGGCCCGGTACGTGATGATGATGGTGGATTAATTATTATAATTCAAGTAAAATTAATGAAACGTATTTATCCACAGTCTGGCCTACAAAACCGACTTGTAAACAATCATTAACTGTGACGTATGTGGAATATGTTTGTACAGTAGACAATGTGTACCCGAACATTAGTGCTACAGCTTACAGAAGAAACGTATGTGTCAATTTTACATTAAATATAATGTACTATAATGTAATGTAATATAATGTAATGTCATAAAATATAATAAAATATAATATAATATAATATAATATAACATAACATAACATAACATAACATAACATAATATAATATAATATAATATAATATAATATAATATAATATAATATAATATAATATAATATAATATAATATAATATAATATAATATAATATAATATAATATAATATAATATAATATAATATAATATAATATAATATAATATAATATAATATAATACAATACAATACAATACAATGCAATACAATACAATACAATACAATACAATACAATACAATGCAATGCAATGCAATGCAATGCAATGCAATGTAATATAATATAATATAATATAATATAATATAATATAATATAATATAATATAAAATAATATAATATAATATAATATAATATAATATAATATAATATAATATAATATAATATAATATAATATAATATAATATAATATAATATAATATAATATATATCATATCATATAATATCATATCATATAATATAATATAATATAATATAATATAATATAATATAATATAATATAATATAATATAATATAATATAATATAATATAATATAATATAATATAATATAATATAATAATATAATATAATATAATTTAATGTTATGTAATGTGATGTGATGTGATGTGATGTGATTTGATTTGATGTGATTTGATTTGATATGATATGATATGATATGATATGATATAATATAATATAATATCTTTCTTTCTTTCTACTTCCTCTTCTACCTTTCAGCCCTCTGTTGATCATAGGTCTTCAACAAACACTTTACAATCCCTTCTGTGTCTTGACATTATTTTTAAATCGTTCAATGTCTTCCCCATCCCCTTCATCTCTGCTTCTATCTGCCTTCTCCAAGAATTCTTTGGTCTTCCTCATTGTCTTTTTCCCTGGCGATTCAAAAAAGGGTCTGTCGTGTAATACTCTCAGTTAACTTCCGCAGCGTGTGTCCTAATCAGCGCCATCGTCTTTGATGTATCTCTCTTTGTCCAACTTCAATCAAATTGATTCCATGTTTAACGTTGAAAAGAAATAGTAGGACAAACAGCACCTTTTATTAAAATAAAAACATGACGATGCAGTAAAAGACCAATTCACATCTTACTGCTTCTACCATAGTTGTGTTACATGTGCCATGCATGACCTTAAGAGCTAAAGAACAAAATAAGGACATAACCACAGAAATGGTATGTCTTCAAAGAATAATTTTAATTCGGAAATTAAAGATAAAATGAAGTTAAACATGATGAAAGTTAAACCAGTCCTAGCTGTTTCAGAAGACAACAATTTAAATGGTTTGGGCACTTCACATGGTTACCGTACACATTTTCAACGCCAGACATTAACAATTAGATACAATAGAAGAGGAAGGGAAAGACCTACCAAGAGATGAACACACGAAATATGTGAAGCCACACAAAACATCATTTATGAGATGAACCAAAGAGAACAATCAAGAACTTTCCATTTTCCGTCGATGTTGAAAGGCAAAAGATAAATATCAATACGAGAAGAAGAGTACATTATCAATACAGGTCAATAAATTATAATACACCATCATCAATATCATACCAGAAAAATGTTGATTGTTTCTTTTTGATGTTTTTAGGCGCTTTTATTTTTTAATTGGCCTCTTTGAGAATGCCCACATTGCCTTTTTATCTGTCCAGGGAACTCTCAACATTTTTCTGAGAAATCTCATCTCTATGGCCTCGAAACATCTTTTCATTTGTTTATGTACTGTCCATGATTCGCTTCTATAGGTATGAACTGGTTCTATGTAGCACCGATGAGCTCTTTTTCTCACTTCTGTTAACATATACTTGTTGCATAAGACGTTTTTCATTTTCTTAAATGCTATTTTGACCTGAGTTAATCTGCTTTTTATTTCTGTTGTGCATCTTCTATCTGATGATATTATTGTGCCCAAGTATTTGACGCGTTGCACTAGTTTCAGATTGTTATAATACATCATAATTATAGGAGGGTTCATTCCATAAATGAAAAGATATTGTGCAAAACCTTTATAATGGGATCTATTAGAGAAAGTTTTATTAAAATGTTTCAATGTACAATTTATAAAATATTTAATATCATTTGTTGTTTCTGTTTCAATCAGATTAAGTTTGATAACGGTGACGTCTCAAGCTCAAGTTGCAGTTTAGAGCCCTACGGAAGTGGAACGGGTGGTGATTACAAAGCGACTTGTAGATTTCGAGTTCCGATTGAGAATATGGTACCACAGAGCGTTGTCTATGTGGAAATGCTTGCTTCTGTAGGAAACAATCCACCAGTTTACAGTGATGACGTCATAACACACTTAAGTGAGGTTCACATTTTCAGCGATGTATATGTCATATTTTCAGCGGTGTATATGTCATATTTTCAGCGATGTATATGTCATATTTTCAGCGGTGTATATGTCTCATTTTTATCAAATTGATTTTGACAAGCGGTTCTAAAATATTTAATCACCGCGGACCCTACACCTATTAATACGCTTTACCTTCGCGGACCCGCAGGATTCAACTTCAACTTGATATTTAAAACCCAGAATTGAAACAACCTATATTTATATTATTAAAAAAACGTTAATAATGCAACGTTTACATGTTTTCTCTCTCATACAAATGTTCGTCATGTGATCTACTTTACGTTGAACTGCTCACTCCTAATACATTTTTATTTCAAATAAAAAAAAAATAATAACAATATTTAACTACTAAATACTAAACTCTTCTTCAAGCATTCACGGACCCCCTGTGTCTGCATCGCGGACCATAGTTTGAGCAGCGCTGAACTAGACTCATTTTTATAATCAATATATTTATGCAAAGCAAATAATATTCTCTCTCTTTATTTAACAAAACAAGTTTTTTTTTTTACTGTAGATTACTGTAAATTTAATTTTTTAAATAATAATTTAATCTAATTTTCATTAACTTAAATACGTTAATCACAATTAAAGAACATAATTATGTCATTAAAATAATTTACGCACTGGCATTAGTTGCATCCTTTCTCTTGTTATAGATTCTGCAACATCTCCTCTATCCCTTTTGAGGTTGCGAAATGTTCCAAGGCACGATTTTACTATTAGACGAACCTAGACGATCTCCTAGAGACGTCAAGGTATGGAAGTGCCACCCTTGCCATTCACTAAAGGAAAGCTAGATCTTTAAATATTTTCGAAGTTTAGTTCTAGCAAAATAATTTTATTTTAACATGAAATAATTATCATTCGAATATTCTAAACAAATATATTTAGTATTTTAATTTTGTGCATGTGTTCTCATAAATAGAAACAGTAAAACATAAAAAGATGCTTGAAGTGTCAAGATATTATAAAGGTAAAATTTCTCAGCATTTAAAAATCCTTATTAAAATACCAAAATTTATTGAAAATTGGTTATGGTATTTATGTAGGAAATTTGCCTCTTTGTCAAAGCCAAAAGCCCGCAAAATTAATTTTGCATAATTTTTGTTTTTATTGTGTAACAACTTCTATCCTATACAGATATCATGAATATAATAGTTTAGTCGACAGATCATCCTCATTACGTGTCGAAGTCCATAGTGTTCAGATCTCCTCTCCAGTATGTCCCTCAATGAATGGCGAGTATAATGATCCATGTATACGCAGGCTTTATCTATTTCTTCTTGCTTTCTTCTTTATTTGCTCTTCAGCGCTGATGTGGGGGATATCATCTGAGGGCTCTTTTGCTCATCTGTTGGTCTCATCTTCCATTATATTTCACACTGTTTCTAATACTCTATCAACCATGGCCGGCCTTTGGTTTTGGTGTTCTTGTGGCGATGGTTGAAGGCTGATGATATCCTATTTCGATCTTTATATCCTATCATGTAGTCAAACTCTGTTATCTATTGTTTCTGTGTATATGTAATGGCTGGTGGCATTGTTCGGTTTCTGTGTATATGTAATGGCTGGTGGCATTGTTCGGTTTCTGTGTATATGTAATGGCTGGTGGCATTGTTCGAAGAGGGGATTCGTTAGCCTAGTTGGGAAAACCACCCGACTGGGCTACCGACCTCTGGACAACCCGTGTTCGATACCCGCGGAATGCAGTGTGATTTTTATTCATGGTTGGAAAAATACCCCCGCTTTCGACCCAGCTGATGTCAGAAATGGGTACAAGGATATAGTACTCTGGGAGGGTGAGGAATGCCGCCTCGCATCGTGAGTTTCAGTTTTTGAAGCGACACAATCCAGAAGTCCCCGAACACTTCTGGATAGGCGGCCGAGCATATATGGGTGAAAACTCGTGTGCTAAGACGCCGATTCAAAATCTCGTATTTTACCTTTACCTTTACCTGCTCCAAGCCTCCTCACTTATGATTTTAACACGTTCGCTTTTAACATATTTCACTTCGGTGGTTTTTTTTCTTAATCTTCTTCAGTCTCGCGTTTACAGCTTGCGTTGGCAACAATGTTGGAATGAGAATGTTGCAAAACTTCTGTTTTACCACAAGTGTTATTTCTTTGTCAGAAAGTAATGGTTGGAGCTGTCCGATAAATGACAAGCTTCGTTACATCTTGATTCTGCTTCAGTTGCCTGTTTCTATACTATTCATGGAAACAGTTTAATTCAAATTGTGACGACTCCATATCTGCTTCACAGCTCAGAATTTCTGGAAGCGTATTCAGACTAATTTTCCTGCGGCTGTACATTGTTATATGCACTTACAATAACACGATTTAGAATCCATTAATCTGCTGTAATTTTCTGTCGTTTATCAGTTTGTTTATTACTTGATTTTATTACAAAGAAAGAAATAAAGTTTCTGCTGTTTTCAATATTTTAATTACTTGATGATCTTACACATGAAATAATAAAGTCTTTGCCGAGCACCTGCCTACATTCAAGTCCACTGGGGTAGGTAATCATGCATGATTACTGTTTTCTTTTTGAGCAATTGTTCATTTATTTTGAGGTTAATCTCCTATCAGGCAAATCTTAAACTCTTTGATTTGATAATGAAATGTATTAGCCATTCTCATTATATAGTCATACAATTATAAAATGTTTCCTACTGACGTTAGTAATCAGCTTTAATATTTGTTTTGGCCTCGGTTAGGATGGCATCACCTCTCCTCTTTAACTGTTTCTGATATGCTTTATATTCTAATGTAAAACCACACAAGGGTATTCTATTTTTCTTTACTTTTATTTCGCAGCTCTTCCCGAAATTGTTGTGTACAAGAGTAACTGTCCTGTTGGGTCCCAACTTCGTGGAGAATCTATCAAGATTGGGACAACGGCAACTTGTAAGTGTGAGTTGTTGACAAGCGGATTCCCTAAAGGATATGCTCGCTGGTTTACAAAATCCAACGCGATTGTTGGAGTTGAGGACACTGTAAGCAAGTCATCAACTTTAACAGTATCGCATAGCTCTTCAGGTACAGATTTGTTATTTCAACAATTATATTAGCAATAATTTTGTTACTTTATTTTTTTCTCTATTGAGTTATTGATTTGTTTGCAGGTCATCATCATTGCACTCCGAACATTTCCAGAAGTGCTCAGATTCCCTCCTCGGCAAGTCCCGCAGTGTCCAGCGACTGACAACTCCAGTTCTGCGATCTTTGATAAGTCTTCTTACACGCCCACTGAGTTTTTTCTTCTGTAAGTTCATGGTGCACATAAAACCCGCTTATGCATATATAGCCGTGCCACAAAAGGTTGAAAACAGGCTCAGAAATACAAAATATTCATCTGTCTTCCCCCGCAGTCATTCATCCAAATCAAAGGGTAAGGGTATGCAAATGAAAACATCTGTAAAGCTAAAGATATGCATGAAAAGAAACAAGAGACATTGTTAGAGCATGATCTAATTAAGAGACGACACAAAACGAAAACATCGTTGGGACTCTATAGGCTTCGAGTTGTAACAAAGGAATACACAAACATATAGGTGAATAAAATGCCGTATAGTTTTGATTTTATTGCATATGTTGTCCCTTGTTTTAGCTGAAGACCTACTAAGCCCCAGAGACGTTTCGTGTTGTCCCTTGTTTTAGCTGAAGGCCTACTAAGCCCCAGGGACGTTTCGTGTTGTCCCTTGATTTAGCTGAAGTCCTACTAAGCCCCAGAGACGTTTCGTGTTGTCCCTTGTTTTAGCTGAAGGCCTACTAAGCCCCAGAGACGTTTCGTGTTGTCCCTTGTTTTAGCTGAAGGCCTACTAAGCCCCAGAGTCGTTTCGTGTTTTTCCTTGTTTTAGCAAAAGGTGTATTGAGCCCCATAGACGTTTCGTGTTTTTCCTTGTTTTAGCTGAAGATGTATTGAGCCCCAGAGACGTTTCGTGTTTTTCCTTGTTTTAGCTGAAGGTCTATTGAGCCCCAGAGTCGTTTCGTGTTTTTCCTTGTTTTAGCTGAAGGTCTATTGAGTCCCAGAGTCGTTTCGTGTTTTTCCTTGTTTTAGCTGAAGGTGTATTGAGCCCCAGAGACGTTTCGTGTTGTCCCTTGTTTTAGCTGAAGGCCTACTAAGCCCCAGAGACGTTTCGTGTTGTCCCCTGTTTTAGCTGAAGGTGTATTGAGCCCCAGAGTCGTTTCGTGTTTACCCTTGTTTTAGCTGAAGGTGTATTGAGCCCCAGAGACGTTTCGTGTTGTCCCTTGTTTTAGCTGAAGACCTACTAAGCCCCAGAGACGTTTCGTGTTGTCCCTTGTTTTAGCTGAAGACCTACTAAGCCCCAGAGACGTTTCGTGTTGTCCCTTGTTTTAGCTGAAGACCTACTAGGCCCCAGAGACGTTTCGTGTTGTCCCTTGTTTTAGCTGAAGGCCTACTAAGCCCCAGAGACGTTTCGTGTTGTCCCTTGTTTTAGCTGAAGGCCTACTAACCCCCAGAGTAGTTCCGTGTTGTCCCTAGTTTTAGCTGAAGGCCTACTAAGCCCCAGAGTAGTTCCGTGTTGTCCCTAGTTTTAGCTGAAGGCCTACTAAGCCCCAGAGATGTTTCGTGTTGTCCCTTGTTTTAGCTGAAGACCTACTAAGCCCCAGAGACGTTTCATGTTGTCCCTTGTTTTAGCTGAAGACCTACTAAGCACCAGAGACGTTTCGTGTTGTCCCTTGTTTTAGCTGAAGACCTACTAAGCCCCAGAGACGTTTCGTGTTGTCCCTTGTTTTAGCTGAAGGCCTACTAAGCCCCAGAGACGTTTCGTGTTGTCCCTTGTTTTAGCTGAAGGCCCACTAAGCCCCAGAGTCGTTTCGTGTTTTTCCTTGCTTTAGCTGAAGATCTATTGAGCCCCAGAGTCGTTTCGTGTTTTTCCTTGCTTTAGCTGAAGGTGTATTGAGCCCCAGAGACGTTTCGTGTTGTCCCTTGTTTTAGCTGAAGGCCTACTAAGCGCCAGAGACGTTTCGTGTTGTCCCCTGTTTTAGCTGAAGGTGTATTGAGCCCCAGAGTCGTTTCGTGTTTACCCTTGTTTTAGCTGAAGGTGTATTGAGCCCCAGAGTCGTTTCGTGTTTACCCTTGTTTTAGCTGAAGGTGTATTGAGCCCCAGACTCGTTTCGTGTTTACCCTTGTTTTAGCTGAAGGCGTATTGAGCCCCAAAGTCGTTTCGTGTTGTCCCCTGTTTTAGCTGAAGGTGTATTGAGCCCCAGAGTCGTTTCGTGTTTACCCTTGTTTTAGCTGAAGGTGTATTGAGCCCCAGACTCGTTTCGTGTTTACCCTTGTTTTAGCTGAAGGTGTATTGAGCCCCAGAGTCGTTTCGTGTTTACCCTTGTTTTAGCTGAAGGTGTATTGAGCCCCAGAGTCGTTTCGTGTTTACCCTTGTTTTAGCTGAAGGTGTATTGAGCCCCAGAGTCGTTTCGTGTTTACCCTTGTTATAGCTGAAGGCGTATTGAGCCCCAAAGTCGTTTCGTGTTGTCGCCTGTTTTAGCTGAAGGTGTATTGAGCCCCAGAGTCGTTTCGTGTTTACCCTTGTTTTAGCTGAAAGTGTAATGAGCCCCAGAGTCGTTTCGTGTTTACCCTTGTTTTAGCTGAATGTGTATTGAGCCCCAGAGTCGTTTCGTGTTTACCCTTGTTTTAGCTGAAGGTGTATTGAGCCCCAGAGTCGTTTCGTGTTTACCCTTGTTTTAGCTGAAGGTGTATTGAGCCCCAGAGTCGTTTCGTGTTTACCCTTGTTTTAGCTGAAGGTGTATTGCGCCCCAGAGTCGTTTCGTGTTTACCCTTGTTTTAGCTGAAGGTGTATTGCGCCCCAGAGTCGTTTCGTGTTTACCCTTGTTTTAGCTGAAGGTGTATTGCGCCCCAGAGTCGTTTCGTGTTTACCCTTGTTTTAGCTGAAGGTGTATTGAGCCCCAAAGTCGTTTCGTATTGTCTCTGAGCGACGTAAACCTGTAACCATATCACACTTTACTTTTTTTTTTAATCTTACCCCCTCCAAACCAATATCGGCTAGCTCATCCCATAACAGTGAGATTCAGGAACATTGAACAATGGACTGATACGATGCATTGTAGATAGAAGATTGTGGAAGGACATGATCGCCAAAGTCAACCGGTATGACACATGATGATGATGACGATAAATATACAGATTACTCAAGATATTATGAGAGAAACAATATTACGGCAAAATATTATGAAAAAAAACATTGTTACGGTAAGATATTATGAGAGAAACGATGTTACGGCAAGATATTATGAGAGAAACAATGTTACGGCAAGATATTATGAGAGAAACAATGTTACGGCAAGATATTATGAGAGAAACAATTTTACGGCAAGATATTATGAGAGAAACAATGTTACGCAAGATATTATAAGAGAAACAATGTTACGGCAAGATATTATGAGAGAAACAATGTTACGGCAAGATATTATGAGAGAAACAATGTTACCGCACGATATTATATAAGAAACAATATTCATCATCATCATGTGCCATACCGGTTGGCTTAGGTGATCATGTCTCTCCACAATCTTCTATCTACAGTGCATCGTATCAGTTCTGTTGTTGACTGTTTTCCATGCCATGACACCAAGCTATCCAGTATTTTCTCTCTTTGTCGCCCGCGATCTCTCTTTCCTTTTATTTTGCCAGTTGTAACCAAGTATTCCAACTTTCCTCTTCTCATGATGTGCCCGAAAAATGTTGATTGTTTCTTTGTGATGTTTTTTAAGAGCTCCCTTTTTATGTTGGCCTTTTTGAGAACTTCCTCATTGGTCTTTTTAGTTGCCCAGGGAACTTTCAACATTCTTTTGACAAATCCCTTCTCTGTGGCCTCTAATCGTCTTTTCATTTGTTTGTCTACTGCTCATGATTCGCTTCCATAGGCAGAATTGGTTCTATATAGCACCGATGAACTCTCCATCTCATTTTTATTTTCATAGATTTGTTGCATAAGATATTTTTCATTTATTGAGATGCCATTTTGGCCTGAGCTATTCTGCTTTTTATTTCTGCGGTGCATCTCCCATCTGATGTTATTATTGTGCCCAAGTATTTGAAACGTTGTACTTGTTTCAGATTTGTCTTGTTTATTTTTATGCTGCATGATGGTGGTGATTGTTTCTTCGATATAACCATTACTTCTGATTTCTTACTATTCAGACTGAGATCTTTCTTGTTGCTTTCTTTTACTATTATGTCTATCATTTCTTGTAGTTCATTCTCTGTCTCTGCTATTAAGACTGTGTCATCCGCATAACGCAAATTATTTATGCTGTGACCGTTGACTTCAATTCCTTTTTTGTCTACTATTGATCTTATAATATATTCGCTGTAAAGTGAAAACAAATCCGGCGACAGAACACAGCCTTGTCTGACTCCTTGCTTTATATATTGGAATTGTCCTGTTTGGTTGTTAATTCGTATAGCTGCTGTTTGTTGCCAGTACATGTTTTTTTATGATTCGCGATCCTTGCCATCAATGTTTAATTTCTCCAGCATATTGATTATTTCCACATGCTTTACTTTGTCAAATGCTTTCGTGTAGTCTATAAAGCACATATATAGATCTTTCTTTACCTCTATAGATCTTTCTACCAATGTTCTTAAGATGTATATTGCATTATTGGTGCCCTTTCCTTCCACAAATCCACATTGTTCCTCACTTATTTCTGGTTTTATTTTGTTCCTTACAAGTCTCATGATTATTCTTATTAATATTTTAGTCATATGGCTCATGAGACTAATAATGCGATGGTCTTCACAATCAGTGGCTCCTGACTTCTTCGGTATGGCTACACAGATAAATTTTAGTAGATCTTCGGGTATGTGTCCAGTGTTATATATGTCATTGAGTAATTTTGTTATGACTTGTACTCCCAGCTCTCCTAATGCATTTATCTCTTCGATTGTTGTATTGTCATGACCTGGAGCTTTACCTCTTTGCATGTGTTGAATTGCGTCCTACACTTTACTCTGCATTATTGGTGGTCCTGTGTCTTCATTTTAATTGTTTAATTCTGGTCTTTCATCCTCATAGAGTTGACTGATATATTCTGTCCATCTTTCCATTGTCTTTTCATGTCCCATTATTATATTTCCTTCCTTTGATTTCACACATCCTGAAACTTTGACTTCTTTTCTTCCTGTTAATTCATTTAGCTGATTGTGCATAAATTTTGAGTCTTTCTTTTGTTGTTTTTCCATTTCTTCACATTTCTGTTTTAACCATCCTTCCTTTGCTTCACTGCACTTGTTTTGGATCTTTTTGTGCAATATTTTGTATGCTCGCTCTTCTTTCTTATGTTTTCTTCTTTCGTCCATTAGTTGTAATATTTCTTCTGTCATCCATTTCTTTTTGTTGATTCTTTTAGTCACTGGTTTTACTTCTTTTGATGTTTGTTGAATCGATTGTTTGAGCATTTTCCACTGTTCCTCTATGTCCTGTATTTTCTCAATAGCATTATATCTATTGTGTACTATCGTGTGGGGAGCCGCGATAGCTCAGTGGTTAGTGAACTGGACTGCCACGGACAAGAGGTAGGGTTCGATCCCAACCGACGGCTTCCGGGTTCCAGCCTTAAATGGGTACCGGATTTTTTTCTGGGAAAGTAAAGCAGCACGGGCGTAATACTGACCACATTACCCCAAAAATCACGTGCTGAAGGTCTGTAAAATATATGGTCACTAACACCATATTTCCCTATACGCCACTTGGCGTGACGGGGGTACTTAACTTAACTTAACTAACTATCGTGTGGTACTTATCACTCATCTGTTTATCTACTCTTAGCATATTTAGTTCTAATTTTATATTTCTTGGTGATTTCTGTGCCTTCCACAGTTTTATTCTTATCATTCCAACTACTGGTACATGGTCACTATTGCACTCTGCTCCTGGCCTTGTTTTAACCGATGTTAACCCATTCCTGAATCTTCTCTGTACCAGTATAAAATCAATTTGATTGTGTACATTTTTGTCTGGGCTTTGCCATGACCATAGTCGCCTAGGGTGTTGTTTGAACCAGGCGTTACCTATAATCATTTCATGTGTCTTTGCCCAATCTATCAATCTATCCCCTCTGTCATTCGTCTCTCCAAGGACATGCACCCCAGTCGCATTTTGCACTTTAGCTGTTCCTACCTTTGCATTGAAATCCCCTAATATAATTGTTATTTCTTGGGGTTTACACTGTTCCATTGTTGCCTCTAGCTCCTCGTAAAAAGTGGCAATGTCTTCTTCTTCGCTATTACTTGTTGGTGCATAAACTTTAATTATGTTAAAATCCTTTGGTCTGCCTCTCAATTTTACTAGCAGAATTCTGTCTGATACTGACCAAAATCTTTTCACTGTTTTGCTTCTTTCTCTATCTAACATGATGCCTACTCCTCTTTCGTGTATGGTTCCCCCAGAGTAAATTACATTTCCACTGTGACGTTGTAATAATCCTGCTCCTGTCCATCTCATTTCACATAGCCCCAAGATGTTCAATTTCATTCTCTTCATTTCTTGGCTGATGTTTTCTAGTTTTCCTACCTGGAATGCTGATCTAATGTTCCAAGTTCCTATTGCTAGTGTCTCTTTATTTATGATCTTGCATACAGTAGCTTGATGACGATCGGGTGTCACCTGTAGCACATGACGCTCCCTACCGGACGAGGTGGCTGTGAAGTCCCCATTAACGTCGTTAGCTGTAAATAGAAGGTTGTGATTTGTCATGATTATTCAAGGCAATTTAAGAAGGTAGTTTGCCATTCCTTTCCTTCTTGATAGTGACTGTACTAGTCGGAGATCGCCGCCATTGTCTCTATACATGAGATCCTCTGCCTGCCTTCGCGGTGTGGGGACCATAACCGGCACTACTTGTCGGCTGCTCCCACAACACCATCCACCACCTGCTCCAATGGCTTCACATAACTATGATGGGGTGGGGGGGGCGCTAAACGGGAGCTCCACCTTGCCCAGGGGTGTCCCGAAGACTTGCGGAGGAAAGGAGACGAAACAATATTACTGCAAGATATTATATAAGAAACAATATTACGGCAAGATATTATATAAGATACAATATTACGGCAAGATATTATATAAGAAACAATATTACGGCCAGATATTATATAAGATACAATATTACGCAAGATATTATATAAGATACAATATTACGGCAAGATATTATGAGAGAAACAATATTACGGCAAGATATTATATAAGAAACACTATTACGGCAAGATATTATATAAGAAACAATATTACGGCAAGATATTATATAAGAAACAATATTACGGCCAGATATTATATAAGAAACAATATTACGGCCAGATATTATGAGAGAAACAATATTACGGCAAGATATTATATAAGAAACACTATTACGGCCAAATATTATATAAGAAACAATATTACGGCAAGATATTATGAGAGAAACAATATTACGGCAAGATATTATATAAGAAACACTATTACGGCCAAATATTATATAAGAAACAATATTACGGCAAGATATTATATAAGAAACAATATTACGTAAATAATAATGCGTAATATGAAATATTAGGAAATAAAATGTTTCTTAACAGCATTATACCCATTACTGTGGTCTGCCGGATTCAGGCTTCTAAGATTAAAGATGAAACAAAGCAATGCCCAATTTAAAAAAAAATTAAATCATTTTTTTTCGTATTCCACCCACAACTGTAGCCCGTTCATCAATTCGTGAACATCTTTCAAAACTGAGAGATTGACAACCTTCTCATAGAATGAATTGAAACTCGCTGTGTCAACTTTTGTTCTCTCTCACCTTAAAAACATACTGTTTTGCCCTTAGACTGCTAATCTCCGATATGATTTTTTCTTATATAGCTATATCAACATTGCTTGTGGCTGTCTGGACAGACATTTCCAAGCTTGACCAACCATTCAACTCTATCGTTCAGTTGGTGCACACCACTTGCTTTTTGTAGTTTAAGTGAAGGAAACATCTTGAAGTAACGAACTATTTACAATTCGAAAGACAAATAAGAAATGTTTCTGAACAATAACGCACGGAATGTCATCTTGGAAGTACAAAAAATAGGGTAAATGTGATAGAGAAAAATTAAAAATGTGCTGACAACATCCAGAGATGGACAGGAGAATGCGTAGATTGCGTGTGTACCATAATGAGGAAAGGCTGAAGGAACAAGAGAAAGAAACTTCGACGCGAATACGGTAAACGATGATGATTCTGACGCAATCCGTCAGTGACGATTTACTTTCAACACTGGTACAAGTATTTTGGTGGCGTTGTTCGAGGCGTCTTTGTTTTAAATAATGAAATCACTATTGATAGTAACATAACAAGTTGAAGTAAAAAGTATTATTACAAAACATGTAAATAAGAATACTGAATACCTTTACCTTGTTCAACACAGATCCAAACCCAGAGTACACATGCAAGCCGATTACTCCACTGAAAGGCAACGTTAATTTACATGTTTACAAACCTACCTTCTACTGTAAGTAACTCAACTGACTATAACTCAACTATACACAACTCAACTATATACAATACTCAACTATACACATTTCCGAACGTTCATCTGACCTCTATTCCTGCTAATACAAACGATATATTATATCAGATGTACATGATGTGGGCTCTATATTTGTATATATTTTTCACCATTCTTTGGTTCTTTGGTTATGGAAGGCCCCGGTATCACTGCAAACGAATTAAAATCGATAATTGCTCAACCGCCCGTGCTAGTGGAATCATCCGAATTACTATCTCATCTTCCAAACAAAGAAAGGTAGCTGTAGTCCCCATCATATCAGTCACCAGGCACTTAGGGTCATCACAGGAGCAATGAAATCAACACCAATATTGGAGATGGAGAAATTGTGGAGGATACCAGCACTGGGAGAACGGAGAGACACAAAGGTGCTGATACAGGCAGAAAAATTTGTATGCATGCCGAGACATCCAATGAAAGACAGATTCCAAAATCTTGCATTGGGACGACTTAAGAGAAGCAGCTTTATCCACCAAGCCAAGCGTATTAGTAGACAAACACCAGACATGCCAAGAGTTGTTAAACCCCTTCTGCCCATACCAGAACAGACTCCCTGGACAGATGAATCAGGATTATCAGTTCAAATACGGACAGAAGTGAAAGGAATAGTTGACAAAGAGGAACAAAATAGTCTACAGCGAAAAACAATAGCTCTCAGTTTCCTGGATGAAGAATACCCACAAGACCTATGGATTCGTGTGTACACAGATAGATCAGCACAGAATGCAGTAAAGAATGGGGGAGCAGGTGCATATATAGAGTACCCAAATAACACTAGGGATATGAATAAAATAGCAACAGGGAAATATTGTCACAATTATGATGCGGAAATACAAGCAATAAAGTTGGCAATAGAAAAACTGCTGAACAGTAATCTTAGCCCACAGCCTGTAGTGTTTTTGACAGATGCAAGATCAGCTCTCCAGGCACTACAATCCAGAAAATTACCACATCTGCAGACCTTATTGACTGAACTCTGCAAGCACCACAGGGTTGCCCTGCAGTGGATCCCGTCTCACTGTGGAATACCAGGAAATGAGAAAGCAGATCAGTTGGCAAAGGAAGGTTCAACAGGCACACAACTAGATACACCAGTTACATACCATCATAAGAAACAGATAATCAAATCAATCAGAGGACCACAAGCCCCAAATCAGGATGCCTTTCATAATATGAATAGATATGAACAAGTTATCATTATACGCCTAAGAACAGGACACAATCGACTCCATAGTCACATGTATACAAAATTCAAGATCGGCACATCAACTACTTGTACATGTGGACAGGCACCCCAGACTGCTGAACACATACTTCAAGACTGCACTGAATATAGTAGACTGAGGAAAATCCATTGGCCCATAGATACAACACTACAGACAAAACTATATTATAGAATTACAAAAGACAGTAAAATTTATACAGGAAACGACATTGCAGATATAGACAATACTTCAGGCGAACGAAAGATAGATAGATAGTCTCAGCACAAGCCAAAAGGCATAAGGCAAAACCGCACAAAAAATGAACACAGCCAACTGTTCCCTGCCATACGATATTATCATTCATCGTAAACAATTTTTCACCATTTCAGTAGCTATAGTAGGGTTCCATCAGTCTTCAAAGATAATGAATTCATGTCCTTCTATTTGATTCTGCTAGAGGCTACATTTTCATCTTCCTTTGTGAGAGTTTAAGTTTCAAATCGGCAATGTTTATAAAAATTAACTCCATGTGATTTCAAACCAAACTTGTACTGGCCACCTACAGCGTTGAATTTGCCTTAAGTTAGCTATTTCGAGTCAGCTTTGTTCATGTTAAGAGCCTTTTTTGGGGCGGTTTTCTCTGGTCTTTCTTTTATAGAAAACATGAGATAGGGAGTGGGAGGGAAGGTGTTGTCTTCTTTGTTGCACATGCTGAACTGCCCTACCATTTGTGCTACCTATGAGAGGTAGTTTTCATTCGGAACACGTCACATAACAATATTAGACGCCATTACTGGAGAATAGTCCCTGCCTTATGAAGGTAATTGTGATACTAGGTAAGTCATTTAATTAAAAATTCACATTTAAAGGTTTCATACAGTTTCTTTTGAACAGAAGCATATTTATTATCTAGTTCAGTGGTGGTAATCCACCTTAAGGCTGATCGACAGCCGGGTTAATAGCCAAGGTCAGGACCGAAGGGTCAAACTTACGTGACTCTGACAGGAAAGCAACTCTCCATCACAAACTATAAACAACGCTTTTCATTGATGTCGGAATCAATCATTTGTTTTTTAACGACTGCAACTTTGGTTTTCATTTATAGGTATTTAATATATCAATTTCTGTGGACACTTCAGGCCGTGAAAAATAGATTGGCGAGCCAGATCTGACACGCGGGCCACCATTTGGACACCATCGCTCTAGAGTCTGGAGAAAGTAGAGCGACTTGGAGTTATAATGAAATCTTCCATAATTGTTTTAATAGCCGTGAACAAAAATCGTGAAACTTCAATCCAACTGTCCTTACGTCACAAGGCATGAAACACAACACTTAATTGTAATTTGTTTATGACATAAAAACAGGGCCGTGTGTGAGACAATCATCGTTCTTTTAGAACTCTACAGTAACATTTCTGAACTCACATGTAGGAGGGAAGTGGACTCTTGTCAGATAAGTCAAATGTATTATTTAAATATATGATGACACAGATGAAGGACAAAGTAAAAAGAATAACACTTTTATTTTCAAATAATCAAAAGACATTCACTACTGCCTGGTACTGTATTAACTTTTGTAATTAAAAACATTCGCCCATGTCTGTGATGTTTCTGAAATAGCAATCGTGTGTGTTATAAGAAATGTTATCAAAGTTTTATAAGTTTTAATATTGTTTTCTGATCGTTTTACTTTACAGCTGCAGCACCTGCTCCACCAAGCATCATGAAAGGGTTACTTCCCTTTGCTGGTATTCTGGGACACGTTATTTCCACGATTGTCTCCCCTGTCTCGTCAGCATAACTTCACTGACTGCCGAAATAAAGGATAACTTGCTGTAGATTTTTACTCGTGAATTTAGTTGGCACGTAAAGCAACTTTCTTTACTTCTGACGTATTTTAATTAATGATTATGTGAATTATATTTAATTAAAGTATACCCTTTCACGTTTGTCCTACTCGCAAATGCTGAATAAACAATTCTTGCTTTAGTCTTTTTCTTTAATAATATAGAGGGAATATATATTTATATAAAGGACAATAGATGCCTATAAACATATACCAGTATAGGTTAAGACTGAACCTGCAAACTCGTAAATAATTTATTTAAATACAAAAATTATACATAGTAAAAGTAGTAAAGTAACCCGTTACGCCAAGTGGCGTATAGGGAATATGATGTTAGTGACCATAGATTTTACAGATCTTCAGCACATGATTTTTGGGGTAATGTGGTCGGTATTACGCCCGTGTCGCTTTACTTTCCCAGAAAAAAAGCCGGTGCCAATTTAAGGCTGGGTGAACCCGGAAGTCATCGGTTGGGATCGAACCCTACCCCTTGTCCTTTGTAGTCCAGTTCACTAACCACTGAACTATCGCGGCTCCCAAAAATAATACGTGGAACACAGTAAAAGAAATGCTATAAATGGTAATCTAGAGGCTGATTAGTGGCATTCCTTTTATTTAGGTCCGGCTAAAAGAAACAAAAAGGGAATTGAACATCATTTGTACTATTCCTTTCAAATTTCACTAGAACATAGATCTCTAACATATCCCGAACCATTGTGTTGTGTGCCAGTTGCTTACACCTGGAACAGTTCACGACAGCCTAAGAGAAGATAACTGGTGAAGACTTGGCGTCAGGTACACGAGAAATAGGAATATCAAGAGGAACTGTGCCATATATCTCAGATGGCTGGGATTAGCGGCTTTAGACGCTGGACAGAAAAACAACAATAACTTTAGAGTAGATGCAATGGTAGCCACGTTCCAACAGTGACATGCAGCTAAATGTTGACAATAAACAGTTTGTAGGTTGAACATTTGTTCTTTTTTCTTTTCTTCTTTGTTCTGTTCCATCCACGTTTTAATTTAAATGAAAGCTCTGCGTGGCTTTTGTTTTCTTGTGTTTTGGTATCTTTCTCTGTTATATATATTTAACCATTAATTTTATATTTAACAATTATATAATTTATTTTATTTCCTCCTCTCTGTCTCCTAATCTCTCTCTCTCGCTGTGTGCGTGTGAGTGTGTGTGTGTGTGTGTGTGTGCGTGTGTGTGTGTGTGTGTGCAAGAATCTACCTGCAGGGAATACTTTGCAGTGCCATATCTTACAAGGTAGACATTATAAATTGTGAAGAAAGCAAAGTCCAAGGCTTACAGAGTCCAGGGTCAAGTGATACTGTCAAGGGAACTTTGAAACCGTGTCACGTGACAAAGACAGCACAAAGAAACAGATTTAGATCTGTGCATCAATCCTGCCACTAACAGGACTTGTATACATTAGGGTGAATCAGGAGGCGGAACATAACGATAATCAAGGATGTTGAATATTTCTGTTGAGTCTATTTCGATATAAAATTGTGTGGATTTTGTGACCAATGCGAATAAATGAGATACATCATAACAATTATAGATTCGTTATGAAAGTGCTCCCAACTGCTGAAAGTGTTATTGGTGCAACTGTTTATAGTACACTAAGTCGCAAGTGATGGGAGTGTAACGTATACTCCTACAAAATATGTTGACATCTTAACCAAAAAAAAAGGAACGAGACAAAATCATGACGTTTCTGCCTTTACGCGACCTTCACAAAACAAGAACATCATAAACAGGCGATGAAATTAAAATAAACTAATGTTCTAGAGTAACCAGAACTAGTGTAATTGAAAAAGAAGGTGAAATGAAATGAGACGACTGCAATTATTTACCTGTTCCCTGGAGTAGATACTATTTGAAATCTTATAATCGATCTAGGTTATGTGAGACAGTATGGAACAGTTTATATTGGCACTGGGTATTGACAACGAAACATAAACAGTTAACTCATTAGACATGTAAAAGATGTTAATTAAGAGGTTATGACCCATAAAACGGTGGCAGGTAACAATAAAATACGTGAGCACTGATAGGCCTGTTCAAGTTAATGTAGCAATGAACGTGAAGAGAAATAACGCACTTGGCTTACAACCATTGAAGGATTACGCCCCTTGTAATTGTCAGAACCGTCACCATGGTGAAGAGAGAAAAGAACAGAGCCCTCACCACGGTGAAGGCAGAAAAGAATAGAGCCCTCACCACGGTGAAGGGAGAAAAGAATAGAGCCCTCACCACGGTGAAGGGAGAAAAGAACATAGCCCTCATCACGATAAAGTGACATAAGAACAGAGCCCTGACCACGGTGAAGAGAGATAAAAACAGAGACTTCATCACGGTAAAGGGAGAAAGGAACAGAGTCCTCACCACGGTGAAGGGAGAAAAGAACAGAGCCCTCATCACGGTTAAGGGAGAAAAGAACAGAACCCTTATCACGGCGAAGGGAGAAAAGAACAGAGCCCTTATCACGGTGAATGGAGAAAAGAACAGAGCCCTCATCACGGTGAAGGGAGAAAAGAATATAGCCCTTATCACGGTGAAGGGAGATAAAACCAGAGCCCTCAGCAAGGTGAATAATAGAACAGGGCCCTCACCACCGTGAAGGGGAAAGAAAGTTCGTAGCATGATAAAAGTCAGGTCACTGTAAGCGCCTGGCGTGAATATTGTATTTTAATGCCACAAGTGGAGTAGCATTGTACAAAAAAAACAATAATAGTTCTTCTGCTGTGTAGTCAAGCAAGCACCACAGAGGCGCATTCCTCGCCATACTTGTTTGACTTATGTTTTCATAATTAACAATGTATGACGATATCTGGACTAATACACAAAAGACGACTTGTCACGGTCTATGTTTTTGAATCTGTGAAACGATGAAGGCAAATGAGGAAGGAATGGAGATTTCAAAATACTGTAGGTCCTGTTATCGGAATTACAGCCGGGGGACAACTCTCACTCTCTCTCTACGAGGTTTCCCATGCTGTAACAAAAATGTGACCATCATTTATTATGTTAATAGAGTAGTCTTGAGTTATGTTAATAGAGTAGTCTTGAGCTGAAAGTGAGGTCTCACAGACCAATCACAGACCACGTGAGATTTGTGTGAGCTAGGTCACATTTTTTTTTTTTTTAAGTGAGAGCATCTCTGATCTTTCTCGCTGCTGCTAGTTTGTTACCGTATTGACGTTACTTTGTTACCGTGTTGATGTTACTTTGTTACCGTGTTGGTGTTACTTTGTTACCGTGTTGGTGTTACTTTGTTACCGTGTTGATGTTAATTTGTTACCATGTTGATGTTAATTTGTTACCGTGTTGATGTTACTTTGTTACCGTGTTGATGTTACTTTGTTACCATGTTGATGTTAATTTGTTACCGTGTTGATGTTACTTTGTTACCGTGTTGATGTTACTTTGTTACCGTGTTGGTGTTACTTTGTTACCGTGTTGATGTTAATTTGTTACCATGTTGATGTTAATTTGTTACCGTGTTGATGTTACTTTGTTACCGTGTTGATGTTACTTTGTTACCATGTTGATGTTAATTTGTTACCGTGTTGATGTTACTTTGTTACCGTGTTGGTGTTACTTTGTTACCGTGTTGATGTTAATTTGTTACCATGTTGATGTTAATTTGTTACCGTGTTGATGTTACTTTGTTACTGTGTTGATATTAATTTGTTACCATGTTGATGTTACTTTGTTACCGTGTTGGCGTTACTTTGTTACCGAGTTGGCGTTACTTTGTTACCGTGCTGGCATTACTTTGTTACCGAGTTGGCGTTACTTTGTTACCGTGCTGGCATTACTTTGTTACCGTGTTGATGTTACTTTGTTACTGTGTTGATATTAATTTGTTACCATGTTGATGTTACTTTGTTACCGTGTTGGCGTTACTTTGTTACCGAGTTGGCGTTACTTTGTTACCGTGCTGGCATTACTTTGTTACCGTGTTGGCGTTACTTTGTTACCGTGCTGGCATTACTTTGTTATGGGTACAAATAATAATACATAAATATTATTATATGGGGAACTTCCGAGGCGATAATAGGGAATAATAGAACAAAGAAGTATGTGTTAGCACTCGGAAAAATTGACAGACAAACAACAATAGAAAAAAACGAAGAACAATATATGGTCCGAAGTGGGATCGAACCCGCACCCAGTGGCACCGCGCCCCGCCACGAGAAGCCGAACGCCCGGCACACCACCACGCAGCCAACTAAAAAATTGGCTATTGCAGTAGTGTCCCACACGATGACGCTCTCAATGACTATAGCATAGGGCAACGACCACAGACCGGAAACAAATTGTATATTTGTACTTTCCTATTAATGCAAGTATCTCCCAGTAGGGCTGAATACTTGTGTTGTAGACAAACATTTATTGGACGAAACAGCACGAATAGTAGTTCCCAGTGATTATATACTGGGTACAAATAATAATACATAAATATTATTATATGGGGAACTTCCGAGGCGATAATAGGGAATAATAGAACAAAGAAGTATGTGTTAGCACTCGGAAAAATTGACAGACAAACAACAATAGAAAAAAACGAAGAACAATATATGGTCCGAAGTGGGATCGAACCCGCACCCAGTGGCACCGCGCCCCGCCACGAGAAGCCGAACGCCCGGCACACCACCACGCAGCCAACTAAAAAATTGGCTATTGCAGTAGTGTCCCACACGATGACGCTCTCAATGACTATAGCATAGGGCAACGACCACAGACCGGAAACAAATTGTATATTTGTACTTTCCTATTAATGCAAGTATCTCCCAGTAGGGCTGAATACTTGTGTTGTAGACAAACATTTATTGGACGAAACAGCACGAATAGTAGTTCCCAGTGATTATATACTGGGTACAAATAATAATACATAAATATTATTATATGGGGAACTTCCGAGGCGATAATAGGGAATAATAGAACAAAGAAGTATGTGTTAGCACTCGGAAAAATTGACAGACAAACAACAATAGAAAAAAACGAAGAACAATATATGGTCCGAAGTGGGATCGAACCCGCACCCAGTGGCACCGCGCCCCGCCACGAGAAGCCGAACGCCCGGCACACCACCACGCAGCCAACTAAAAAATTGGCTATTGCAGTAGTGTCCCACACGATGACGCTCTCAATGACTATAGCATAGGGCAACGACCACAGACCGGAAACAAATTGTATATTTGTACTTTCCTATTAATGCAAGTATCTCCCAGTAGGGCTGAATACTTGTGTTGTAGACAAACATTTATTGGACGAAACAGCACGAATAGTAGTTCCCAGTGATTATATACTGGGTACAAATAATAATACATAAATATTATTATATGGGGAACTTCCGAGGCGATAATAGGGAATAATAGAACAAAGAAGTATGTGTTAGCACTCGGAAAAATTGACAGACAAACAACAATAGAAAAAAACGAAGAACAATATATGGTCCGAAGTGGGATCGAACCCGCACCCAGTGGCACCGCGCCCCGCCACGAGAAGCCGAACGCCCGGCACACCACCACGCAGCCAACTAAAAAATTGGCTATTGCAGTAGTGTCCCACACGATGACGCTCTCAATGACTATAGCATAGGGCAACGACCACAGACCGGAAACAAATTGTATATTTGTACTTTCCTATTAATGCAAGTATCTCCCAGTAGGGCTGAATACTTGTGTTGTAGACAAACATTTATTGGACGAAACAGCACGAATAGTAGTTCCCAGTGATTATATACTGGGTACAAATAATAATACATAAATATTATTATATGGGGAACTTCCGAGGCGATAATAGGGAATAATAGAACAAAGAAGTATGTGTTAGCACTCGGAAAAATTGACAGACAAACAACAATAGAAAAAAACGAAGAACAATATATGGTCCGAAGTGGGATCGAACCCGCACCCAGTGGCACCGCGCCCCGCCACGAGAAGCCGAACGCCCGGCACACCACCACGCAGCCAACTAAAAAATTGGCTATTGCAGTAGTGTCCCACACGATGACGCTCTCAATGACTATAGCATAGGGCAACGACCACAGACCGGAAACAAATTGTATATTTGTACTTTCCTATTAATGCAAGTATCTCCCAGTAGGGCTGAATACTTGTGTTGTAGACAAACATTTATTGGACGAAACAGCACGAATAGTAGTTCCCAGTGATTATATACTGGGTACAAATAATAATACATAAATATTATTATATGGGGAACTTCCGAGGCGATAATAGGGAATAATAGAACAAAGAAGTATGTGTTAGCACTCGGAAAAATTGACAGACAAACAACAATAGAAAAAAACGAAGAACAATATATGGTCCGAAGTGGGATCGAACCCGCACCCAGTGGCACCGCGCCCCGCCACGAGAAGCCGAACGCCCGGCACACCACCACGCAGCCAACTAAAAAATTGGCTATTGCAGTAGTGTCCCACACGATGACGCTCTCAATGACTATAGCATAGGGCAACGACCACAGACCGGAAACAAATTGTATATTTGTACTTTCCTATTAATGCAAGTATCTCCCAGTAGGGCTGAATACTTGTGTTGTAGACAAACATTTATTGGACGAAACAGCACGAATAGTAGTTCCCAGTGATTATATACTGGGTACAAATAATAATACATAAATATTATTATATGGGGAACTTCCGAGGCGATAATAGGGAATAATAGAACAAAGAAGTATGTGTTAGCACTCGGAAAAATTGACAGACAAACAACAATAGAAAAAAACGAAGAACAATATATGGTCCGAAGTGGGATCGAACCCGCACCCAGTGGCACCGCGCCCCGCCACGAGAAGCCGAACGCCCGGCACACCACCACGCAGCCAACTAAAAAATTGGCTATTGCAGTAGTGTCCCACACGATGACGCTCTCAATGACTATAGCATAGGGCAACGACCACAGACCGGAAACAAATTGTATATTTGTACTTTCCTATTAATGCAAGTATCTCCCAGTAGGGCTGAATACTTGTGTTGTAGACAAACATTTATTGGACGAAACAGCACGAATAGTAGTTCCCAGTGATTATATACTGGGTACAAATAATAATACATAAATATTATTATATGGGGAACTTCCGAGGCGATAATAGGGAATAATAGAACAAAGAAGTATGTGTTAGCACTCGGAAAAATTGACAGACAAACAACAATAGAAAAAAACGAAGAACAATATATGGTCCGAAGTGGGATCGAACCCGCACCCAGTGGCACCGCGCCCCGCCACGAGAAGCCGAACGCCCGGCACACCACCACGCAGCCAACTAAAAAATTGGCTATTGCAGTAGTGTCCCACACGATGACGCTCTCAATGACTATAGCATAGGGCAACGACCACAGACCGGAAACAAATTGTATATTTGTACTTTCCTATTAATGCAAGTATCTCCCAGTAGGGCTGAATACTTGTGTTGTAGACAAACATTTATTGGACGAAACAGCACGAATAGTAGTTCCCAGTGATTATATACTGGGTACAAATAATAATACATAAATATTATTATATGGGGAACTTCCGAGGCGATAATAGGGAATAATAGAACAAAGAAGTATGTGTTAGCACTCGGAAAAATTGACAGACAAACAACAATAGAAAAAAACGAAGAACAATATATGGTCCGAAGTGGGATCGAACCCGCACCCAGTGGCACCGCGCCCCGCCACGAGAAGCCGAACGCCCGGCACACCACCACGCAGCCAACTAAAAAATTGCCATCATTACTTTGTTACCTTGTTGAGGTTCTGGTGTGCACTTAAGACAGCAACTGCCAACAAAAATAAAGACCATAAAAATTGTTCCGCTTTAAGTGCTCACTTGTTTGACAACCAACCGCTATTATATTTATAATCTTCTGTATCATATAAATAATCATAATCTTGTATTTTTATGATGCACATTTTCTCATTGGCTAGTGCAATAGCTGTCCGCTTAATGAAGACTACACATAAAGCGTGTGAACAGAATTATGACATTGTTTTAGAGAAAAGAAGAGATTACTCGACCAAACCTCGAGTGGGACGTAAATGCAGGATGGTATTAATGCACATATTCATCGACCACCGAATAATATTTTTGGAAGTTTCGTGGCCAGCACTACGTAAGTGCAGCATTTTTTTTTCAACCAAAAATTGCAAACACTAATTTAAGTTTCGGTGATCCTAGACGTTATAGATTGAGATCCAACCTGACTTCTTGTCGTGTGTTGACTAGTTCAATATTAACTCAGGCTCTTTATAGTTTTCCTGAAATTTATATTTATAACAGTGGTTGTTATTATTACTACCATTAATTTTATTTGGAGATAATGTGACGGAGTGACTAGAAGAAGAACCCTTAGAAATCAGGGCATACAAGGTTCACTTGAGAAATGCGTAACAACAAAACTATATAGTTTCACCAGCTGGAGAGAATACCATTGCGATTTCACACTCTCGTCATCACCGCCACCAGTATCATCATAACCATCATCATCATCATCATCACCATCATAATTATCATCACCATCATAATTATCATCACCATCATAATTATCATCATCACCATCATCATCATTGCCACCATCATCATCAACACCACCATTGTTATCATCACCATCATAATTATCATCATCACCACCATTATCATCACCACCATTATCATCACCACCATCATAATTATCATCATCAGCACCACCACCACCATCACCATCAAAATAATCATCACCACCATTATCATCATCACCATTATCATCATCACCGCCATTATCATCACCACCATCATCACCATCATAATTATCATCATCACCATTATCATCATCATCACCATTATCATCACCACCATCATAATTATCATCATCAGCACCACCACCACCATCATCACCATCATAATTGTCCTCATCACCATCAATATTATCATCATTACCATCATAATTATCATCACCACCATTATCATCACCACCATTATCATCACCACCATTATTATCACCACCATCATCACCGTCATAATTATCATCATCACCATTATCATCACCACCATCACCACCATCATAATTATCATCATCAGCACCACCAAGACCATCATCACCATCATAATTGTCATCATCACCATTATAATTATCATCATCACCATCAATATTATCATCATTACCATCATAATTATCATCACCACCATTATCATCACCACCATTATTATCACCACCATTATCATCACCACCATCATTACCATCATAACTATCATCATCACCATCAATATTATCATCATCAACATTATTATCACCATCATAACTGTCATCAGTACCATGAATATTATCATCATCACCATTATCATCACCATCATAATTGTCATCAGTACCATCAATATTATCATCATCACCATCATAATTATCATCATCACCATTATCATCATCATCACCATTATCATCACCACCATCATAATTATCATCATCAGCACCACCGCCACCATCATCACCATCATAATTGTCCTCATCACCATCAATATTATCATCATTACCATCATAATTATCATCACCACCATTATCATCACCACCATTATCATCACCACCATTATCATCACCACCATCATCACCGTCATAATTATCATCATCACCATTATCATCACCACCATCACCACCATCATAATTATCATCATCAGCACCACCAAGATAATCATCACCATCATAATTGTCATCATCACCATTATAATTATCATCATCACCATCAACATTATCATCATTACCATCATAATTATCATCACCACCATTATCATCACCACCATTATTATCACCACCATTATCATCACCACCATCATTACCATCACACCTATCATCATCACCATCAATATTATCATCATCAACATTATTATCACCATCATAACTGTCATCAGTACCATCAATATTATCATCATCACCATTATCATCACCATCATAACTGTCATCAGTACCATCAATATTATCATCATCACCATTATCATCACCATCATAACTGTCATCAGTACCATCAATATTATCATCATCAACATTATCATCACCATCATAACTGTCATCAGTACCATCAATATTATCATCATCACCATTATCATCACCATCATAACTGTCATCAGTACCATCAATATTATCATCATCACCATTATCATCATCATCATAACTGTCATCAGTACCATCAATATTATCATCATCAACATTATCATCACCATCATAACTGTCATCAGTACCATCAATATTATCATCATCAACATTATCACCACCATCATAATTATCATCATCAGCACCACCAAGACCATCATCACCATCATAATTGTCATCATCACCATTATAATTATCATCATCACCATCAATATTATCATCATTACCATCATAATTATCATCACAACCATTATCATCACCACCATTATCATCACCACCATCATTACCATCATAACTATCATCATCACCATCAATATTATCATCATCAACATTATTATCACCATCATAACTGTCATCAGTACCATCAATATTATCATCATCACCATTATCATCACCATAATAACTGTCATCAGTACCATCAATATTATCATCATCACCATTATCATCACCATCATAACTGTCATCAGTACCATCAATATTATCATCATCACCATTATCATCATCATCATAACTGTCATCAGTACCATCAATATTATCATCATCACCATCATCATCACCATAATAATTATCATCATCACCATCATCATCATCATGACCACCATCATCACAATCATAATTATCATTATCACCGTCATCACCGTCATCACCGTCATCATCATCATCACCACCACCGTCATCACCATCATCATCACCATCATAATTATCATCATCACCATCATAATTATCATCATCACCACCTTCATAATTATCACCATCATAATCATCACCATCATCATTATCATCATCACCATAACCACAATTATTATTTCTATTGTCAAAAATGAGTTACATAATATTTATTGTTCATTACTTGGAGTGCCACCTTTACATGAAAGTGTCTCTTTTGTACATCCACCATCCGCAGTTAACATCGTTTCTATGCATTCTTGTTACTTATTGAGTTATTGAGTTATTTGCGGGTCATCATCATTGCACTCCGAACATGTCCATAGGTGCTCAGATCCCCTCCTCAGCAATTCCCTCAGTGTCCAGCGACTGACGACTCCAGTTCTATGTTGGTTGATAAGTCTTCTTACACGGCCACCAAGTTTCTCATTTCTGGCCGTGCCCATCTTAACTCCCATTTCCATCATCCGAAGAAGTGACGTTGATCTGTGTTTGTCGAAGTCCTGTGCTCTTCCAACATCTCGAAGGGCATTGATGATGTCCGCCCGATCCATCGGTTGCCCGTCCTCAACGACAGCGCAGCTAGCCAACCTGTCCGCTCTCTCATTTCCCCGTACTCCCGCATGTCCAGGGACATAGACAAAGGTGACCTTACGTATTTTGGATTTCTGCAACGACTCTACCCATTGCATGCGTACAAAGCCCGCCTCCACTTTTTTTATCATGCTCATCGAATCACTCAGTATACACTCAGTATACATCTTGTTACTTATTCTACAAAACGTTGGGAAGAAAAGAAGAGAAACACTGAGTCCTACCCATATCGGAGATAAAGTTGAAGTGATATCAAGGAAGCACTATAACACATTATATGACATGCTTGAGTGGCCTGCATTTTCTGTGCCTGAAATTATTTCTTCCTGACACATACATGGGTATAATAGGAATTGAATAAGACTGATATTATCGTTATCATTATAAAATTATTTGTATTATTTCTTATTGGGTTATATGTAAGCTTTTTATGAGACGCATGGATAACTGTTTTGTGTAAACAGAAAAGGGTAATGGTAGAAAAATCAGTTATTACCAAAGTGTAGACTCAACCAAGTACATGAGAAGGTGTATCTCACAGAGAGAGTTGTCATTAAAGAGACTGGTGTTGTTAAAACAAACGTAGAACAAAAAGTCGCTTGAGGGTTGTCGATGGTGAGAATATCGCAACGTTTCCTTTCCAAAATGTTTAATGATAATCTCTCTCTCTCTCTCTCTCTCTACCTTTTTAGCTCCTAGTGGAGCATAGGTCTTCAACAAACACTCTCCAAGTCGTTCTGTTTTTTGCCATTCTTTTAAGATCATTCCATGTCTTCCCCATCATCTTCATTTCTGCTTCTATCTGTCTTCTCCAAGAATTCCTTGGTCTTCCTCTTTGTCTTTTCCCCTGGGGATTCCAAAAAAGGGGCTGTTGTGTAATACACTCAGTTGACTTCCGTAGTGTGTGTCCTATCCAGCGCCATCGTCTTCGATGTATCTCTTTATCCAATGGTGTTTGACTGGTACATTTCTATAATTCTATGTTAGTGATTGTGTCCTGCCATTTCCATCCTTTTATTCTGCGTAAGCATCCGTTAATGAAAGTCTGTATCTTCGTGATTGTCAATTTTGTTGTTCTCCATGTTTCACAGCCATATAATAGGACCGCTTTAACATTTGTTTAATGAAAATAGTTTCAGTAAATCGACGAAACACAGGTTTCTTTTTTGTTGAAAATCTATCATTCTTGTGGAGGGGTAATTGTAATTGAAGCTATTAAAATTTAATTTTGGAATAATCAATTTAACCTAAAATTTCTTCAACAAAATTTCTATATTTCAATTTGTGTTTGTTATCCTTTGTATAGACAAGAAAACAGAACAGAAAATTGAATCCTTTGAAATGTGGATTTATAGAAGAATAGGTAGAATTGGATGGAAAGAAAAGAAAACAAACAATGAAGTTTTAAAACAACTAAAAACGAAAAGAGAACTACTAAATACAATTAAGACAAGACAAATGACTTTTTTGGGGCACGTTAAAAGGCACAACAGCCTACTAAAAGTAATATTGAAAGGAAAAATACACGGTAAAAGAGGCAGAGGCAGACCAAGACTAACGTGGACAATTAACATCAAAAGACAACCTGCACCAATGAATCTATGACAACCTGCACCATCAAAGCAAGAAACAGAGTGGAATGGCAATTCATGGTAGCCAACCTTCGTTGCGTAGACGGCACTCGATGCTGGTGATGAAGTTTGTTATTCACTTCACGTTGAAGGCCTACTTAGCCGATGCGTCTTTTGATTGTGGTGTCCTTCACTCATGTAGAGAATACCTTGCAGTTTCATACTCTCGTTTGTTTTAAAATATCATCTCAACAGAAGTTTTGTATATTAACGGTCATACATGTTTATTACATTCCTTGAGCAATAAGTAAAAACCATTCGTATGCTGTTAATTTTGGAGTTCGGGATTTTGTATAAATTCTTTTTTTGTATCCGTCATGAGTCAGCTGGTTACAGAGTCAGGGCCTGACGATCGTGTCATGACGACCTTGTCATAACAACATTAGTGACGATAACTGACGTGGGGTGGGGGGGGGAGGTTGGAGGGGATTGATGTTCTAGGAACATTTGGCACGGTTATTTGATTATGTGACTGTTAATACTGCGACGTTCTTATAAGCTGGGTATTTTATTATGTGACTGTTAATACTGCGTTTTTCTTATAAGCTGAAGTTATTTGATTATGTGACTGTTAATACTGCGACGTTCTTATAAGCTGGGTATTTTATTATGTGACTGTTAATACTGCGTTTTTCTTATAAGCTGAAGTTATTTGATTATGTGACTGTTAATACTGCATTTGTCTTATTTCTAGCTATCTATTGACCTTTAGAGCCGTAGCCGGGCCATAGGGCATAGACCCAGTAACTCTTTCTCTTATCTAAATTTTTATTCTAGCAGTTTTCAATCCTTCTAAAGATATTTTATCAAATCTCGTCATTTGTCTCTGTTCAGTGCAAACTACTCTATCTCATTGATGGAGCCGATTCCTGCTGCTCTTGTCTCTCTGTTCAATGTTTTTTTTTTTAAGTGTCTCTCTGAGGCGGCCTCTTTTTCTCTTACCTGTTGTTGCCCATATCAGGGATTGCTTTGTTATTCGGTTATTATCTCTCCTCATCACATGTCCAACATATGACCGTCGTCTTTTCTTGATTACTGAAGATATTAGTGGTTGATTGGCGATTTCTATAATTTCTTCGCTTGCTTTGAACTCGTTACACGCTATGCCAAGTATTTTCCTTAGACATTTAATTGTGTAATGCCTTCAACTTTGCTTGTCTTATAGGCTGAAGTTATTTGATTATGCGACTATTAAAGTTTGCATTTGTCTTACAGGCTGAAGTTATTTGATTATGCTACTATTAAAATTTGCATTTGTCTTATAGGCTGAAGTAATTTGATTATGCGACTATTAAAGTTTGCATTTGTCTTGTAGCCTGACGTTCACTGTAGAACAAATTACAAGAAAACAAACTCATGGAGAAGTCATGAGCAAGTAAGTTCAAACTGTTGGTAAGGCAATCTGCTTATGTAATGAGTCATTCAAAAATAAAACCTATAATGCAAAATATGGGAATATGTGGGCCCAAGTAGTGTTGGAATAGAATGCATACATCTATAGTAATAATAGAAACAGGAAATTTGTTATAAAGAGCTTCATGGCATGTGGCAATCTGGTCATCAGCCGTCGAGCAAATGTTTCGGTCCTTTAAGCTTCTTGACACTCAAGGAGAAAGGCGTGATATGTTTTAATGTTTGATAAATCTGTTGCTTGTGAGCTGCGGGAATTTGTGAAATCAAGTTTAATGCGTGTGTACAAAAAGTGTTCTACATATGTCATAAATTTTCTTGCCATATGTTTCTGCTGATAGGCACTAATCAATTATTGTTTTGTTAAGAGTGTAACAATGTTGATTCTTGATCATCATCGTAATTAATTTTATGTTCATATATGGGAAGAGGTCACCCAACATGTCTAGCAAACAAAAGAAATGGTTTAAGAGATGCTGAAAGAGTAACCAAGCAATAAACCAGCAAAACACGAACCAGCATAGCAGGAACTAATAAATCAACAGGCATTACAACTTGAACGAACACAATACTAGCCAAGACAGCACAAACAACAAAACATCTGTCTTCTTAGGGCAAACAACAAAACACCAGCCAACATCGGAAACGCAACAAAGCACCAGCCAACATAGCACAAATAACGAAACACCTGCTAACATAGCACAAACAACAAAACACCAGAGCAGTATAGCACAAACAATAAACACCAGCCAACATAACACAAAGAACAAACACCAGTCAACATAACACAAACAACAAACACCAGCCAACATAAACAACAATCACCAGCCAACATAGCATAAGCAACAAAACACCAGCCAACATAACACAAACAACAAAACACCAGCCAACATAACACAAACAACAAACCACCAGCCAACATAACACAAACAACAAAACACCAGCCACAAAAACAAGAACTAATCAAATAACCATCCAAGGGAGGAACCAGCAATAGATGAGCAACATCCTAACACCAACCAAACATTAAAAAAACCAGCCTCAAATAATCAACAAACCAAAAGACAGACAGGCAGCAGGCAGGCAGACAGACCGGTAGACAGGCAAGCAGGCAGGCAGGCAGACAGACAAACAGGCAGACAGACAGACAGACAGGCAGACAGGCAGGCAGACAGGAAGACAAACAGGCAGGCAGAGAGGAGGGCAGGCAGACAGACAGACAGGAGGGCAGGCAGACAGACAGACAGGCAGGCAGACAGACAGACAGGTGTGCAGGCAGACATACAAACAGGCAAGCAGACAGGCAGGCATACAGACGAACAGGCAGACAGATAGATAGACAGGCAGGCAGCCAGCCATACAGACAAACAGGCAGGCAGACAGGCTGACATACATACAAACAGGCAGGCAGGCAGGCAGACAGACAGGCAGGCAGACAGGCAGATAAACAGGCAGGCGGACAGACAGACAGAGAGGCAGACATACAGACATACAGCCAGACAGACATACAAACAAACAGGCAGACAGACAGAAAGACATACATGCAGACAGACATACAGGAAGATAGACAGAATAACAGACAGACAGGCAGACAGATAGACAGACAGACATACAGGCAGACACACAGACAAACAGGCAGACAGACAGACAGACAGGCAGGCAGGCTGACAGACAGGCAGACAGACAGACAGACAGACAGACAGGCAGGCAGGCAGGCAGGCATCGTGAATTTTAATGGCGAATGTGTTTGCTCCAGTTTCTGTAAAGAAAATGCTACCAAATGTCACTTTACATGTTTGATAATACGAGTTTTTTTTTGTATTAACAATATTTTATTATGTAACATTTCATTTCTGAAACATATCCCTTGTATTCCAACACAGCATGAATTAACTTCCTGGTTTACCAGCTTCTACCCGTTTGCATGTACGCATTGAAAGATTCATTTTCTTAAATGGAGATATAGCGATACACGTTTTAATCATTCATGATTTGATGTTCCGCATTGTTGGAACTTTGTCGGATACTTAAACTGCATTAAGTTTAGGAGCTCGTGACTTAAAGATGGCCCGTGCTCTAGTCTGGTTTACTGCTGCTTTAGTCTTCATAATCACGGAAGTTTGGGGTAAGCGTGTTTCCCTCTATAATAATATTCATTTATTATTATTTGTCTCCAGCCTAAGCTTGTAAATCTGAACAGGCGGACAGCGATTAGTAATAAAGGTATACGTTTTTGTGATAAAGATGGCCACAGAGAAATAAAAGTCTTCGTCTTTTCGAAAAGTCCATCCGTAAATTCATATGATTATAATTGTGCATTATTTGAAACGTTATGTCAGTTTATTTTTAAAGAGTTTATATATTTAATATTTATTGACATGACTATTACCCGAATTTTAAGAAGGTGCAATATACATAATGCAATATAAATCCCTTAAATATTGATGGAAACATCTATAGAGGTAAAGAAAGATCTGTTCATGTGCTTCATAGACTGCACGAAAGCATTCATTTGAACTTAACAGAACTTACAATAAGTTTATTAAGAATTCCTTGACTTTTAATAAGTCATAGACATATCACCAAAACGTGGACCAAATGTTACAAGTACCACTGAATTATATGCGTTGGTTTCGTCTCGAATGTTACATGTTTTTATGAAACAATCATGAATGTCAGATGGAATCAAAGAATAAATAGTAACAGCAGAAATGAATGTGAAAAACATATCACGCCTCTCTCCTTGAGTGTCAAGAAGTGAATGGACGACGTCATGGAACGCACCAAAATGGCAGCTTATTTATATTCGAGCTATGGACTAAGCAATGTTTACATTGAACAACACGATATATGTTATTACAGCGAGTTGGCAGATTTTTAAAAATGTTTTCAAGGGTTTGAACATAAATGTTTGTTCACAGTTCGTTAACCTTCGCTGTAGATAAAGTCGTTAATTCGATGGCTTCGTTTCAGACGTTTGTGACGTTGGTAGCTAAGGACCTAACCTGTGCAAACGGATGGCATTGGCAAGGATCATTTTTAATCTATGAAGTGGGCTCATTCTGTGTTTAACTCAAAAGCATAAGTGCTTTTTAACCAAAGACCTTTTTGGGGGACTCAATGAAGATATCCCCGATGGAAGAATAAATTATACTATTAGTCCCATAAATGATTCGCTTCCAGAGGTTTATGATGTAAACAAAGCAGTTTTGTCCTTGCAAGTGAATAATGTCCACACCTATAATTGGTCAGGATTGTGTAGCAGCAGCAGCTTTATTATTTTTTTAAACATCATAGGATTGTGCTGTTCTGAAACAGCTATGCCATGCTACCCTAGAATTGCCTTTAATGGGATTACTGTGACCACAAACCACTCTCCATGTGTGTGCCACATATTTACACCCCAGAAAGAAATACTGAATATAACAACACCATGTGCCGTCTGTGATATTAATGACCACAGACCAGGAGTCTCCAGTATGATTGATACAACTGTTGCACCAAGCATTTCATCAGCAGAGCCATATCTATGAAATGTTAATCTGACATTGTTCTTGAATGATGTCCAAGTTAATGAGACATCAGAATCGTGTGGCGGCAGCTACAAGAAGGGAGTGGAGAACATCAAGTTCTGCTGCTATAAAGGAGACTTGCCTTGCTATCCCAGAATTGCCTTAAATGGGATCACTGTAGTTGAAAACTTCTCCTCTTGTGTAAACTACACATTCACATCTAAGAATGAATCAGTGAAGGTCACAAAATCATATTCTCTCTGTGGTTTTACTAACAACAGGTCATGTGGCTTCTGTTGGATTGGAAATGATAACTTACCACCACTGTGTGTCTAAATGTTTGGAATTTGAGTCATCAATGACGGCCTAACATCATCAAGTGCTATGACGATCATCATTTTCGGAAGGACGTGAACTCCCATGGTATATGGTGGATAGGCGGCAGGAACCATTGAAGGCTATGTCTGAAAAGTGTTCCTTCTTGCAGTTTCCTCATATTCCAAGTCCGGCTTGTTGCAGGAGCTACTGAGTTAAGTTCTCTGTGCACACAGTGAGCTGTGTGTCTCATCCGTTTTGATCCTGCTTCGATATCCCGCTTGTTTACGATGAATGATATCGTATGACAGGGAACAGTTGGCTGTGTTCACTTTCTGCGCGGTTTCGCCTTATGTCTTTTGGCGTGTGCTGAGACTGCTACGATGGGGACTACAGTTACCTTTCCTTGTTTGGGAGATGGTTTAGTAATTCGGATGATTCCACTGGCACGGGCGATTGAGCAATTATGGATTTTAATTTGTTTGCTGTGATACCGAGGCCTTCCATGACCAATAATAATAATAATGAATGTGAATGTTTCTTATGCTGAACAAATTAGAGTTGGTTATTTTCAATATTGAAGTAAACATTTATGTGTAATTGAAATAATCCTGAAAAGGACCTGTTTTACAATTTGATGCCAACATGCTGGCAATCATGTCATTCAGATTTATTTCAGAGTAGTAATTCTCATTCAGATTCAAACGAGTCTAACAGATTAAGTACTGCTTTCGGCTGAGCAAACCAAAAGCCATCCTTCCTCCGATATTTCTATTATTTATATAAGACATAGTAATCACATTTTGTCTAGTAATCTCTCTCTCTCTCTCTCTCTCTCTCTCTCAATCAAGTCTCAATCAGAGTAGGATTCCAGACTCACTCATGAAGTCAGCTATCTGTTTAAGTGATTCGATTGCCCCATATAGTTTCTCCTCCAGGGAGGTGGGTGTGAACCACATTGCTCTTCTCAGGTCTGTGTACTGGGGGCAATCCTGTTTTGTCTAGTAATCTTTGTCTATCTTTGAGAGGGCGTGATTTGTAAGTGTCTTCATATCGCATAATTTGAAGGTTATATTTTCAGATGGTAGTTGTCCTGTGACTTTTCCCTGAACTAATTCTATTGGTTTTAAGTGTGAATGGTAGGGTGGCCGTCTCAAACATCTATTTTTAGGAGTTCTACACATGGAAGCAGTTCTTTCAGAGAAGTGTTTAATACACTCCTCACCTCATTTTGAACAAAGCGTGGTACTCTTCATTCCATTTCGCTATATTTTCTCACGTCACAAACTGCCTCAAGAAAAAAATGTTGTTAAACAAATGATTTTCATTCAAGTCAAGGCCATCAAAATAAAAATAAAAAATAATGAGAAATTTTTTTTAACATGTCTCCCATTCCCGTGGCACTATCAATAGTCAACATTCTATAATTGTGTTATCGTGTGAATGAACAAGCAAGGCATTGAGACATTAAAGGCAGACAATCTCAATAGTCAACATTCTATAACTGCGTTATCGTGTGAATGAACAAGCTAGGCATTGAGACATTAAAGGGAGACAATCTCAATAGTCAACATCCTATAACTGTGTTATCGTGTGAATGAACAAGCTAGGCATTGAGACATTAAAGGGAGACAATCTCAATAGTCAACATTCTATAACTGTGTTATCGTGTGAATGAACAAGCAAGGCATTGAGACATTAATGGGAGACAATCTCAATAGTCAACATTCTATAACTGTGTTATCGTGTGAATGAACAAGCAAGGCATTGAGACATTAAAGGGAGACAATCTCAATAGTCAACATTCTATAACTGTGTTATCGTGTGAATGAACAAGCAAGGCATTGAGACATTAAAGGCAGACAATCTCAATAGTCAACATTCTATAACTGCGTTATCGTGTGAATGAACAAGCTAGGCATTGAGACATTAAAGGGAGACAATCTCAATAGTCAACATCCTATAACTGTGTTATCGTGTGAATGAACAGGCTAGGCATTGAGACATTAAAGGGAGACAATCTCAATAGTCAACATTCTATAACTGTGTTATCGTGTGAATGAACAAGCAAGGCATTTAGACATTAAAGGAAGACAATCTCAATAGTCAACATCGTATAACTGTGTTATCGTGTGAATGAACAAGCTAGGCATTGAGATATTAAAGGGAGACAATCTCAATAATCAACATTCTATAACTGTGTTATCGTGTGAATGAACAGGCCTGACATTGAGATATTAAAGGGAGACAATCTCAATAGTCAACATCCTATAACTGTGTTATCGTGTGAATGAACAAGCCTGGCATTGAGATATTAAAGAGAGACAATCTCAATAGTCAACATTCTATAACTGTGTTATCGTGTGAATGAACAAGCTAGGCATTTAGACATTAAAGGAAGACAATCTCAATAGTCAACATTCTATAACTGTGTTATCGTGTGAATGAACAAGCCTGGCATTGAGATATTAAAGGGAGACAATCTCAATAATCAACATTCTATAACTGTGTTATCGTGTGAATGAACAAGCCTGGCATTGAGATATTAAAGGGAGACAATCTCAAGTCAACATTCTAAAATTCTGTTATCGTGTGAATGAATCAAGTCAAACACTGGGATATTGAAGATTGACGATTGCAATAGTCAACATTCCATAATTGTGTTATCGTGTGTATGAACAAGCGAGACACTGAGATATAGAACCACATTTTTATAAACTTCACAAGAGACACTGAGAAATTCTGTTGCAAAATGAAACCCAGGGAGACACTGAGAAGAACATTGATGAGAGAGGCAAGAGCAGCAGGAATCGGCTCCCTCAATGAGATAGAACTGCTTGCACAGAACAGAGACAGGTGGCGAGATTTGATAAAATATCTTTAAAAGAAAACTGCTAGAACAAAAAATTCATATAGGAGAAGGTGTAACTTGGTCTACGCCCTATGGGCCGGTTACGGCTCGAAAGGTCAATAGATAGATAGATAGAAAATGAAACCGATTTTCTTCTAAATATGCCAGAATTTGCTTAACTCACGATGGAATGAGCTTCTCTTCTTTCATTATATATTCCATTTTTCAATTAAACTTGATAACAAAATGGAACACTCCTCTGTAGTTATATCCTCGCCTTCATTTTCTATTATTACTTCATGAAATAGTGGCAAAGTTTTCAGAGCAAAATTCAACCCCAGCAAGGATCACTAAACCACTTCTTTATCATCACTGGACACTTTTCTTCAGTGAAGAAGAATGACTTAAGTCCAGGCTACATTTAACAAATTCTGGTATTTGCTGGTAGTAAGGATGTCCACCTAATATTATTGTAGCCCAGTTTCTTTTTATATTCTCGTCCAACAAAATCACGTACCTCTTTCAACTCTTGACAGTAAATTTGTGAAAATGATCAAATACCTTCACAATAATTCCTTCAACATCAAGAGAGATTGAATCAATAGCTAATTGTGTACAATTGTAAATCATGTGAACTGTACATCCTAAACCAATAATTTTTATTTGCAACTGTTTCCCCCATTTGGTAGAAAAATTGATTTTTAAACAATTTTCTTTACAAACCATCAAAAGTATGTGTTTGTATAGTCCCCTCAAAATGCTACAAATCACCAAAGTTTGTGTTTGTATTATCTCCTCAAAATGCTACAAATCACTAAAGTTTGTGTTTGTATTATCTTCTCAAACTGCAACAAATCATCAAAGTTTGTGTTTGTATTATCCCCTCAAACTGCAACAAGCAACAAAAGCTGGTGTTTGGGTTATCACCTCAAACAGCAACAAACCACCAAAGTTCGTGTTTGTATTATCCCCTCAAATAGCAACAAACCACCAAAGTTCGTGTTTGTATTATCCCCTCAAACTGCAACAAACCAGAAAAGTTTGTGTTTGTATTATCACCTCAAACTGCAAGAAGCCACTAAAGTTTGTGTTTGTATTATCACCTCAAAATGCTACAAATCACCAAAGTTTGTGTTTGTATTATCTCTTCAAACTGCAACAAACCACAAAAGTTTGTGTATGTATTATCTCTTCAAACTGCAACAAATCACCAACGTTTGTGTTTGTATTATCTCTTCAAACTGCAACAAACCACCAAAGTTTGTGTTTGTATTATCTCTTCAAACCTTAACAAACCACCAAAGTTTGTGTTTGTATTATCTCTTCAAACTGCAACAAATCACCAAAGTGTGTGTTTGTATTATCTCTTCAAACTGCAACAAACCACAAAAGTTTGTGTATGTATTATCTCTTCAAACTGCAACAAATCACCAAAGTTTGTGTTTGTATTATCTCTTCAAACTGCAACAAACCACCAAAGTTTGTGTTTGTATTATCTCTTCAAACCTTAACAAACCACCAAAGTTTGTGTTTGTATTATCTCTTCAAACTGCAACAAATCACCAAAGTTTGTGTTTGTATTATCTCTTCAAACTGCAACAAATCACCAAAGTTTGTGTTTGTATTATCTCTTCAAACTGCAACAAACCACCAAAGTGTGTGTTTGTATTATCTCTTCAAACTGCAACAAATCACCAAAGTTTGTGTTTGTATTATCCCCTAAAACTGCAACATAACATTTGCATTACATACATAACATTGAAGAACTCTTTTTCTTATTTCTATTGTCAAAAATGGATTGTACAGTATCTTCCTCATTTTTGTAACGCTGCTTTTGATTGAACCATTCTGCATCTCACCTCTGTTGTACATCTACCATCTGACGTTGACAATGTTCCCAGATATTTAAATTCATTTACCTGTTTTAATATTGTTCCACTTGTCTTTATTTTGCACTGCGGTGATGACGTTTTCTTTGTTGTTACCATTACATCTGTCTTTTTCTTTTAAGGCTGAGTCCTTTAAGTTTGCTTTCTTTCACTATAATGTCTAACATTTCTTGTAACTCATTTTTACTAATAGCGATAACGACTGTATCATCAGCAATACCTTAAATTATTTATATTGTAACATCCTATTGTTATTCCATGCATGTCCCTTTAGGATCTTAAAATAATCTCACTATATATATTAAACAAATCTGGTGACGGCACACAACCTTGCCTAACACCATGTTTTGTGGAGATTCTTTATTGTACAAATAAATTACGACGGTGGATTTCTGTTGCCTTTCGTTGGTTTGTGATCGACCATTATCTCGATATAATAGTCTTAGTCCAATTGTTTACCTTACTATGTGTCGTTCAAATTAAGATACATTTTTTCTGATTTTATTTTTCATTTTTTTTTAAATATTTGTCTTCAAATTAAAGGTTGCTATATAATCGTGGAGAAGGGGCAACCCATAAGCGTTAAGTACACAACTAGGAGAAATGTAACAAGCATAACTTTCCAACTGTTGACCGAAAAAAATACTACAATCAACTTGTCAACTTGTGATTTCATCAACAACAATTGCAGTGATATCTATGCACCGACCTTATACCAAGGATTCATCTTTAACAACACAAATGAGACAAAATCAATGGTTCTTAACATTACCAGAGCCAGAGTAAATGAGACACAAATCATTTGTGAGATAGATACTTACAGAGTGAATGGCATGTGTACACTTGAGGTGTATGGTAAGTATATGATTTGTGTTGTAGTTTTACGTACTGTTATTAGGTGCGCTGCTGAGGCCCGAGAAGGGAGTTAAGAATTGTAGCCTTGTATCCGATTAATGAGGGCTTGGCAGTTACTATATAAAAAAAACAACAAAAACTTGACAAAGATGAGCAAGTCAAATAAAGGAAACACAATAAATCCGCCATCCGGGAAAGATAAGGGCTCTCTGTCGATATAACGCAAATCAGAGAAAGTCGCAAGTGGCAGGACAAACTCACTAACATTGAATTATGGGAAAATAACGGTCATATACAAGTGGACATAGAGATTTGACAAAGACGATGACGCTGGATAGGACACACACTGCCCAAGCCAACTGATTTTTATTACATCACAATCTATTTTAGAAAACAGCAGGACAGGAGACCAAAATAAATACAAATTGAGTAGATAGATGGAAGCAGAAATGTAGTGGATCGGGAAGACATGGAACGATCTTAAAAGAATGACAATTAACAGAACAGCATGGAAAGTATTTGTTGAAGACCTACCCTCCACGGGAAGCTGAAAGGTAGAAGAAGAAGGATTACGTACTCCTTTATACATGAAATAATATTTTAGTACCATACAAATAGTGAATGGACAGCTTATTGATGGGACGCGGCCTGTGGGTAGATCCAAACTGAGATACACAAATATCTGCAATGCATCCCTGGGTAAAATCTCCAATTAATGGCAAAAATGGGGAAAAAGTCTGAAGATGATCGTAACGCATGGATAAGGGATACTACAAACGGAATACTAACTTTTGTTAATGGTATAAAGTCATAAGTAGGAAGAATAGAGATGCAGGAAGGAAGATGCAAGTTCCCCAGACATAAAATGGCTTTCTTCGTTCTGCAGACCTATTATTCCAATATCGGTACGATCTTGAGAGAGCCTGCTCGACAAAATTACGTCGGGTAGTTATTATTGTTGACTAGCATCAGCCTGTCTCCAACCTCAGTGGGGATACAGAAGGCCATATACAAGGTAACTGTGAACAAGTTGTCTGCTCCTCATTGTGAGGACCTATCCTAGATCCCAAGTAAATTGGAATTCCATACAATGAAAAAAAAAGAAAGAAACAGTTGTTAAACTGCCACTAACACTTCCTCAGACACGAACTAGTTTTGGTACATTTAGACAGACTCTGAGAAGTAACCACTAACAAGACAGGCTGCACTCATGCTCACTGATCAAATATCAAACAAAATCTGAGAAGTAACCACTAACAAGACAGGCTGCACTCATGCTCACTGATCTAATATCAAACAAAATCTGAGAAGTAACCATTAACAAGAAACGCTGAACTCATGCTCACTGATCAAATATTAAATAAAAATGTTATTGGTTATTAGTTATGGAAGGCCTCGGTATCACTGCAAACGAATCAAAATCCATTATTGCTCAACCGCCCGTGCCAGTGGAATCATCCGAATTACTAACTCATCTCCAAAACAAAGAAGGGTAATTGTAGTTCCCATCGTAGAAGTATCAGCACACGCCAAAAGACATAAGGCGAAACCGCGCAGAAAGTGAACACAGTCAACTGTTCCCTGTCATACGATATCATCCTCCATCGTAAATAATTGGGACATCGAAACATGATCAAAACAGATGAAACACACAGCTCACAGTGTGCACAGAGCACTTAAATCAGTAGCTCCTGCAACAAGCCGGAAAATAAAAATAAAAATAAAAATGTAAGTAAAGGTAAAGTACGAGAACTGGCGTCTTATTTAGCACGCGAGTTTCCACCCATATGTGCTCGGCTGCCTATCCAAAAATGTTCGGAGATTTCTTCATAGTGTCGCTTCAAGCATCGAAACTCACGATGCGAGGCGACATTCCTCACCTTCCCAGGGTAATATCCTGGTACCCATTTCTGCCAACGACCGTTGGGGTATTTTTTTTTCCAACCACGCGTACAATTCACTCTGCTCCCAGCGGGAATCGAACACAGGTTGTCCGAACATCAGCATTCCACTCGGGTGGATTTCCCAACTAGGCTACCGAGGCCCCCGGATCGTAAGTATTGGATGGAAAGAAAAGAAAACAAACCATGACGTTTTAAAACAACTAAAAATAAAATAAGGCTACTAGACACAATTTAAACAAGACAAATGAGATTTTTGGGGCATGTTAAAAGACTCAGGAGACTACGAAAAATAATCTTGGAAAAGAAAATACAAAGTAAAAGAGGCAGACCAAGACTAACATGGACGATTAATATCAAAGGATTGACAAGTCGGCCTATGGCTACCTCAACATTAAAAAAAAAGAGACACAGAGGAATGGCGCTCCATGGAAGCCAAACTTCAATGGGGGAGACGGCACTCAATAATGATGATAATGAATCAACAAAACAATTAAATTGAGTATGTATATTATGCAGTGATGCTTGAAATAAAATAATTGAAATACATTGGCATCAGTAAGCTATAGTAACGTTTATACATACACTTTAAAAAAAAATGCCCAATAATCTAAATTAAATTAGCTCGAAAGGAATAAGTTAAATCATGCGCCCTACCATTATATAGGGAAACAATCGTAGACTACCGATGTGAAGTCAAATATGCAGCCAGCAGACTTGTATACTCCAGTCAGCTTTGATCAGAGTGTACCTGTGTTTATGTGGTGCCTCCTGTGGGAGGTTGTGTCAGGATGACTCATCAACTCTCAACGGGGAAAGGAAGAGGTGGAGAAGATGGTTGGGGAATAAAATCATGAAAGTACAGGATTGATAGATTAAGTATGATACGTAAAGGTAACTGTAAAGGTAAATGTAAAGGTAAAGGTAAATGTAAAGTACGAGACTTGAATCGGCGTCTAAGCATGCGAGACTTTCACCATATGTGCTCGACCGCCTATCCAGCGGTTGAGTCGACCGCAGGGATATGTCTTTTTCCAACCAAGCGCACAATTCACACTGCTCCTAGCGGGAATCGAACACGGGTTGTCCGAACGTCGGTAGCCCAGTCGAGTGGTTTTCCCAACCAGGTTACCAAGGCCCCTTTTGATGGAATATATAAACAGATAACCATGTGTATCCCCCACACATATGCACATATTCAACATGCTTTGTTAATTTATTAAACAAAAAATAATAGAGTGTTTCCATCTGTTATAGTAGCCACAGAATATTTAGTGGCATAGTTCACAAGGGCATATTATAAATTAATCATTAGTTCTCACAACGTTACTTTCAAACTTGTTATAAAGAATATATGAAGCACATATTGAAATCTTGAATCACAATTTTACAACTAAATTCATATGTCCTAATTTACTTGTGTGTCTTACTCTAGCTCAACTAATTGCTTAAGTCACTGATATCTTTACTACTATCTAGTCTGTTCCTTAATAACTTGTCAACTAACTTCGAAATACAAACTTGAAGATTCCTAACTTCCTAACTAATTTCTCTTCTATTTTCCTAATTCCTGACTTAAATTCCTAACTAACTTTCTGTCCTGTTTCTAACTTTCTCTGACTACATTGCGGACCTGACTTACTCCTCTACCTTGCGGCCTATCTTGTCTTGAAACCTATCGTGTCGAAGTTTAAATACCTCAACATCACTTGGCGTGTGGAATTTCTTAGCCAATAAAATTGTCGCAAAGTGACAATTTGCAACCCTTGAGCCATCAAATCTGACAACCGTGATTCCATCGCCAAATTTCATCTCAGCATTGTGACCCAGAGTTCAACTTGTGTCCAAGACTTGGCAATACAAATTTGTTTTCGTGTCTTCTCTATAACCTCTAGTCAGTCTTGACCTCTCTTAAGTTTCAAAATAATGATTACTTCATGACTTTGACCTGTCCTGGTAGCTGTTTACCGGACAGTAAAGTCATGCGCTCAAATCATGCGCTGATTGTCATGTGCTTATTCTCACTTCCACAACCTGCTTCGTGGACATTTCCATTCTCTAAACTTATTATGTCCATTACTAATCTGGACCTTTTCTTCCTCCCCACTTTCTGCGTGTCCACAACCCCCTATGAACTTTCCATTGCAACAACTTGTTATTCTCTCACTAACTACTGGTGATCGCTATCATATGTTACTGCTATAGTCTTAAGAAGTGGGTAACGGCTAAGTTACCTGCCCCGTACTTTAAATCACCGTTACTGTCACACATTGAAGTTGATGAAGATATTATTATATAAAATTATCACTTATAACTTTACTTTATTTCTCAATCGCTATAATACGAATGTTAAAATATCAATTTTTTAATTCAAATTTTCAAAATGCTTTATGCTATACGAGACTATAAGCACGCATATATATATATATATATATATATATATATATATATATATATATATATATATATACATTTACGTTGTACTTGTTCATTATATGCATATTAAGTATGTAAACATGTATTTATTGACAGCGTGGCCAACAAAACCAAGATGTACACAGACACTAACCAGTACCTATGTGGACTTCATTTGCACAACGGATAATGTATACCCAGGCGTCAGTTATCTGATTAACAGAAGAAATGTTGGTGTTATTTTCATCACATTTATATCACATTCATATGTTAGCACTGGTGTCGCATAGGAATTGAATCATACGTTTTGTTCTTTCACTGTTGTTTGTCGGTTTGTTTTTTATGTAAGCAGTTAATGCTAGTGCAATGCGTATCGTGATTTCTGATGTTATGTCTTCAACTCTGAACATTTTGCTGCCTAGGTAGGTACAATTTGCAACATTTTTTGGGTAACATTTCATTGTTCATTGTTATTATCAGAGATTTTGTAGGTAATATCCAGGACTTCGTTTTGGTCCAAGGAAACAAAAATTACAACAATTTGTAAACAACTGTTTTATCATATTTCTGAATATCAAATTATGGATGATATGATTTTTATAAATAAATCTCTGGATAAGAACAAAACAAGGGTCAATCGATCAATAGATTATGAATAGAAAACAGAGAAGAATTAGACATACACTATGAAAACCTGATGCCATCAAATGCAAATTAAGCACTGGCAGTGAAACCCACAGGAAAGAGAAAGGCATGTTAGCCAAGGAATACATTGAGAAGTCATGGAAACCCTAAAGAACATTGGGGGAGAAGTTGAGAAAATGTTCAATAATAGGACCTTGTTGATAGTCTAAGATAAAAAGAGGATTCTATAGGGCTTTGATTTCTTTCTTGCAATATCATTTTAATCATTATTTTTCTCATTACATCGAGGAAATGACACTCTAATCATATTTATCAATATAATCATCATCATTAAGTACCGTCTTTGCATTGGAGGTTGACTACCATGGTGGACCATTCCGCCTCTTGCTTTGATAGTGCAGGTTGTCATTGCTTGTCATAGGCTATATCGTCATGTTAGCCTTGATCTTATGGTTCTTTTATATTATATTTTCTCTTGTAAGATTACTTTTAGTTGTCTTTTCCCGTGTTTAATTTTTTAAGACTTTATAATTTCTTTTATCTTCTTTCCCACCATTCTTCCTATTCTTCTATATATCACATTTAAAGGCTTCAATTCTATGTTCTGTTTCCTTGTATAATGTCTATGTTTCTACACCATACAGGAATGTTGAGAAGATATAACAATTTGCTATTCTTAGTTTTAGCCCTGGTGTTATTTGTTTTGATTATAGTATATTTTCATAGCATTAAAATTACTTATAGTCATTCCTTTTTTTTTTTTTTCAGTTTTGTTAATTTTTACATTTTCAATCACCGGTTATAGTAATGTCCAACATAGTTGTATCTCTGGACTGTCTCCAGATCTATTCATTCAACTTCGATATCCTCTTGTTGTCTTCCAGTATTATTTTTGGTTTTGATCATCTTTTTAGTATTTTTAATATTCAAATTTAATCCATATATTTTTGTCAATATAATATTATCAATGGCATTCTTAACTGCTTTCTTTCATTTTTTCAGACTGAGATATATGGAGAAGACATTGATTGGTCTTACACAAACTGTAGTGATAAGATCTACGGTAGCGGAACAGAGGGGGACTACTCTTCTACGTGCAGATATCGAGTTCCAATGAAGCGCATGATCCCTGAGAGTTATATCTATTTCGAAGCGACTCCTTATGGAATCAGCACGTCATTAGTCAACAGATCAGCAGCTGTCAGTGATGACATCATAACAAATTTAAGTGAGGCTCACATGTTTCATCATCATCATTAAGTTAAATTTCCGCTTCGAAGGTTGGCTACCATGGACTACCATTCCGCACTGTCTCTTGCTTTGATGGTGCAGGTTGTCATAGGCTGACCTGTCTATATTTTGATGTTACTCGCCCATGTTAGTCTTGGTCTGCTTCTGCCTCTTTTACTTTGTATTTCCCCTTCCAAGATTACTTTTAGTAAGCTGCTGTTTCTTTTAACATGCCTCAAACATCTCATTTGTCTTGTTTGAATTGTGTTTGGTTGTTCTCTTTTCAGTTTTAGTTGTTTAGGACTTCATCGATTGTTTTCTATATATTTTAGTGGTATCTATCTATTGACCTTTCGAGCCGTAACCGGCCCATAGGGCGTAGACCAAGATACACCTTCTCCTATATGAATTTTTGTTCTAGCAGTTTTCTTTTAAAGATATTTTATCAAATCTCGCCATCTGTCTCTGTTCTGTGCAAGCAGTTCTATCTCATTGAGGGAGCCGATTCCTGCTGCTCTTGCCTCTCTCATCAATGTTCTTCTCAGTGTCTCCCTGGGTCTTCCTCTTTTTCTTTTACCTGTTGTTTCCCATATGAGGGCTTGCTTTGCTATTCGATTATTATCTCTTCTCATCACATGTCCAACGTATGACCATCGTCTTTTCTTTATTACTGAAGATATTAGTGGTTGATTGGCGATTTCTCTAATTTCCTCGTTTGTTTTGAATTCGTTCCATTCTATACCAAGTATTTTCCTTAGACATTTATTTTCGAATGCGTTCAACTTTGTTTCTATATCTCTTGTTGTTTTCCAGCTTTCACACGCATACGTAAGGGTTGATAGTACATTTGATTTGAATAGCCTAAGTTTTGTGTTTGTGCTAATGAGTTTTGATTTCCACAACTTTTCAAGGCTTCTGAAAGACATTGCTGCTTTAGCCAGTCTGATTCTAATTTCTTTGCTCGTATCCCCTTCTCGATCAATGTGACTTCCAAGATAGATGAAGTGATCGATCTCTTCTACTGGTTTGTTTTCCATGTATATTTTGTCACTTGTTGGAATTAAACTTTTCATGACTTTAGTCTTTTCATGATTGACCTCAAGCCCAATTTTGCTGGCTATTGATGATAGTTCATTTGTGTTTTCCTGCATCGTTTTTATCTGATTGCTGATGAGAACTATGTCATCAGCAAAGTCCAGGTCCTCCAAATGGAGGTATAGTTGTACATAATTTCATGATAATTTTTAGACGAACGGTTTCAATATTTTTTATGCAAGACAAATAAAACCATCTCATTTAGCAAATTACTTGCTTCATTATAAATAATCAAAATGATTGAAAATACCACTACTTAATCCGATGTGCAAAGATAAGATGCTTATTTAACATTATTTGTTGTTAATCCATGAACGTTTACTGTAGTAAAACACATTCTTAATTTATTTAAAAGAAATTAAATAATTTATGCGGATTTATGAGAACGATTTATAAAAAATTGATATCTATATACATGAGAAAATAGCTTCTCCTCATCGTATTCTATTGTACAGTAGTTTGGGGAGAAGATTCTAACATATTATGTTTACCGGGAGAGTGTCGAAATATGGAGTCATCATCATCTTGTGCCGTACCGGTTGGCGTAGGTGATCATGTCCTTCCACAATCTTCTATCTACAGTGCATCGTATCAGTTCTGTTGTTGACTGTTTTCCATGTCATGACATCAAGCTATCCAGTATTTTCTCTGTTTGTCGTCCGTGATCTCTCTTTCCTTTTATTTTACCAGTTGTAACAAAGTATTCCAACTTTTCTCTTCTCATGATGTGCCCGAAAAATGTTGATTGTTTCTTTCTGATATTGTTTAGGAGCTGCCTTTTTGTGTTGGGAATAATAGAACAAAGAAGTGTGTGTTAGCACTCGGAAAAATTGACAGACAAACAACAACAGAAAAAAACGAAGAACAATATATGGTCCGAAGCGGGATCGAACCCGTACTCCCTGGAACCGCGCCTTGCCACGAGAAGCCGAACACTTGGCACACTGCCACGCAGCTAACTAAAAAAATTAGCTATTGTAGCAGTGTCTTACACGAAGGCGTTCTCAATGACTATAGCATAGGGTAACGATCACAGACCGGAAATAAATTGTATATTTGTACTTTCCTATTAATGCAAGTATCTCCCAGTAGGGCTGAATACTTGTGTTGCAGACAAACATTTATTGGACGAAACAGAACAAATAGTAGTTCCAGTGGTTATATACTGGTAACAAATAATAATAAATAAATATTATTATATAGGGAACTTCCGAGGCGATAATAAATGTTGTTGTTTGTCTGTCAATTTTTCCGAGTGCTAACACATACTTCTTTGTTCTATTATTCCCTATTATCGCCTCGGAAGTTCCCTATATAATAATATTTATGTATTATTATTTGTTACCAGTATATAACCACTGGAAACTACTATTTGTTCTGTTTCGTCCAATAAATGTTTGTCTGCAACACAAGTATTCAGCCCTACTGGGAGATACTTGCATTAATAGGAAAGTACAAATATACAATTTATTTCCGGTCTGTGATCGTTACCCTATGCTATAGTCATTGAGAACGCCTTCGTGTAAGACACTGCTCACAATAGCTAAATTTTTTAGTTAGCTGCGTGGTAGTGTGCCAAGCGTTCGGCTTCTCGTGGCAAGACGCGGTTCCAGGGAGTACGGGTTCGATCCCGCTTGGGACCATATATTGCTCTTCGTTTTTTTCTGTTGTTGTTTGTCTGTCAATTTTTCAGAGTGCTAACACATACTTTTTTGTTCTATTATTCCCTATTATCGCCTCGGAAGTTCCCTATATAATAATGTTTATTTATTATTATTTGTTACCTTTTTGTGTTGGCCTATTTGAGAACTTCCTCATTGGTCTTTTTAGCTTTCCAGGGAACTTTCAAAATTCTTCTGAGAAATCCCATCTCTGTGGCCTCTAATCGTCTTTTCATTTGTTTGTCTACTGTCCATGATTTGCTTCCACAGGTCAGAATTGGTTCTATATAGCACCGATGAACTCTCTTTCTCATTTTTATTGACATAGATTTCTTGGATAAGATATTTTTCATTTTCTGAAACGCTATTTTGGCCTGAGCTATGCTTCTTTATATTTCTGTGCTGCAGAAATATGGAGTAGGCTATTGAATATTTGAGTTATTTGCGGGTCATCATTATTGCACTCCGAACATGTCTATAGAAGCTCAGATCCCCTTCTCTGTAACCCCTGCAGAAATAATGTTCCCGTTTTTGGCTGTATCCCTCAACTCTCATCAATTTCCTACGAAGGAGTGACGTGGACGCATGGTTGTCGAGGACATTTTCTTCATTGCATATTGCACTATATTGTTAATAATTAGAAAATTACTTATCTTCCTCATGCTGCATAATGTATTCACTTTTAATCTTGAAATAACAGGTTGTAAAGTGATCGTGGAGAAGTGGCAACCCACAAACCTTCAATGTACAACCCAAAGTCATGTAACAAGCATAACTTGGCAAATGTTGAAAGAAAATACAGTAACCAACCTCTCAACCTGTAATTTAGCGAACAATACATGCATTAATCTTTACGATCCATCTGTATACAAAGGATCCATCTTAAGCAATGGAAATGTGAAAACAATGGGCCTGAACATTACCAGGGCCAGTGTCAATGAAACACAATTCGTATGTGCTGGAGACAGCAGCACGGAGCGGGTCATGTGCAAACTTGAAGTATATGGTATGTATATGTGTCGTAATGTTATAAAGTGTACTGTATTGTACTTTAGATATAAATATAGTACCGACTAACCGGTTGACTACTTTCTATAATGTGGAATTGCAATGGGATTCACAGGTATTTTGGATTACATTCAACAACAACAACAAAAAGACAGATTAATTGTGTAAACTAAAAGTGACCATGCTCAGACATTATCCAATACTAGTGTCGACATATTAACAAATATTCTAAGAAGCCACAATTATTGGAAGTATTATGTTTCAATATCTGGCTCGTTGTTAGCCAATTAGCCCAATCAGGTTTTTTTTTTCCCAACAAGGACCGAGGACCCCATTGATAGAATTAATTCACCCATAGACATTTGTATATGCACACACATACACACATTCAACATGCTTTGTTACCATAATAAACAAAGATAATATATTGTTTCCATGGAAGTTGTTGAAGTTATTATTTGGTAAAATTATTATTAATAACTTTACTTTTCTGCTCAATCGCTATAAAATATTAAGGATTGAAGAAACATAAATATATTTTTTTTTCGAATGATCAAAATTCTTTATGCTAAATGAGCGTACACATTTACGTAGTATTATTTATTGCATTCATATTAATAATGTAAACATATATTTATTGACAGCGTGGCCAACGAAACCAAGATGTACACAAACACTAACAAGTACCTATGTGGACTTCATTTGCACAACGGATAATGTATATCCAGGCGTCAGTTCTAAAATTCGCAGAAGAAATGTTGGTTATTTACATACTAAGTATCGTTATGTATAACATGACACAACTTAATTTAATTTAATAATGTAACACAATTGAGCGCAGTGTAATGTAATGTACTGCACTATAATATAATATAATATAATATAATATAATATAATATAATATAATATAATATAATATAATATAATATAATATAATATAATATAATATAATATAATATAATATAATATAATATAATATAATATAATATAATATAATAATATATAATATAATATAATATAATATAATATAATATAATATAATATAATATAATATAATATAATATAATATAATAATATAATATAATATAATATAATATAATATAATATAATATAATATAATATAATATAATATAATATAATATAATATAATATAATATAATATAATATAATATAATATAATATAATATAATATAATATAATATAATATAATATAATATAATATAATATAATATAATATAATATAATATAATATAATATAATATAATATAATATAATATAATATAATATAATATAATATAATATAGCATAGTATAATATAAAATAGTATAATATAATATAATATAGTATAGTATAGTATAGTGTAGTATAGTATAGTATAGTATAGTATAGTATAGTATAGTATAGTATAGTATAGTATAGTATAGTATAGTATAGTATAGTATAGTATAGTATACTATAGTATAGTATAGTATAGTATAGTATAGTATAGTATAGTATAGTATAGTATACTATAGTATAGTATAGTATAGTATAGTATAGTATAGTATAGTATAGTATAGTATAGTATAGTATAGTATAGTATAGTATAGTATAGTATAGTATAGTATAGTATAGTATAGTATAGTATAGTATAGTATAGTATAGTATAGTATAGTATAGTATAGTATAGTATAGTATAGTATAGTATAGTATAGTATAGTATAGTATAGTATAGTATAGTATAGTATAGTATAGTATAGTATAGTATAGTATAGTATAGTATAGGGTGTATAGTATGGTTTGGTATGGTATGGTATGGTATGGTATGGTATGGTATGGTATGGTATGGTATGACATGACATGACATGACATGGCATGGCATGGCATGACATGGCATGGCATGGCATGACATGACGTGACATGACATTATATGATATGATATGATATGATATGCTATGATACGATATGATATGATATGATGTGATATGATATGATATGATATGATATGATATGATATGATATGATATGATATGATATGATATGATATGATATGATATGGTATGGTATGGTATGGTATGGTATGCATATCTTAGGTTATTGATTATTTTCCCATTAATGTTAAGGCCTGGCATCTCTATGATGTTTTTAAAGATTTGCTCAGGGTATAAATTGAACAAGCTTGGTGATAGGATGAATCCTTGTCTTACTCCTCTTTTTATATCAATTGGTGTAGAGTTCTCCTTGTTATATGTTATATATTATTATTGCTGTTTGCTCCCAATACAAATGACATATCAGACGTATGTCTGTATCATCCAAATTTATATCTTTTAGGCAGTCTATAAGTTGCTCATGGTGTATTCTATCAAATGCTTTGGTGTAGTCTTTGAAGCAGGCATATATTGGTTTGTTTACTTCTATGTACTTTTCAATCAATGTCCTCATGCTGAATATAGCTTCTTTTGTCCCACTGTTTTTCTTGAATCCGAATTGCTGCTCATCTAGTTCATTATTAATTATATTCTGAATCCTTCCTTGTATAACTTTTAGTAAAATTTTGGTTACCTGGCTCATTAGGCTTATTGTTCTAAAATCGCTGCATTCAACTGCACCATTCTTTTCAGGCAATGCTATAAAAGTTGATGTCTTTAGTTCATTTGGTATGTATCTATTTGGTATGTAATTCTACCTATTCATCTATAAATCCACATTTCAAAGGCTTCCATTTTCTGTTCTTTTTTCTTGTATAATGTCCATGTTTGTCAATCAGGAAAGAGAAGGGCTCTCTGTCTAAGAGACGAATGACGCAATCCGGAGAAAGCCATAAGGAGTCCGGGTTGCCGACTCACCCTTTGTCTACCAGGAAATCATCCAGAATTGGCACCTGGAATGTTCGTACCCTTAACGAACAGGGAAAAGCGGAACAAGTGGCAGCAGAAATGACTAACTACAAGATAGATAATCTGGGAATGTGTGAAACAAGATGGCTGGGAGCGGAGAGAATAAAATTGAATACAGGGGAGATGATTTTATCATCAGGACACCAGGAACCTGGAGCACAACATAGCGAAGGGGTAGCTATAATGCTATCAAAGAATGCACAGAAGACACTAATAGAATGGGAGGCAGTGGGACCAAGACTGGTGAGAGCAACATTTAGAACAACCAAAAACAAAATAAAATTACACATTATACAATGCTATGCACCAACCAACGATAAAAATGACTCAGTTAAAGATGATTTTTATAAACAGCTACAATGTCAGATGGATGCAAGACGAGCCAAGGATATTATAATCTTGATGGGAGACCTAAATGCTAAGGTGGGATCAGACAACAGAGGCTTCGAAGAGATTATGGGAAAACATGGACTTGGAGATTTCTGCGCCCTTAATCAAATGAGCCTAGGAGGAACAATATTCCAACATAAAAGAATACACAAAGCTACATTAAGGTGACCATATTTTTGAAATCCCATTCCGGGACGGAATAATTTTACTTAAATTTTCCACCAATAAAATTACATTTCTTCTTGCTGTCATTTTCAAGTGAATAATACATACATTTTAAAACATCTAATAATATAGACCTACAATACGCTATCAGGATAATCAGGAGATAAAAAAAAAACAGTGATACTCACTTAAATTGAAGGTGAAACAGAGATGCTGTACTTTTCAGATGAGTGAATTTTCTGTAAAATGTCCTTCTTTGTATGCAGCATCTTATAAAATTCGACACATGTTCCCTCATAGTTCACTTTGGTGATCAACATGGCTTTTAAAGTTTCAACACCTAGTTGTGTTTTATCATTTGTCCACAAACTGTTCATCAGAGAAAACACTCGTTCTGTTGCAGCATTTGTTCCAGGTAGACACAAAAAGAACTCTGCCAACTTCAGAATATGTGAAACGGGCACATGATTGTTTCTGAAGTGGGAAGCTAGTTCAACCCAACGCTGCCCTGGTAATGTTTTATTAAGACTCCACTCACTAATTTTTTGTGAAGTAACGAAATGTTTCATGTAGACATATTCGTCATACATTTCATTTTCTGGAAAGTCGACTGAAGGCACCGTTTGACTCACTAATGATGAAGACTTCTCAATATCTTCCCAATTTGGTGTTCTGTTCAGCATTACCCAGCTGTAAGACTCTAGGTTTTGAAAATTATTTGCAGCCCATTTCTTCAAATAACTTAAAGCTGTTTCATAAAATGAAGAAACACTGGCGTTAAACTTTTTCACATCATCACGTGGAAATCCTTCCATTTCCAGCTTTTTAAGGATTATCTGAACTCTTGATGGCAAGAAGCCGTCTTCCAGCTTGGACTCCAAGATAGCTTTCAACCTATTGATGTTGTCAATGACTTCAAATACAGTGACCATCTGTCCCTCTACTTTCTACACTGCTTCGTGGAAGGAGGATGCCTGACTGTGAACCAAAATAAGCCATGCCTCAGACAGTGGGTTTTCAAAGAATTCCTGTATAAAAACTGGGCATCTGTCTTGAGATTGAAAATATGATTTTAGAGGCAGGAACATGTAAAGAACCCTTTCAACAGCAGGCAAGAGCGCAAGCCACCTAGTTTGTGCATAACCTAAAATCATCTGGAAGTCTGTGTCGACAAACTGACAAAACTCCTTGAGACTTTCAACTCTAACTGTGTATGATTTGAAGTACAGATAAATTCGTGCAATAGTCATTTCAACATCAACAGGCAATACGTCTGCAGCTGCTCGAACAGTGTTGTGGAAAAATATGGCAAGCACACCCAACACCTATCAAACTATGTCCAAGGTTTTCTTTCAGTTTTGTGAAAACATTGTTCTGTCCTTTTCTTTCAGCGCCCCCAAAATTAGAATTTGTGTTGTCTGCACATAATCCAACTACTTTCAGTTCTAAACCATTTTCAGTTAGACAGTCAATAAGAAAACTACTTGCTATATCAGATGTTTCACCCGGCAATGACTTCAACTCTAATATTTTAACTTTCAGTCCCATATTGCGATCAAAGTATCTGACAAGCAAAGGAAAAATCTTGATTTCTTTGTGGTTAGAGGCATCTGTCAGTATGGAGATAAATGTTACGTTTTCTAGGTCACATCTCAACTCGTTTAGAGCATGGGGTGTGAACACATTCCGAATAATAGCTTCTGTTTTCGTACGTGCACAAACAAATTTTGGTTCTAAAGTTACCTGAAGCAATTTTGATGTGCAGTCCATAGATCTAAACGTGTGATTGTGCATCACTGTATAATATGCAAAAGCACCTTCTGTAGCAGTTAACTGTTCTTCTTTGTCACCAACCTGTTCAGCTCGAAAAAAAATTGTCAACGACGAGCTTGATGCAGCAGTAGCGACGGCTCTCTTATGTTTATCACTATTTATGTGATTCTTAATATCACCACGTCCACTATGGTTAATAGTAAACCCGGATGAACATATATTACATCTTACAGTGAAGTCTGATGACGATGGAGACTTTTTTATAAAAGGGTATTCCTTTTGTAAATCTTGAATAAAACTACAATTACGCTTCGGTGCCATTTTTTGCGAAAGTGAAAGTGAAAGTTAGTAACACAACGAATATATACGAGATTTAAAACTAGGAGCGCATTCTACTGTTTTGATATTAAACAAAATTGTCTACACAGTAACGGAATAATATTTTTTTTTCATTGAAGAAATGTACGCCGTATACCAAAATGGCAAAATTGGTAAACGTTTGTGTCCCAAATTATTTTTTATCAAATCCGGGACAAAAGCTAAAAAATATGCCAAAATCGGGACAAAACCGGTACGGCAGCTAATCCGGACAAAGGTTCAAAAAATGTCAAATTCCGGGACTGTCCCGGACAATCCGCGACGAATGGTCACTTTAAGCTACATGGGTGTCACCAGATATAAGAACGGAAAATAAAATTGATCACATATGTATTAATAGTATGTTTAAGTCATCCTTACAGGATGTAAAAGTACATAGAGGGGCAGATGTAGCTTCTGATCATCATCTTATGTTAGCCAAACTTAAAATTAAACTAAAAAGGTATACTACAACGAATAAGGGAAGAAAGTATTTCAATGTAGGGTTTCTTTAAGAACAAGGAATTAAAGATAAATTCGCAGTCACAATATCAAACAAATACCAAGTCCTCCAACAACTAGAAAATACAATAAATATAGAAGATCATTGGAAACAGGTAAAAAATATATGGAAAGAGACATGCGAAGAAACACTGGGGAAAAGAGAACGCCAGGATAAGGCATGGATGACAGCAGAGACCATGGATAAAATTAAAGAAAGAAAGAACAAGAAAGCAGACATAAATAAAAGCAAAACAAGAAGTAATAAAGCCAAGACACAGGAAGCTTACACAGAGGTGAACATAGAAGTGAGAAGATGCATTAAAAGGAATAAGAGGAAATATATAGATGAACTAGCTAAAGAGGCAGAAGAGGCAGCAAATAAAGGGAATATGAAAGAACTGTACAACAGCACAAAGAAATTAGGTAGAAAATACAAACAGATCAACGCCTTTATCAAAGATAAGACAGGAAATCTGCTTAGTAATATAAGGGAACAAATAGAGAGATGGAAAGAGCACTTTGAAGAACTTTTGAACAGACCCGGCTCAAATAATCCTCCAGATATACTACGAGCAGTAGAGGAGTTACACGTTAACTGCGGAAAACCAAGCAAAGAAGAAATAATGAAAGCCATCAAACTATTAAAAGATGGTAAAGCCACAAGACCAGATGAAATTCCTTCGGAAGCCATCAAAGTAGATATTAACACCTCTACCAAGATGTTACATGAACTATTGGATAAAATTTGGGAGAGGGAAGAAATACCTAAAGACTGAAGAGAAGGTTATATGATCAAACTACCATTGAAAGGAAGTTTACAGGAGTGCACAAATTATAGGGGAATTATGCTACTATCAGTGCCAGGAAAAATATTAGGCAGAATCATTCTGGAGAGACTAAAAGAGGCTACAGAGAAACACTTGAGAGATGAACAAGCAGGTTTTAGGAAGAACAGATCATGTGCTGATCAAATATCTACTCTACGTATAATAGATTAACAAAGTTTAGAACTAAAATCCCCACTTTATATTGGATTCATAGATTACGAAAAGGCATTTGATAGTTTAGACAGAAGAATGCTTTGGAAGTTGCTGAGTCATTACGGAATCCCCATAAAGTTTATTAACCTGATAGAAACAATGTATGAAGGAACAAAATGTAGTGTGGTGCATGAAGGACAGCTTACAGAAGCATTTGAAATAAGAACAGGAGTAAGGCAAGGATGCCTTCTGTCTCCATTTCTCTTTCTACTGGCCATAGATTGGATTATGAAAATAACTCAAAACAACAGAAATGGGATCCAGTGGTCACTGACCAAACAACTTGATGATTTAGACTTTGCTGATGACATAGCTCTCCTATCACACAGCCATCAACAGATGCAGGATAAAGTGAGTATATTAGATGAGAGATCACAACAGATATGACTAACGATTAGTAGAGATAAGATCAACATTATGAGAATTAATGCAGTTGGCAATAACAAAAAAAAACCTAGGAGAAATACCTCTACTAGACGTACAATCTTATATATATCAGGGCAGTAATATAGATAAAGAGGGAGGAACAGAAAATGATACCAAAATAAGGATATCAAAAGCAAGAGGAGCTTTCATTGCACTGGGAAACATATGGAAATCCAAAGAAATTACGCTAAATACAAAAATAAAAATTGTCAACTCAAATGTCAAGTCGGTCCTATTATATGGCTGTGAAACATGGAGAATAACAAAATTGACAATCACGAAGGTACAGACTTTCATTAATGGATGCTTGCGCACAATAAAGGGATGGAAATGGCAGGACAAAGTCAGTAACGTGGAATTATGGAAATGTACAGAGTCAAATACCAGTGGATAAAGAGATACAGCGAAGACGATGGCGATGGATAGGACACACACTACGGAAGCCAGCTGAGAGTATTACACAACAGCCCCTTTTTTGGAATCCCCAGGGGAAAAGACAAAGAGGAAGACCAAGGAATTCTTGGAGAAGACAGATCGAAGCAGATATGAAGATGATGGGGAAGACATGGAATGTTCTTAAAAGAATTGCAAAAAACAGAACGACTTGGAAAGTGTTTGTTGAAGACCTATGCTCCACTGGGAGCTAAAAAGGTAGGAGAATGTCCATGTTTCTGCACCATACAGGAATTTGGTTATTTGGTTATGGAAGGCCCCGGTATCACTGCAAACGAATTAAAATACATAATTGCTCAACCGCCAGTGCCAGCGTAATCATCCGAATTAATATCTCATCTCCCAAACAAAGAAAGGTAGCTGTGGTCCACATCATAGCAGTCTCAGCATAGGCCAAAAGACATAAGGCGAAACTGCGCAGAAAGTGAACACAGCCAACTGTTCCCTGTTATACGATATCATCATTCATCGTAAACAATTGGAATATCGAAACATGATAAAAACGGATGAGACACACAGCTCACGGTGTGCACAGAGCACTTAACTCAGTAACTCCTGCAACAAGCCGGACTTGGAATATGAGAAAACTGCCTCAAGGAACACTTTTCATGCATAGCCTTCAATGGTTCCTGCCGCCTATCCACCATATACCGGAAGACCGTGTCCTCTTTTGGTAATATTAAGATATTGGTGATATTGTGTACCTAGTGCTATCGGAGGCGAACTAAAGAAAATACGTTCATGTCCTAGTTCGTGATTGTAAAAGAATCGTGAGTAGCTCGAGGTACAGGGAAAGATGGCTGGGAGCTGAAACACGATTTCTGAAATGAGTCATCTGGAAACGAAGACTTGAATGATCTCAGAGAAATATAATCTCTGTCAGTAGTTACCGCGCTGAGGAGTCATGGAAACAAAGGCTTGGATGATCTCAGAGAAATACAATCTCTGTCAGTGGTTACAGCACTGAGGAGTCATGGAAACGAAGATCTGGATGATCTCAGAGAAATAAAATCTATGTCATTAGTTACAACACTGAGGAGTCATGGAAACGAAGACCTGGGTGATATCAGAGAAATACAATCTCTGTCAGTGGTTACAGCATTGAGGAGTCATGGAAACGAAGACCTGGATGATCTCAGAGAAACACAATCCCTGTCAGTGGTTACTGGTTGAAAGGATATGACATTTTGTTTGCTATTCCTAGTTTTAGGACAGATGTTATTTGTTTTGATTATAGTATATTTTCAAGGCATTAAAATTACTTTTGTGTCATTACTTTTCTTTTGTTTATTTTGGGTTTTCCAGTTGTGTTAAGTTTTACATTTTCCATTATCAGTTATAATAATGTCCAAGGTAGTCGTAACTTTGGACTGTCTTCAGGTCTATTCATTCTACTTCGATATTCATTTTCACGTTTTATGTGTTATCTTTGTTTATGATCATGGTTTTAGTCTTTTTAATATTCAAATTTAATCCATATATTTTTGTCAATAAAATATTATCAATGGCAATCCTTACTGCTTGCTTTAATATTTTCAGACAGAGATATATCAAGAAGACGTTGATTGGTCTTACACAAACTGTAGTAAAGGGATCTACGGTAGCGGAACAGAGGGGGACTACTCTTCTACGTGTAGATTTCGAGTTCCAATGAAGCGCATGATCCTTGAGAGTTATATCTATTTAGAAACGACTCCTTATGGAATCAGCACGTTACTAGCCAACAGACCAGCAGCTGTCAGCGATGACGTGATAACAAATTTTAGTGAGGTTCATATGTTTTATCATCATTGAGTGCCGTCTCAGCATCGAATGTTGGCTACCATGGGGCACCATTCCGCTCTGTCTCTTGCTTTGATAGTCATAGGCTGACTTGTCCATATTTTGATGTTACTCGTCTATGTTAGACTTGGTCTGCTTCTGCCGCTTTTACCTTGTATTTTCCCTTTCAAGATTACTTTTAGTAGGCTGCTCTTTTAACATGCCGCAAACATCTCATTTGTTTTGTTTAAATTGTGTTTAGAAGTTTTCTTTTCATTTTAAGTTGTGTTAATATGCCACGTTTATTTTCCATATATTTTAATTGTTATAAAGCAATTGCCAGGGCTCTGTAGAAAAAGGCATTTAAGGCACAGATCCCACTGATTGGGTAGACATGGATACCACTGTTTGGGTAGACACGGATACCCCTGCTTGGATTGACACGGATACCACTGCTTGGTTTGACACGGATACCACTGTTTGGGAAGACACAGATACCACTGCTTGGGTAGACACGGATACCACTGCTTGGTTTGACACGGATGCCACTGCTTGGATAGACACGGATACTACTGTTTCGGTAGACACGTTAACCACTGCTTGGGTAGTCAGCGGGTTCCACTGCTTGGGTAGACATGGGATCCCACTGCTTCGGTAGACAGGGGATCCCACAGCTTGGATAGACAGGGTCCCAAAGTTTAGTTAGTCGCCGGATCCAACTGCTTCGGTAGAAACCGCATCCAACTGTTTTTGTGTAGACAAAGGATTCCGTTCTAGAAAAATGCTTGCTCATTGAATCATTTTGTCACCGTGGCCACTACTTCCGCATCGGAGTAGAAGCATTGTCTCTTTAGAGATCTTTTTTAAATGCTCGAACAAATTAAAGTCACGTGGTGACAGACTAGGTTTTTTTCTTCATTATAATTTTGATCTATTTTGTTAATAATTAGAAAACTACTTATCATGCCACATAATTTATTCACTTTTTTGCATATTAATCTTCAAATAAAGGTTGTAAAGTGCTCGTGGAGAAGTGGCAACCCACAAATCTTCAATGTACAACCCAAAGTCATGTAACAAGCATAACTTGGCAAATGTTGAAAGAAAATACAGTAACCAACCTCTCAACCTGTAATTTAGCGAACAATACATGCATTAATCTTTACGATCCATCTGTATACAAAGGATCCATCTTAAGCAACGGAAATGTGAAAACTATGGGCCTGAACATTACCAGGGCCAGTGTCAATGAAACACAATTCGTATGTGCTGGAGATAGCAGCACGGAGCGGGTCATGTGTACACTTGAAGTATATGGTATGTATGTGTGTCGTAATGTTATAAAGTGTACTGTATTGTACTTTAGATATAGATATAGCATCTACTAACCGTTTAACTACTTTCTATAATGTGGAGTTGCAATGGAGTCCGTGGTATTTTGAATTCTTTTCAACTAAAAAAAAATGAGATTAATTGTGTAAACTAAAAATGGCAATGCCTCAGACATTATCAGGTACTAGTGTCGACACATTAATACAGAATAGGAAGCGTCAACTATTGGAATAATGCAATGTTTAAATGTCTGGCTCGTTGTTAGCTAATGAGTAAAAGACTAATTAGAGAATCAAAAGAATGGTTGGCATAGCCATGAATACATAAAAACAGCTGCGCAGGATATGACATGTAAGTGATATTGCTACAAAACATAGGGTTCCCGTGTCTATATTTTCCGCATAGCAACATATGACTGTAAAACATTAACTATCTAAGTTCTTCTTCCTCTTCCGTTCAGCTCCCTATGAAGCATATACCTTCAACAAACACTTTCCAAACCGTTCTGTTTCTTGTCATTCTTTTAAGGTCACTCAATGTCTTCCCCATCATCTTCATCTCAGACTCCCATCTATCTTCTCCGAGAATCCAAATGTCTTACTCTTTGTCTTTTTCCATGGGGATTTAAAAAAAAGGGCCTGTTTGTGTAATACTCCCAGTTGGCTTCCGTAGTGTGTGTCCTATCCAGCGCCATCGTCTTCTCTGTATCTCCTTATCCACTGGTATTTGACTGGTACATTTCCATAGTTCTATGTTAGTGATTTTGCCCCATTTCCATCCTTTTATTCTACCTAAGCCTCTATTATTGTAAGTCTGTATCTTCGTGAATGCCATTTTTGTTCTTCTCCATGTTTCACGGTCATATAAAAAGACTCACTTAACATTGGAGGTGACAATTTTTATTTTTGTATTTAACCTAATTCGTTTGGACTTCCATTTGTTTTCCAGTGCAACAAAAGCTCCTCTTGCTTTTAATATCATTGTCTTGGTACCATTTTCTGTTCGTCACTCTTTGTCTATATTACTGTCTAGATATATGTATTATTGTATGTCTAGTAGAGGTAATTCTCCTATTTTTATTTGGTTATTGCCAACTGCATTAATTCTCATAATTTTGGTCTTATCTCTCATTATTTTCAGTCCCATCTGTTGTGATCTCTCATAGACTATCGACCTATATGATGGTAAACACATCTTTGAGTTATTGAGTTATTTGTGGGTCATCATCATTGCACTCAGAACATGTCCAATGTACTCAGATCCCTTCCTAAGCAAGTATTGCAGTGTCCAGCGACTTATGGCTCCAGCTCTGTGTTGGTTGTTAAGTCTTCTTACACGCCCACTTAGTGTATCGTTTCTGGCTGTGCTAATCGTAACTCCCATCTCTTTCATCCGATGGAGTGACGTGGACTCATGGTTGTTGAAGTCCTGTGCTCCTTCCACATCTCGGAGGTCATTGATGATGTCCGCCTGATCCATTAGTTGACCGACTTCAACGACAGCACTGCTAGCTACCCTGTACGTTCTTTCAATTCCCCGTACTCCCACACGTCATGGTACGTAGACAAAGGGGACCTTTCGTATTTATGAATTCTGCAATTACTCTACCCATTGCATACGTACAGATCCCGCTTCCACATTCATATCATGCTCATTGAATCACTCTGTATGCAGGCGTGGGTGTAATCTTGTGACTCTAACCAGATGAATGCCTTGGTCACTGCCATTCACTCCATCGTCATGCTACTGGTGGTCATAACGTACGAACCACTGTCTTCCTTGACTATTCTGCCTGCCGTGCGTGCTGTAAATGCCCATGCACTCCTTTGGTGTCGTATAATGGATCGGTCTGTACAGATGACTGTATCTTTCCCATCGGTGTTATCCCAGATGAGACTGTTCACCTCCACATCAATTACGTCGAATGCAAATTTGCGAAGGGAAAAACTCTCATCTGCGTCAGAAGAGAAAATAAAAAATACAAGAACTTATAATTCTAGCACAAACTTTGGATCAATTGTAAAAAGACAAGAAAAGCAAAATATTTTGACTATTTTTTTTTATGTCATAAAGGTTAGCGGGGTATCCGGTAAAAGATCTTGCCCAGTATTAGATAGGATGCTGGTAATTAATTTGAGATGTAGACCAGATAAACATCGTTCAAATTCAAGCACGAGCAAGTAACAGCGGAGACAAAGACTACTTTTAGAATTAGCTAAAGACGACCGTAGAAAAAAAAAAAAAAAGTAAAGTGCCCCCGTCACGCCAAGTGGCGTATAGGGAATATGGTGTTAGTGACTATAAACTTTACAGACCTTCGGTACATGATTTTTGGGGTAATGTGATCGGTATTACGCCCGTGCCGCTTTACTTTCCGAGAAAAAAATCAGGTACCCATTAAAGACTGGGTGAACCCGGAAGCCGTCGGTTAAGATCGAACCCTACCTCTTGTCAACGATGACCGTGTAACAACGTAAACCCAAGGAAGAAACTTGTATGTATTATATTAGGAGATTCCAATGCGAAAGTGGTAACGGCTAAAGTGCAAAATGTAACTGGAGTACATGGCCTAGTAGAGACATAGGGAATAGATTGATAGACTGCGGGAAGACACGTGAAATGATTGTAATACCTGATTCAAGCGATACTCTAGATGACTATGGACATGACAAGGACCAGACATTAAAGTACACAATCAAATCACTTTCACTATAGTACAAATAAGGTCCAGGAGTGGCTGAACATCTGTTACAAGAACAGTATCAGATTATAGTAGTGACCATACAATGGCACATCAAACAGTGGACACTTACCAGAGTATCTACTAAACTCTAGGCATCTGAAAGAAGTCACTGATTGTGGTGGCCATCGGACTGTTTCTCTAAAGAGCCATTTGTCTAAAGTATTGCTAAGAATCATCATCATGAGACGTGAAAGAAACACAATAAAACCAGAAATAAGGGAGGTCAATTAGGCAATTATGGAAAGAATTAGTGCAATATGGAGTCGCACATCATGAAAACACTTGATTAAAAAAAAACCTTAGAGGCAAAGAAAGATCAACATATGTTCCTCTTAAAACAAACGCATTTGAGAGAGTGAAATATATCGAAATAGTCAGCATGTTTGAGAAACTAAATAACGATGGCAATGATCTGAGAATAATAATAAAAAATATATATATTGGCAACAAACAGCACCAGCCTTAATAATTGGCAACCAGCGAGGACAGTTCCAATAGACGAAACATCTAGTCAGACAAGGCTGTCTTTTGTTGCCGATTATGTTCTCACTTTACAGCGAAAATATTATTAGATCAACTGTAGGAAAACAACAAAATGGAAGGCAACGGTAATAAAATAAACAATGGACTTCCAGTCAATATGATGGATAGGCGACAGGGAACGGTTGAGGCACAGTCTGAAAAGTGTTCCTTGTTACAGTTTCCTCATATTCCAATTCCAGCTTGATGCCGGAGCTACTGAGTATTGTTCTGTGCACACCGTGAGTTGTGTTTTTCATCCGGATGTTGTTTCTATATTCAGATTACTTACAATGAATGACGATATCGTATGACGAAATACAGCTCAGATGCGCTCACACTCGCTTCCATGAAACGACTTATGTCTTCTGACGTGTGCTGTGTTTGCTACGATGGGGACTGCAAATGCCATTATTTATTTGGATATTCGATGAGATGTTAATTCGAATGATTCCACAGGCACGGGCGGTTTGAGTAATTATGGATTTCCATTCGTTTGCAGTGATAGCGGGACCTTCGAATAACCAAAATCATAACCATAGCATAAACATTCTGCGTTATGCTGATGGAAAAGTCTTATTAACATAGACAGAGAGTGATCTTAATGAAATGACAACCAGTCTAAACGGTAAGAAAACAGAAAGTATAGATCACATTAAATAAACAGCCATCACCATCATGTAACATATAAACAGGTGGGGCAAATCTGAAACATGTGCAGATCCTCAAATACTTGGGCACAATAACAACGTCAGACAGAAGATGCACCATAGAAATAAAATGTAGAATAGCATAGACCAAGATAGCATTTCCCAAAATGATAACACGTCTTTGCGACAAGTCTACGTCAATAGAAAATATAAAGGATGAAAATTCATAGGTAATATTTCGAGCCAATTCTGACCTATGGAAGCGAATCATGGACAGTCAACACACAAATGAAAAGACGACTATGGGCACCAAAGTTAGGACTTTTCAGATGAATGTTGAGAGTTCCATGGACATCAAAAAAAAAAAAAAAAAAAAAAAAAGACCAACGAGGAAATTCTCAAAGAAACAAACAGAAAAAAATGTAGATTCTAAAAATAAAAATAAAATATCGAAAAAAATTATTTTTCGGGAACATCATCATAAGAAGAGAAAGTTGCAACCAAAAAAAAAAAAAGGAAAAAGTTATGTACAGATGCATATAAAGGCTTATGAGTAAATCTGTAAGAATAAAAATATCCTCTCTTGATTTTTTCTTTCTATTTTTTTTTACAAGAAAATTGTATTCTTTCTACATAAAATATTAAATTATTACTCACATTAAATGGGGAGGGATTCATTTTGTTCTTTGATAAAGGTGGCATTTAAGGTTTTCCTTCCGAATTCTGTAAATTTTAATGTCCGAACATAGTTAATGAGACTTTTGGAACATGTTAAAAGACACACATACGCCTACTAAAGGTAATCCTGGAAGGGAAAATACAAGGTAAAAGAGGCAGAGGATTAACATCAAAAGATGGGCAAGTTAGTCTATGACAACCTGCACTATCAAAGAAAAAGACAGAGCGGAATGGCGCTGCATGAACCTTCGATGCGAAGACGGCACTCAATGATGATGAATTTATTACTCTTAGGATATTATGCATGTATATCTATCTATCTATTATCCTTTCGAGCCGAAGACGGCACATAGGGCAGAACCACAATCTCAAAAACAGAAACATTGCGTGCCAAAGTGGTACATATTGCAGAGATCACTGCTCTAAAATATATGGCGCTGCATGAACCTTCGATGCGAAGACGGCACTCAATGATGATGCATTTATTACTCTTAGGATATTATGCATGTATATACTGGTAGTATATTTACTTCTTGTTTTCATATAATTAATGCAAACATGTCTTTATCAACAGCCTGGCCTATTAAACCAAACTGTACATATGCGCTAACTGCTGACTATGTGGACTACATTTGTACAACAGGAAATGTGTACCCTGGCATTAGCACTACATTTTACAGAAGAAATGTTGGTGCTTATTTCACATAAACGATAGTATTGTCGTATGTGCTATGGTATAACATAACGTAATTTACTATAACTAATGGTATAACAAAATGTAACATAATATTACGATTAAAAAATAATTATGAAATAGATAACAACTTAATGTAATATGTTGTAATATATTAAGGAACTCGTTACTCTTTCTGAACACTTCAAACAGGAGACGAGAGCTGGGGGGGGGGGGGGGGGAAGGAAGGAGTGCGTTTTGAGAAAAGCACTCATTCCATATTATTGGCCCAGGTATTTCAATCAAACAGAAATGTCAGCTCCAACCTTGTTAGGACACATCAAAATGGGAAGGGCAGCTTCCACATTTCGTATACTTAACGATAGAGCATGGACCAACGCCAAAATATACACTCAGAACTAGGATTCTAATTTTCCAAATTTGTGTGCATTGTACACATCTACACGGATCAGACACTTTGACTACCTATGCAGAGCGAGAGAAAAAGTTAAAAAGCTTTCATGTCCGATGCCTTCGAAAGATTGCGAACATCAATTGGCGGACAAAGTAATCAACTCTAATATCTTATATTGAGCCAAATCCCATCCATCATGGCAAGACGTATGAGTCGTAGACTAGGGTGGCTGGGTAACTTTTTTGTACATTTTTAAATCACGTTTATTTCTTTATATCTTTATTGACACCAGGTTTATACCTCTCCAATTTTCACAGAGGCTTGTGTCCCCCTTTTTTCACAGATATTTTGACAATAATGCCACTTTTCCATGCTTTTCGTACTTTTTCATCCTCCCATATTTTAGTGAATAATTGTTCTAAGACTTTAGCACTCAGTCTTTAACATGTCTGAAGAAATTCTATCTTCACCAGGAGCTTTATTACTTGTGGTCTGATGGTAGTTTCAATTTCATATCAAATAATCTTCTAACGCACTATGCTCCGGCCGGAATTCAGAAGATTAAGAAGATATATGTATTGTTACTGATTTTAATTTTTGTAACTAAAGTAGTTCCAAACCAAAAAATAAATATAATAGTCAGAGTTTAAATGGTAACGGTAAAGTACGAGACTTGAACCGGCGTCCTAGCACGCGAGTTTCCACCCATATGTGCTCGGCCGCCTTTCCAGAAATGTTTGAAGACTTCTGGATAGTGTTGTTTCAAGCATCGAAACTCACGATGCGAGGCGACATTCCTCACATATCTAGGGTAATACCCTGGTACCCATTTCTGCCAACGGCTGGGTCGACCGTGGGGGTATTTTTTTTTTTTCCAACCACGAGTACAATTCACACTGCTACCAGCGGGAATCGAACACGGGTTGTCCGAACGTTGAAAGTCCAGTAGGGTGATTTTCTGACTAGGCTGCTGAGGCCCCCATGTTTCATGACTTATACTTTATTAACAGTTCTGAGGTCGAAGTCGATTTATGATTAGCAAAGAAAGGAAGCAGTGGATGTCACACTGATAAATCAGATGTCGAAGACTAAGATGGCTGGGGCACGTCCAGCGAATGGAAGAAAAGCGCATCCCCAAGCAAAAACTATATAGTGAACTAACACACGGAAAAAGACAAATCGACAGACCTAAACTACGATATAGAGATATATGTAAATCATCTCTGAATGACTTCTCTATCTGTGAAAATGACTGGGAACATCTGGCAAGTGATCGAACATCGTGGAGAGCATGTGTAAGGAATGGTATAACATTATCTGAGACTGTGCAAAGGCAAAACTTAGAAGAGAAAAGACCCATAAAAATTGAAGGAAAACCCTGTGGATCAGTGGGCCTGACTTGTTCAGTCTTGGCCGTGTGTGTTTGTCAAACATTGGTAGAATTAGCCACGAGAGAAGTTGTTCGACAAAAACAAAACCTAAAATAAAATACACAATAGCCTCCACTAGACCGTCTGACAAGGCAAAAAGGGTAATATAATTTGATACAGACTAGTAAGTTATAACTATAACTTGGTATATCCTTCATCTGCTTTGTGTTCGCCTGCGAAATGGGCGCGGGTTCGTTGTGTCGGCACAAAGACGCGGTATTTTCACATTTAGACACGATACCTTCGTATTCTGCATGAGCATGTTGTAATTTAACACATTTTCATATGTATCTTATATAAGATGTTAGTATGCCGTACTAGCTACTATCTGGTATATGCGTCTTTTCAAATATATATTTTTTCATATGATATGCTGGCATATTCTATACACGCATTATTGATACGTATTTATCAAAATATAATATTTGATTATTTGCTGTTTAAAACATCTCTTTCAGATTCAAATTTATGATAAGGACTTCGACGTTTCAAAGTCATTCTGTATTATTGGAACCTACGGAAGCGGAACGTATGGTGACTACCTTGCTACGTGTAGATTTCGAGTTCTGATGAAGAGCATGATACCTGAGAGCAATGTCTATGTGTCAATGGTTCCTAGGGGAATCAACGAGTCAATAGCCAACAGAACAGCAGTTGTCAGTGATGACATTATAATACGCTTCAGTAAGTTTTACATTTTTAGCGGTGCATGTGATTAATGTTTATATAAATACACAGACTATATTTTAAAATTGAATTAATTTTTTTTTATGTAACAAAATTAAACGCTCTTCTGCATTAAACATTTTTTTTCTCTACCGGGTAACAATATTGTGTGAAATAAATGTTGATTAAAAAATGAATTTTACATTAATTGAACTTAACTGAAAGATATTTACTGGAGTGATAACACATTAAATATTAACTGCAGTGAAATTAATTAGGCTAGATAACAAATATAAGGCATACTGTGTGAGGCAAGGCGCCTGACGGTAACTAAGCTGTCAGCGACTCATAGTTGATGGTTTGTAATAGGATTGGTGATCCAGAACGATCCAGGCCCGGTTCAATCTATTTCCGATATCTCTAGTAATAAACTAACCAGTCTAGTCTGACCAAAAGAACAGGTATCGTAGAGGTAAGGCAACCCGATACTGAAAAATGCCCGCTGGTTTCGGATATGATGGGCTGAAATGTGTAACTAAACTACAACACAAGGCATCTTAACCCACCGAACCTCCTTTTCTGGACGAATAACTAAGAGGGTTATCAATTTGTTTAGTAGCCATCGGATGAATGCCAGAAGAAAACTGTTTCCATGTTGGGGATGATTGTAATGCTTTTCTTGTTATGGTTCCTGTAATATATCCACTTTCAGATATCAAATTGTGATATATGTTTAAAGTGCCTGTATATTATATCTTTAAAGTGTCTGTATATTATATCTTTAAAGTGTCTGTATATTATATATTTAAAGTGTCTGTATATTATATCTTTAAAGTGTCTGTATATTATATCTTTAAAGTGTCTGTATATTATATCTTTAAAGTGTCTATATATTATATCTTTAAAGTGTCTATATATTATATCTTTAAAGTGTCTATATATTATATGTTATATCTATCTATCTATTGACCTTTCGAGCCGTAACCGGCCCATAGGGCGTAGACCAAGATACACCTAATCCTATATGAATTTTTGTTCTAGCAGTTTTCTTTTAAAGATATTTTATCAAATCTCGCCATCTGTCTCTGTTCTGTGCAAGCAGTTCTATCTCATTGAGGGAGCCGATTCCTGCTGCTCTTGCCTCTCTCATCAATGTTCTTCTCAGTGTCTCCCTGGGTCTTCCTCTTTTTCTTTTACCTGTTGTTTCCCATATGAGGGCTTGCTTTGCTATTCGATTATTATCTCTTCTCATCACATGTCCAACGTATGACCATCGTCTTTTCTTTATTACTGAAGATATTAGTGGTTGATTGGCGATTTCTCTAATTTCCTCGTTTGTTTTGAATTCGTTCCATTCTATACCAAGTATTTTCCTTAGACATTTATTTTCGAATGCGTTCAACTTTGTTTCTATATCTCTTGTTGTTTTCCAGCTTTCACACGCATACGTAAGGGTTGATAGTACATTTGATTTGAATAACCTAAGTTTTGTGTTTGTGCTAATGAGTTTTGATTTCCACAACTTTTCAAGGCTTCTGAAAGACATTGCTGCTTTAGCCAGTCTGATTCTAATTTCTTTGCTCGTATCCCCTTCTCGATCAATGTGACTTCCAAGATAGATAAAGTGATCGATCTCTTCTACTGGTTTGTTTTCCATGTATATTTTGTCACTTGTTGGAATTAAACTTTTCATGACTTTAGTCTTTTCATGATTGACCTCAAGCCCAATTTTGCTGGCTATTGATGATAGTTCATTTGTGTTTTCCTGCATCGTTTTTATCTGACTGCTGATGAGAACTATGTCATCAGCAAAGTCGAGGTCCTCCAAATGGTCTCCTTGTATCCATTCGATGCCTTTATTACCAGTGCAGCATTTCTTCATTATGAAGTCCATAACAATTCCAAATAACAAGGGCGATAAAATACATCCTTGTTTAACCCCAGTTTCTATTGGGAAACATTCGCTCAGTCCTTCCTCTGTTCGAACTGCACATGTGTAACCATCATACATGTCTTTGATAATATTTATGATTTTTGATGGTAAACCATATTGCTTCAGAATTTTCCACAAAGAATCTCTATGAATACTATCAAATGCTTTTTTGAAGTCGATGAAGTTAAGTACAAAAGGTTTTTGCTTTTCAATGTGTTCCTCCAATATAAGTCGTAGAGTGAAAATGTGGTCAAGACAGCTTCTCCCTTTTCTAAACCCAGCCTGTTCTTCACGCATTACTGTATCTATTGAATCCTTTATTCTATTTAGGATGATTTTACAGAATAACTTTGAGGCAACTGACAAAAGTGTCACGCCTCTCCAGTTGTTACAATCTCTAAGATTGCCCTTTTTTGGGATCTTAACAATGATTCCTTTTTTCCATTTATGAGGCGTCTTCTCTGTTTTCCAAATGATGTTGAACATTTTTTGGAGATGTATTAAATTATGGCTATCAATTGCCTTGAGGATCTCAGCTGTTAACTTATCCTCTCCAGCAGCCTTGTTATTGGTCATTAGCTTTAAGGTGGTTTCTATTTCACTCAAGGTGAAGTCATCTAAATTTACATCTAATTCTGCTGCTGGTGTTTCAGCTTCAAAATCTATTAAACTGTGAGGTAGTGGACGGTTAAGAATTTCTTTGAAGTGTTCCGCCCAACGGGCTTTTATGTCTGCGCTTGTTGTTAGCATTAATCCAGATTTGTCTAGAATTGGTGTTCCACTGGATGTATAGGTGTTTGTCAGCATCTTTTGTACAGTATAGAGAGTTCTGCTGTCTCCTGTAATTGCAGCTGTCTCTGCTTTCTCTGCCAAGTTGTCTATATAAGCTCTTGTATCTCTTCTTGCCGAACTTTTCACTTTGTTGTCTAATTCTTTGTATGTTGCTTTTGCCAGAACCTTTCCAAGATCTGTCTTTACATTAGTCACGGCTCTCTTTGCTTCTCTTCTTTCTTTGATGTATTTCCATGTGGTGTCTGAGATCCAAGCTCGTTTTTCCATTTTCTTCAGTCCGGCACTTGCTTCTGCTGCTGTCATTAGTATTTTGCTCTGTGAGTCCCACATTTCATTGATATCTAAGTCTATTTCACCGAGTGCTGAATAACAATTACTTAGCTCTATGTTAAACTTTTCCTTTATGGCTTCATCTTTCAGTTTATGACTATCAATTTTATGTGTAATTGACCTCTTCTGTTGGTTTCTAAATTTTAATCTTATTTTCCCAATGCACAAGTTGTGGTCACTATTAACATCAGCACCTCTGTAAGCTCTTACATCTATTAATGATGATCTGAATTGTTGTTTAATACATAGGTGGTCAATTTGATTTGAGGTTCTATCATCAGGAGATATCCATGTTGTTTTGTGAATATTTTTGTGTGGAAATAATGTCCCACCTATAACTAAATTTTCTATTAAACATAATTCTATTAATCTTTCTCCATTCTGACTTGTTGTATTACAGCCTTCTCTCCCCATCACATGTTCCACTCCTGCGTTATCTTGTCCTACTTTGGCGTTGAAGTCTCCCATTACAATTAAAAGATCGTGTTTTGGTATTTTGTTTATAAGTTGTTGCAGTTGGTTATAAAAATCGTCCTTAACTTCATCATCAGCTTCGTTAGTAGGCGCATAACATTGAATAATTGAAAGTCTTCCATGTTTTGTTTTGTATTGTGTTCGTATCAGACGGCTGTTTACCGGTTCCCATTCTAATAAACTTCTTGCAGCTTTGTCTGTCATCATTATGCCTACTCCTTCACGGTGTTTTCCATCTTCCCTTCCAGAAAAAACTACTATTTTATTATCAATAGATCTCCTACCTGTTCCAAGCCAGCGCATTTCGCTTAATCCTAAAATATCTAGATTGTATCTGTCCATCTCGCTCGCGACCTGTGCATGTTTCGTCGGAGCGGCCATTGTTCGCACATTCCAGAATCCTATTTTTGTTGTTGTTTTGGGGCCGAAAAAACTATCACTACTATCTACTGCTAATTTACACATTCTGTATCAGGTCTACGTTTCATTAACAACATCGTTTTTACGATAGCGGATTGTTAAACCTCTGATCAACGGTTCAATACCAAGCCGGAGAAAAATAATTCCTCCATTTTGGAAACAACCGGAAACGGACAGCATATGTTATAAGTGTCTATATATTATATGTTTAAAGTGTCTATATATCATCAAAGCGTATATATATATATATATTGTATCTGTCCAAAGATTTGTGGAACCTAGGTAAAGGGTAAAAGATAACAAACGATAAAGTTTTAAAACAACTGAAAATAAAAAGAGAACTACTAAATACAATTAAGACAAGACAAATGAAATTTTTGGGGCATGTTAAAAGACACAACAGCCTACTAAAAGTAATATTGGAAGGAAAAATACAAGGTAAAAGAGGCAAAGGCAGACCAAGACAAACATGGACGAGTAACATCAAAAGACGGTCAAGTCAATCTGTGACAGCCTGCACCATCAAAGCAAGAAACAGAGTAGAATAGCGATCCATGGTAGCTAACCTTCGTTGCGTAGAAGGCACACGATGATGATGATGAGGTAAAGGGATGTGAGAACCCCTCTCTTAAACTGATCTTTTTTTTCTCGTTGACTTCTTCAACTGTTTCTTGTTGTAACTCTATATTATGTTTTTCTTTTTTTTTTCCACCTGTTTCTATTTTACACACTATTTTCTATTTTCACTTCTTCAGATGTTTCTGTTTGTCACTCTAAATTACGTTTTTCATTTTTTTTTCATCTGTTTCTGGTTTACACACTATTTTCTGTTTTCACTTCTGCTGTCGTCACACCTTTCTACATTTTGCCTTTGTTCATCTGTTTCTGGTTTACACACTATATTATATTGTTCATTTTTTCAGCTGTTTCTAGATGTCACTCTATATTACGTTTTTTTTTAATTTTGCTCACCTGTTTGTGGTTTACACACTATTTTATGTTTTCACTTCTTCAGTTGTTTTTGGTTGTCACATTATAGTACGTTTTTCATTTTTTTTCTCCGGTTTCTGGTTTATACATTATTTTATGTTTTTCACTTCTTCAGTTGTTTCTGGTTGTCACTCTATATTACATTTTTAACTTTTCCTTCTACATCATCATCTTTTCTTTCCCTTGTTACGGTTTCGGCTGTCGAGAAAGATACAAATTTCTATCTCTTGCTCTTCTGACAGCCTCAGTCATTGACACTTGATGCTACTGTACAGTTTCCTGCATGTTGTCACTTCAACGTAGTTGAACTGAGAAAGTTGAGGGACGAAGAGATAGAGGGAAGGAAAGAGAAATGATACCAGAGAGCTTAAGAGAATGGCTTGGCAGAAGGTCAACAAAAGAAATGATAAATAACTGTCGAGATCGAAAGTTGTGGAGAGACATGATCACCTACGCCAGCAGGCACGCTACTTGATGATGATTACAGAAGCAAGTCTTTCTGTTGTGATTACAGCTTAGTCTATCTCAAGAGCAAGTCTTTCTGTTGTGCAGTTAACGTTCTTTTTAAGCAGTTCTTTCATTGAGTGGCCAAATGTTTGTGCTCTAGTAACATAGAGTTAATATACATATGCTTCTTAAATGATGTTACTTTGTGCTTATTGTCATGGTCTTGTGCTGTAGAAGAAGAACTTGCTGTACCGATACTTGTCTTTACTGCACTGACCATTAATTTGTGTATCATCTTACTATGTTTGGAGAGTGTTGTTCCTATAGACACATACACTTTGATACCTCTTTCGTATCTTCAATTAATATATTTTCGGTTTGCTGCTAACTCTCTCTCACTCTGTCTCTCTCTCTCTATACACACAAACACACACACACACACACACACACACACACACACACACACACACACACACACACACACACACATATATATATCGCTATCTTTCACCTTTACCATAATTTTATTTTTTTCGGTTCATTTTTATAGTCCTTCTTTTGTATTTTTCCTTCCTCCTTCCTTTATCCAAATAGGTAGTTGGGCACTACTTATAGATTTAACATTCATCTATATAGTAAGTAAAGTACCCCCGTCACGCCAAGTGCCGTATAGGGAAATATGGTGTTAGTGACCCTATATTTTACAGACCTTCAGCACATGATTTTTGGGGTAATGTGGTCGGTATTACGCCCGTACCGGTACCCATTTAAAGCTGGGTGAACCTGGAAGCCGTCGTTTGGGATCGAACCCTACCCTTTGTCCTTTGTAGTCCAGTTCACTAACCACTGAGCTATCGCGGCTCCCCATTCATCTGTATATGTAGTAATTATTTCACACTTTGTTAAGTCGAATCAATTATTTGATCCATTTCTTTCTCAGTCTATTTTGTTTTATTTCTTTTCCAGTGTCTTGCAAAATTATTATTTCCCAAATACGTGAACGGACGATTTAATTTCTTCACAAAAGTCTAAAGATCATTATTTTACTCCCGTTCCTGGTTGTATCGATTTAATAACGTTTATTGTTTGTTTTACACACCAGATACATGGGCATGCACAGTTAAACAATTATACATGGTTACTATCTTTAAAAACAAAATTGTTTTTATTATTTTTTTTGCTATAGGCAGCATTAGAACACCAGTGGTGCTCTTTTTATTTCTCATAGTATTCCTCAACAAAACTTGTCAAATTATTGGACAGTTATCACCACTATTGTCCAACATGAAAATAACTCTGGAGGCAAAACGAACACTATACAATACAATCTTCATCTGGACCCTAGATGCAAGAACAAAATGAAAAATAACCTCTACCGAGATTAAATGTGTCAGAAGAATGACAGGAAACTGTCGGAGAGATAAGATCAGAAATGAAGAACTGAGAAAAAAGCTAGGAATAGTCACCGCCATAGAATATATAAGGAAACAACAGATAAAATGGTTTGGCCACGTGACAAGACAGAAAGACCAAAACACAACACAACGAGCCATCAACAAACGTTGTGAAACACCAAACCCAAGGGTCGACCACGAAAAAGATGGATCGATGGAATATTAGAAGCACTATGAAGCATAACAGCAGCAGAGGCGAACAGAAAAGCAAAAGACCGCAAATTATATCTTCCCTCGACGCTGAAAGGAAGATGAGGAAGCAAAGAGGAAGAAGAAAATTCCTCATATTCTTATGTAAAGCTGTGAAAGTTGTTTTATCTTTCAATTTTTGTTTATTTTGTTGTTTGTCACAGCGGTCCCAGAAGTTGTTGTCCACAAGAGTAACTGTCCTGTTGGACCCGGAGTACGCAAGGAATCTATCAAGATTGGGACAATGGCGACTTGTAAGTGTGAGATGTTGGCAAATGGATTCCCTCCAGGATTTGCTCGTTGGTTCACAAAAGACAACACGGCTGTTGGAATAGAGGATATCTTAGCCAAGTCATCAACTTTACTTGTGTCATTCAACCGTTCAGGTAGCAATAACTTTGTTGAAACAAATATTTTAACAGTGGTTTTGTTGCTGTATTTTTCCATACAGGCTTTGTGGGAGAATAGTAACCTGTTTAGACTTAGTTAAATCCTCAGCCCGTTATATTTGTTGGTTGCTCGTGTTTGCATTCGGTTCGCTGGACCTAACGTAAACTATCATGGATAGGTCCCTTCTAGCACTGGTCTTATTTTTTAGTAAACAAATTTTGTTTTAATAAAACAATAATAACAAAATGTGTAAATTATAATAATGAATAATTTGTTATTGTTACACTCTCAAACACAGATCCAGTAGCAGAGTACGTGTGCAAGCCGATAGTTCCTTTTCAAGCGAATGTTACAGTTGTAACATACACACCATCCTTTTTTCGTAAGTAACTTTCTAATAACTTTCTATTAACTATAAAATTGTATGAACTTTTTATGTAACCACATATTCCAACATTAACATACTGTTAATGCAAATAGTGATTCATGTGTGATATTAATCTGTATGCGCGTGTCCCTATCTTGTAATTATAGAGTCATATTATCACTTAGGGCAATATATTCCTTTCATGGTACCTAGTTTTCAAATTTTGTTGACCTACTTTGACAGCTTATAAGGTAATATTTACTGGTCTGATTTAACGAGCTCTTTTTCCAGTATATTATATTCCTATAAAGGCCTTATTTCAGATCTAAGTCGTCTTTGAAGCGTAATTGTTTTCCTTTTTTTCATACCAGAAACTGATAAGGATAATCAATTTTATTTATGAAATTGAACGCTTGGAATTCAATCAATGAAATACCTTTTGATGTCTTTTTGAAGCACAGACAAGGTCTCTCTATTCTTCCCTTATCCTGGACATTTCCTTTACATCTCTCCAGTCTAGCCCAATGTTCTTGGGAGTCTTCACGACTTCTCTTCTCCGTGTATTCCTCGGTGTATACCTGTTCTTTATTTTCGTTTAGGTTCCATGACATTGTCGGTCTTCAATTACTTGCATTGGGTTTTTCTTAGTCATTAGTCATTAGTCATTAGTCGAAAGATCATCCTCCTTGCACAAGGGGCATACCCATAAGTGCTCCGATTTCCTTTCGAGTAAATTCACAAGTGTGTGACGGCTGATCGTGCCGGTTCGCAGTTGGTTAACCATACACCTCTGGCGTCCTGAAAAATGTTCGCTCTTAGCTGTGCCAAGCCTTACGCGACTATGCGTTAGTCTCGCCATTGCGTTTGAATCCTTGTCGTCTCGAAAGTCTGCTACTCTTCCCGCCTCGCGGATTGCGTGTAAAATGTCTGCGTTGTCCATGGCGTTGCCATCTGAAATTTTAGCCTTTTCAGCAAGCTTGTCAGCTCGTTCGTTCCCTTGCACTCCAGAGTGGCCAGGTACGTAGATGAAGACGATTTCTTTTAAAGTTGACAGCTGCAGGGACTTCAACCACTCTCTTCGCCTCCACCCAGCCTCAACCTTCTTAAGCATACTCATGGAGTCACTGAGAAAACATACTCCTGCGAAAGACTGTGTTTCGAGCCATGTCATTGCCTTAGTGACTGCTAAAACCTCCACTGTCATGCTGCTCGTTGTTTGCGAAAAAGCACCACTATCCTCATGCACCATTTGCCCTTTCACCTGCGCTGTATATGCCCATGAACATCGTTTATTTCGTACAACCGAACCATCTGTGTAGATAATAATATTGCCGGACGTTACGTTTTCTTTGATTAAGGCCTGAATCTTATCCTCTACGACCTTGGGATTCATCGTTCTACATTCTTTATTCAGTGTTATGCAGACTTTGATAGTAATTGTAGAAATGTCATTTGGCCATTGCCGCCATTCTTCTCCACGCTGCAAGTCATTTAGCATGCACACCTTTTGAATGGATTTCTCTGCCCTGCCCATCCACGACTGGCCTCGCTCGAGTCTATCACCTTTTGGTGCTAGCGCTACAGAATTTAAAGGATGTCTTTCATCAGCAAGAATGTTCAGAAAAGCGCGTGCTCTACACAACTCGATTCTACTTTCTATGGTTGGAATGTCAAGTAGGTATCTTAACGCTCTGCATGACGTGTCTCTAGTGCAGCCAAGAATAATGCGCATAGCCTCGTTCTGAATTTTTTCGAGCCTCTTTAACTGAAGTTTGCTGAGAGTTTGAATCGCCAAAGCGTATTCTAGAACAGAAACAACCAGTCCCTGGTATAATGTATGCAGGTGCCGCTGTTCACTGCCTGCAGCGGCCATTACTTTCATAGCAGCAAGACCCTTTTTTGCTTTCTCTATCACGTTATCAATGTGCTTTACGAAAGTAAGGCTTCGATCTAAATGAATACCTAAATATTTCATTGTCATAGATCTTGGCAAAGTGTCTGAAAACATTTCTACAGATGGAGTATCAATATTAACGATGTTGTTATATAGTGAGAACCAAATTACTTCAGCTTTTGATGGGTTCACGTTGGCACCTGCCTCGTCACACCACTTTTGTATGCGCCTGAGTTCTGATTGTAGGTCCGCAGTTATTTTGTTTCGATCTTTTCCCTGTCGATAAACCAAAATGTCATCGGCATAAGAAAGAATGCGACCTGGCCCTTCCAACCGATCTCTTGTGATTTTCACAGTGTATGCATTGAAAAGTACGGGAGATAAAGGTGAGCCTTGCGGTAACCCGGGATACATCGTAATTATATCAGAAGTCCAACTACCAGATCGAAAAACCTCTTTGCGCTTAAAAAGTGCCGCTGTTAGCCAATTTAGGATGCGGGGACTGACGCCTAAATTTATGAGCTGGTTGAATAAGAAGTTAAAGGGTACTTTGTTGTAAGCGTCCTCCAGATCTATTGCAGCAGCACATGTCTCTGAACCGCGTTGAAACCCTTCATAAACATCCTGAGCAAACACGGCAGCATTTGACCAAGTCTCTCTACACGGACGATACCCTCCAAGCGTTGATGGAAACAAGTTTGCGTTTTCAAAAAAACAAGAAAGTTTCTTTGCAATTACCTTTTCTAAAAGCTTGCCTATGGTATTCTGCATGGTTATGATGCGGTAGCCCTGAATTGTTCTGTGGTCTTTGCTTGGTTTTGGCAGCGGTATCAAGTAGCTGTGTAGCCATTCTTCATTGATTATTGCAGTCCTGATACTGTCATTGTACATGCTTACCAGTTCACCTAAGTCAACATCGGATAAGTTGTTGATATCCGCGTATCTTAACCCATCTGGGCCTGGGGCGCTGTTCTTAGATCGTTTTAAAGCGAGTCTTACTTCCTCTACCGAGACATAATCACTGTTATCTGTTAAGTCAGCACCAACTAGCATAGAAATATGTTCTCTCACAACTCTTCTTTCCTCTACATTTTTGTGGTCGCACTGCTGTAGGTAGTGAGCCAACAGTGCCTTGCCCTTGCTTTCATCAGTTTTATGCCAGATAGAATCAGCATCTTGGAAATCTGGGATTGCTTTACTCTGCACTTTACCGTTCATACTTTTATGCAGCCTCCAAAACAGTTTTAACGATTTATCACGACCTATCCTGTCACAGAACTCAGCCCATTTATCACTTTTTGCTTTCATGGCTACTTCTTGAAAGGAAGTAATCTTTTCCTGTACTATCCCTTTTAAGAACAAAATATGATCAGGAGACGCAAACAAACTTCCTTTGGCTATTTTGGGTTTTTCTTAATGCGTGCCCAATCTCCCTCCTATAACTGTAATCGTTTGCTAGATTTCCCACTGTTTTATTCTTTTCCAAATATCTTCATTTCTGACCTCGCCAAACCACATGATGTTGTTGTTCAGAATACCCTTCATACGCTCTGAAAATATAATTAACATAAACATTAATTGCATCTACAATATTCTTATTTTTGTACAGAATCACTCATTGAAGCCCTTATTATTGAGTTATTTGCGGGTCATCATCATTGCACTCCGAACATGTCCATAGGTCCTCAGATCCCCTCCTCAGCAAGTCCCGCAGTGTCCAGCGACTGACGACTCCAGTTCTGTGTTGGTTAATTAGTCTTCTTATACACCCACTAAATCTCTCGTTTCTGACTGTGCCCATCTTAATTCTCATCTCCTCCATCAGAAGGAATGATGTAAACTCATGGTTGTCTAAGTTATGTGCCCTTCCCACATCTCGGAGGGCATTGACGACGTACCTCCGATTAGTTGGTTGACCGTCTACAATGACTGCACAGCTAGCCAACCTGTCCGTTTTCTCATTTCAGCCGTTATTATAAAATAGCTTTGTTGAGGTAAATGTACTCAACTTTCAACATATTTATCGACAATATTTATTAACGGCTTAAACGATTATTGGTGCAATGTTGAAGATAAAATAAGCAACCTCGCCATGCTCAGACAAGTATTTAAAAAAAAAAAAAAAAAAAAGGCAGAGCTCTATTTACAATGTGGGCTCCAGACAGACGTCACTGTGCGAATGTTATGATTTATTTACTAGTTTGTAAAATGTGTGATTGTCTCTTACATGTACGTACTGATACAACATGGTTATCATACAATAAATGAAAGAAATGTATAAACCGGTTGGCGTATGAAAACTTGTCCTTCGACAATAATGTGTCCCATCGATTTAGAATTACTCTGTATTTATATGTCAGTTTCGTTTTATACTGAAATAAAACTGTTTAGATAAAAAGTACAATACAATCTTCATCCCAACGTTGTGGTAACAATACCAGACCTGGAACCCTAGATGCAAGAGCAATAAGAAAAATAATCTCTACTGATTTGAAACATGTAAGACGAATGACAGGAAACAGCCTGAGAAACAACATCGTAGGAAATGCTAGGAATAACCCCCGACATAGAATATATAAAGAACCAACAGATAAAATGGTTTGGCCACGTAGCAAGGCAAAGTGATCAAAACACAACACAAAGAGTTCTCAATAAACATTGCGAGAACACCAGACCCAAGGGTCGACCACGGAAAATATGGATCGATGGAATATTAGAAGCACTAGGAAACATAACAGCAGCTGAAGCGAACAGAAGGGTAATAGACCGCAAATTATATCTCCCCTCGACGCTGCAAGGCAAATGAGAATGGAAAGAAGAAGAAGAGATATAAAGTGATTTATTGTGCAATTTTTTTATTGCAATCATTTTTAATATTCTATTGTAATACGAACACACTTATACGGTTATAAAGCTCAGAGTGTAGGGACTCCAAGACAAGATAAAGGCGGCTGAAATTAGCACAGAGGGTGTCGTGGTAGTTACATGTGTATCACCATCATGTGCCATATGGGTTGATGTGGGCGATCTTGCCTTTCCGCAATTCTATTTCCACAGTACAGCGTATCAATCGTGCTGTTGTCTGTTTTCTATGCTATGATACCAAGCTATGCAGTAACTTCTATCTTTGTCGTCCGCAATCTCTCTTTCCCTCTATTTTGCCAATTGAACCAAATATTCCAAGTATCATCTTGTCATGATATGTGCGATAAATGTTGATTTTTTATGTTTCTCATGAGATCGCTTCTTGTGTTGACCTCTTTTTTTATAATTTCCTCATTTGTCTTTTTAGCTGTACATGGAACTCTCAGCATTCTTCTGAGAAGTGTCATCTCTGTGTGCTGTAATCGTCTTTTCATTTGTGTGTCTGCTGTCCATGATTCACTTCACTAGGTCAGAATTGTCTCTATATAGCACCGCTGAACATTTTTTTTTCACTTTTATTGACATAAGAATGTTGCACAAGATGTAGTCATTTTCTAATATGCTATTTTGGCCTGAACTATTCTACTTCTTATTTATGTAGTGCATTTGTATAAGACCAGTTCAAGCAGGTGAGCTCTAGATCATTAACTTGGAAGCCACATTCCTTACGATTCAAATAATTTATTATGTCTAAGGAAGGAAGAAGAAAGCAGAATTAATAATATATTGTGAATGTTGTTGTTACTTGTCTCCGAAAGATGCCATTTTAGATAGTTAAGGAGAACTAAGTTAAATGACTGGTTCAAGTGTACAAATATTGTGTGTATTAAGAAATGTATAAATGTTAACGTTTGATGGCTTTTAGTAATGCAGTTCATTCATTTACTTTACAGTTCTAGATACTGACAACCAACCACAATCATTGGGTTACTGCCCTTTGCATTCATTCTGGACGATGTTATTTCTGGGATTGTCTTCCCTGGCTCTTCAATAAAACATCAACTGAGGCATCATTAATTACATGTAAATGAGTTTTATTTTATAATATTTTTTTTATGAAACATAAATATGTATATTTCCAATAACTTTCATATTCCGGGGGACGTTTCAACAATATAAAGGAATCGATATTTTAGAAATAGTAAATCAGAATATATTTTTTTAATAATTGTAAAGCCCCGTGTTAAGTCAGTCCTATTATATATGGCTGTGAAACATGGAGAACAACAAAAATGGCAATCATGAAGATACAGACCTTCATTAATGGATGTTTGTGCAGAATATTTAGACTTAAATGCAGGACAAAATCACAAACATAGAATTATAGAAATGTGCCAATGAAATACCAGTGGATAACGAAATACAGCGAAGACCATGACGCTGGATAAACCCTGCGGAAGGCAACTGAGAGTATTACACAACAGACCATTTTTCGAATTCCCAAGGTAAAAGACAAAGAGGAAGACCAAAATATTCTTGGAGAAGACAGATGGGAATATAGATGAAAATGATGGGGAAGACATGGAATGATCTTAAAAGCAGGAGAAGAAACTGAACGGCTTGGAAAGTATTTCCTGAAGACCTATGCTCCACAGGGAGTTGAAATGTAAAAGAAGAAGTCAGAACATGATACCAAGATATACTTACCTTTTTGTTGTTGCTTCTTAATAACACTGGTACAATGATTTGGATATTTTAAAATAGGATATTTAGAATTGTGATGTGACAGCTCACAGGAAGTAATCTTTTCACTTAGGGGAATAGTGGAGTCAAAACAGCATTCCCACAATGGAACAAAGATTGATTTCTTTCATATACTAAAAAGTTGTTGATTTGACGTAATGCCACGAGTTGATGCGGTCAGGGTGCCCTTTGACTCATTGGTGTGGCGGTTCGTAATGGTTTTCTTGACATTCCCGGCTCTTACTGGAGAAGTTGAAGTTCGTCTATCCCAGGCTATGCTGGGAAACTACTAATCCAGCCCAGAGGTACTGGAATACTGGGTCTTCTATATTAGTAACATCCACCACTACATGATATTGCAACCGCAATTCGCAGTCGCTTATGCTCCCTCCTACACTAAAGAGTAACACATCCTGCAAGTTAATGTTTGTGAGTGGATGACCATTCCACATTTTAACAAATTGTTACCAAATCGTTTTATTTTGTTTCATTTTGTTAAGATTAATCCATGACTTCGCTAATTTGAACTTTTCATCCACCTCTTTATGCTACGAGTCGTCTTCGAGTCTTAGTCTTAAGGTCTTAGTCATTCTTTGTGAAATAAACCGGGCCGTGTTTTGTGATCTTTTTTCATTTTGAATCCACTATGTGTGACCTGTTCGTCTCCAAAACTCTACAGCAACACTTCTTCCATTAGTGTTTGCCATGTGAATTACCATAGTTTTGTGAAGGTAATTGTGTCAGTCCATTTCCATTATTTCGTTCCGTGAAGTGATCCATAACTTAGATGCGTAGGTTCTTGCTGTTTATGCTGTTCTCCATATTTCACGGCAATATATTATGACTGGTTTAATACTTGAAGTTTGTTTTATTATTTTAAGTATGTAGTTATTGTTGGCCTCCACATATCATTTAGCTCAGTAATATCTCCACATATCATATGTTTGTATATATGTATATATATATATATATATATATATATATATGTATATGTATATGTCGCTCTCTGTACATCCTGATATTTGTTATTTCTCATCATCATCCTGTACCGTACCGTTTGGCGTTGTGATCATGTCCTCCCACAATTTTCTATTCACAGTGCATCGTATCAGTTCGGTTGTTAACTGTTTACCGTGCCAAGACATCAAGTTATCTAGTATCTTTTTTCTGTGTTGTCCGTGATTCGACTTTTCCTCTTTTTTGCCAGGTGTAACCAAGTATTTCAGCTTTTCTCGTCTCATGATGTGCCCAAAGTAATATTGATTGTTTCTTTCTGATTGTTTTTAGGAGCTCCCGTTTTATGTTGAACTCTTTGATAATTTCCTCGTTGGTCTTTTTAGCTGTCCACGGAACTCTCAAAATTTTTCTGAGAAATTCCATCTGTGTGGCCTCTAATCGTCTTTCCTTTTGTGTGTCAACTGTCCAAGATTTACTTCCATGGGTCAGAACTGACCTTATATTGCACCGATGAACTCTCTTTCTCATATCTATTGCCATAGATTTGTTGTATAAGATGTTTTTGTTTTTCTGAAATGCTATTTTGGCGGAGCTATTCTACTTTTTATTTCTGTGGTGCATCTCCCATATGATGATATTATTGTGCCCAACTATTTGCATTCTGCACTTGTTTCAAATTTGTCCCGCTTATTATATGCTCCATTATGGTGTTGATTGTTTCTTTGATATAACCATTAATTCTGTGTTCCTACTACTCATACTGAGGCACGTTATGATGCTTTCTTTCACTGTTATGGCTATTACTAATGGTAGTTCATTCTCTGTTTCTAATATTAAGAGTGTGTCATCATCATATAGCACACTATTGATCTAATATTTTAGCTGTAAAGTGAGAACAAATACTATGACAAAACATAACCATGTCTCACTTCTTGTTTTATATATTTTAATACCGTTTTTTGTTGGCAATTTTTATGGCTGTTGTTTCTTGCCGTTACATGTATACGTTTCCTTTTATGATTTCAGATCCTTGCCATCGATATTTAGTTTGTCCCGCGTATTTGTTATTTCCACATGCTTTACTTTGTCAAATGTTTTCGTGTAGTCTATTAAGCACATATTTAGATCTCTCTGAACATCTATACTTCATTCTGTCATATTCATTAGGATATATAATACATTAAATTATATAATTACGATGTCATGGGCTGATCAAACACTAATAGTGCTGTCACCTCTCTGACTGTGACGTGCGGATTTCCCAGTATCTTATCTTCAAGGGGTTCAAGGTTGATTCCCATGACTGCACAGACCACATGATGATCAGTTGAAGAGATTCCTCAACGCCTGTAACACCGTTCTTGAACTTCTCAGTTATGCACATCTTTGTACGACTCATACACCTGCCATCGCATTAAATTGTTAACCGATTATGAGGCTCTACAGATTTCATGCACTCGATGAAGATAATTCTCACAACACTTCGCATGCTTTCTTGTGCACGTTGTTAACAAGGTGACCCTTTTATTTTAAACGACTTCTCAAGTTCCCATGTGTGGCACAAGCCTGTCATATAGAGGTAATTGACACTTAAAATGTTTGACAGGGAAGGGAAACAACTCCACACATGTAACTATAGTTTGTAACCAAAATGCGATATGAGAAGTAACTTAATCTAAATTGGCACGCTGTATTGACGATAACATAGTTTGATGTCAGGAGAAAGGCCTGGCTGCAGGTTTAAAAGTGACATTAAGTAAAAAGTAAAGTACCCCTGTCACGCCAAGTGGCGTATAGGGAATATGGTGTTAGTGATCATACATTGTACAGACCTTCTGCACTTGATTTTTGGGGTCGGTATTGCGCCCGTGCCGTTTTACTTTCCCAGAAAAAAAATCCGGTACCCATTTAAGGCTGGGTGAACCCGGAAGCCGTCGGTTGGGATCGAACCCTACCCCTTGTCCTTTGCAGTCCAGTTCACTAACCACTGATCTATCGCGGCTGCCTTGACATTAAGGCATATCCAGCAAACAAAGGTAATAATTTGTATACTAGTGTAATATAAGACAACGAACACCATTTTAAATATTGTGTCCTGTAATTTTTTATATATTAATTTGTATATTTTCCATATAATAGCTCGTCACCATGTATATTCTTTCTCTGAGCATCTCTCTCCTAATTTTGCTTGTAATTAAATGGAAGTGATTGTAACAGAAAGGTTTTAATTTTTGAAAGTGAAATATTTATGTTTTAACGCTAAACTCTTGCCTAATGTTGGAAATAAAGATTTATATTTTAGATACCGACATCTGAATTATGTTTTTATCACCTGAATTGTACGCTTGTCTGTTTGCAAATAAAGAACTGTACTTAAAGGATTATATAAAATATATCAAAATGGACGTGGCTTCCTCTTATCGTTGATACTCAGCTTCAGTATTTGTGATGAACATCTTGATGGAAGGAAATTATGAACACGTCATCAAGAGTGTCTCGACGGCCACCAAGGTTACAGGATTAATGAGGATAATAATGATGACGTGAACTAAAGAGCATGTTGAAGCTAACCGTGTTGGATTTCCTTGTAAATATCGTTGCAAGTAAAATGACCTCGTTGATTCCCGCAAATAACCATGACCTCGTTGATTCCTTCAAATAATCATGACCTCGTTGCTTCCATCAAATAACCATGACCTTGTTGCTTCCCTCAAATAACCATGACCTCGTTGCTTCCATCAAATAACCATGACCTCGTTGATTCCATCAAATAACCATGACCTCGTTGCTTCCTTCAAATAATCATGACCTCGTTGATTCCATCAAATAACCATGACCTGGTTGCTTCCATCAAATAATCATGACCTCGTTGCTTCCATCAAATAATCATGACCACGTTGCTTCCATCAAATAACCATGACCTCGTTGCTTCCCTCAAATAATCATGACCTCGTTGCTTCCATCAAATAATCATGACTTCGTTGCTTCCATCAAATAACCATGACCACGTTGCTTCCCTCAAATAACCATGATATCATTCCTTCCATCAAATAGCCATGACCTAGCTGCTTCCATCAAATAATCATGACCTCGTTGCTTCCATCAAATAATCATGACCTCGTTGCTTCCCTCAAATAACCATGACCTCGTTGCTTCCATCAAATAACCATGACCTCGTTGCATCCCTCAAATAACCAAGATCTCGTTGCTTCCCTCAAATAACCATGACCTCGTTGCTTCCCTCAAATAACCATGACCTCGTTGCTTCCATCAAATAACCATGACCTCGTTAATTCCTTCAAATAACCATGACCTCGTTGCTTCCTCAAATAACCATGACCTCGTTGCTTCCATCAAATAACCATGACCTCGTTAATTCCCTCAAATAACCATGACCTCGTTGCTTCCATCAAATAACCATGACCTCGTTAATTCCTTCAAATAATCATGACCTCGTTAATTCCTTCAAATAACCATGACCTCGTTGCTTCCCTCAAATAACCATGACCTCGTTGCTTCCATCAAATAACCATGACCTCGTTGCTTCCCTCAAATAACCATGACCTCGTTGCTGCCCTCAAATAACCATGACCTCGTTGCTTCCATCAAATAACCATGACCTCGTTAATTCCTTCAAATAACCATGACCTCGTTGCTTCCCTCAAATAACCATGACCTCGTTGCTTCCATCAAATAACCATGACTAGTTGTTTAACTCAAATAACCATGACCTCGTTGCTTCCCTCAAATAACCATGACCTCGTTGCTTCCCTCAAATAACCATGACCTCGTTGCTTCCATCAAATAACCATGACCTCGTTGCTTCCCTCAAATAACCATGACCTCGTTGCTGCCCTCAAATAACCATGACCTCGTTGTTTCCATCAAATAACCATGACCTCGTTGATTCCTTCAAATAACCATGACCTCGTTGCTTCCCTCAAATAACCATGACCTCGTTGCTTCGCTCAAATAACTATGACCTCGTTGCTTCCCTAAAATAACCATGACCTCGTTGCTTCCCTCAAATAACCATGACTTTGTTGCTTCCCTCAAATAACCATGACCTCGTTGATTCCCTCAAATAACCATGACCTCGTTGCTTCCCTAAAATAACCATGACCTCGGGGCCTCGGTAGCCTAGTTGGGAAAACCACCCGACTAGATTACCGACGTTCGGACAACCCGTGTTCAATTCCCGCTGGGAGCAGTGTGAATTGTACTCGTGGTTGGAAAAAAAAAAAATTCCCCCACGGTCGACCCAGCCGTTGGCAGAAATGGGTACCAGGGTATATTATCCTGGGAAGGTGAGGAATGTCCCTTCGCATCTGAGTTTCGATGCTTGAGGCTACACTATACAGAAATATCCGAACATTTCTGGATAGGCGGCCGAGCACATATGGGTATATACTCGCGTGCTAAGACGCCGGTTCAACCATGACCTCGTTGCTTCCCTCAAATAACCATGACCTCGTTGCTTACCTGAAATAACCATGACCTCGTTGATTCCCTCAAACAATCATGACTTCGTTGCTTCCCTGAAATAACCATGACCTCGTTGCTTCCCTGAAATAACCATGACCTCGTTGCTTTCCTGAAGTAACCATGACCTCGTTGCTTCCCTGAAATAACCATGACCTCGTTGCTTCCCTGAAATAACACAAACCTACACATACATCACACATTTATAACTTGAAACAGTTAACAGAATAAAATAACGAGAAACACTATGTTGTGTACATCTGCAAGTACACAACATAAGACTGTGTCTGGGTTTTGCTTATCTTTGTTAACGTTTATAATTTTGACACCTTTGTTTTATTAATCTCAATTGTTTGTTCTCTTTCTTCTAGCAAAATTGTATATCTTCTCATCTTTCATGAATGTTCCAAAGCCCTACTAATGTGGATTTATAGAAGAATAGGAAGAATTGGATGGAAAGAAAATAAAACAAACGATGAAGTCTTACAACAAATAAAAATTAAAGAAGACTACTAATCATAATTCAAGAATACAAACGAGATCGTTGTTAAAAAGACACAAAAGCCTACTAAAGTAATCTTGGAATGGAAAGTACAGGGTAAAAGAAACAGAGGCAAACCAAGAGAAACATGGACGAGTAACATCACAAGATGGACAAGCCAAGCTTTGACAATCTGGAAAATCAAAGCAAGAGACAAAGTGGAATGGTTCTCCATGGTAGCCAGGCTGTGGGTTGTTGTATGTAAATGATTGCTCGTTAGATTTATTTTCACTGGCACAGCTAAACAATTTACCTCTTCTATTTCCTTATAAATATGTTATCTTGCAGGCTATTCATATTTGTATTCCCATTAAGTGCTAATATCGACTACTATGACTTGCAGGCTATTCATATTTGTATTCCCATTAAGTGTTAATATCGACTACTATGACTTGCAGGCTATTCATATTTGTATTCCCATTAAGTGCTAATATCGACTACTATGACTTGCAGGCAATTCATATTTGTATTCCCATTAAGTGCTAATATCGACTACTATGACTTGCAGGCTATTCATATTTGTATTCCCATTAAGCGTTAATATCGACTACTATGACTTGCAGGCTATTCATATTTGTATTCCCATTAAGTGCTAATATCGACTACTATGAACTAACATAAAGCAAAACGTAAGATATAATACAAATAACTGTATGTATGCAACTGTAAAGCATGTGGATTGTGCAAAGAAAATATCGATGAAATGGTTTAGACTTGTAGCACTGTCATCATCAGGTGATTCTTTAATTAACTTTTAACACTCAGGAACGATGAGAAAGGCAGGCCTACAAATTAAGAGATGAAAGAAAATGCACACAAATCGGTAAGCGTCATTTATGAACACAAAACAAAACATTGGCAGACACAAATATTTCATTTTTTCAAAAAAATGCAAATGCAACATATGAAACCGTCTTCTGTACCTTCTCTTTTAGAAGCACCATTTCAAGCTGTCTTCGTTACACCGTATTCTGTATTCAACAAACGACATTTAAAAACCGAAAATTTAAAGCAGGAATTTCTGTATCAGCCGATCCTTGTAGCAGAAGATAAGAAGAAGTCTTATTTTGATGAAGCGCTATACGATCATCTGTTTCCACAGATTTCTTTGCATGATCATATATACATCATCGGATACTTGAACCACCACTGTACTTTAAGTACTTAATCCTTATAGCCTCTGCTCTTTTCACAACCACGAGCACGCTCAAGCTTGCAGCCCTTGTAACTACAATTGGCCTGGTGTGACTGTGTGGAACACCAGGGGTCAATCAATTTGCTTTTATGCCCTACGTACTTTCTTGGGATCTTGACCAATGCAGTGTCCCGATCTTTTGGGAACTCAATTCGCCTACTGATTCACGGTCAAATCTCTCCTTCTGCGTTACTGATAAAACCAGGAACCCGTTCAGTGACCCGCAGATTACGCACTCTCGGTTTCGTCAGAAAGTGTATGCGAATATCATCAGCGATAGCTCCCACCATGGCAGCTACATCTCACATGTCTTTTGACGATTTGTGGTTTCAACAATTAAACAAAAGGTCAACTAACTGTCTCATGTCACCCGACAAATATTAACTGTTTATTAATTTAAATAACAATTCCAATTATAATATTTACATCAGCACGTAACAACTCTCCAGCAGCACGAGTCGTTCATTCAGGACTTGTTAACACTGATTAACTGCCAAGGCTCTCCTTCCAAGAGCAAGCCAACATCCTGACTCTCTCTCTCTCTCTCTCTTTGCCCACTTCTAACTGTCCTTTCTTCAACTCTACTCCCCACTAACTAAACCAGGGGTGGCCAAATGGCGGCCCGCGGGCCGGATCCGGCCCGCCAGCCTAGTTTTCTTGGCCCGCGAAGCTCCACGGACTTACTTCATTTTTTACCCCTAATAGCGGATTTCTCCTGGTTTTAATCCGTGTCGGAGTTAACTCTTCTATCGTTCAAGAATACACAATCTGAAAATCTCTGTCAATTTCTCTCAACAGCTAGATTGGCAACATAATTTCAAATAACACACACACACACACACACACACACACACCACACACACACACACACACACACACACACACACACACACACACACACACACACACACACACTGCACAACTAATGGTGCCGACAATATTCAAAGTCTTTGCTTCGAGTTGGTACCGCAAAGTTGCTTTATTGTCAGTGCGGTGATAGCGTCAGATCTTTGTCTCAACATTTGTCGTCTGGACTTGTGGTGGCTCTTTCATTTCGCGGTAAGGGGTTAATGAGGTTGGGAGGGACAGGGGTGAGGGGACTTCGTAGCTCTAATTCTGTCTTTGAAGTTACATTCAAAATGTTTCACTGTTCGCCTTCATTCCCTTTGATCCCATCGTCTTGTCTTGTCCATAAAATGACTGCAACGTGTTTATTTGGTCACAATCTTTTGATTTCATTGTCAAACACAAGTCTGTGTATAACTGTCAAATCTGGACTTATTTTCGATAGTGGACCAACATTCTGTGACTTTTAACTTTGATGTGAGATTTTGTATTAAATCATGTTAAAACGTAGAAAAGTTGATTGTGAAAATCGCATATTTAAACCTGAATGGGAATTAGATTATTTGTTCATCTTCAATAAGGATAGTAAACCTCAGTGCTTAATTTGCGTTCAAGTGTTAGCCGTTTTGAAGGAATATAATTTAAAACGGCACTATGCCACACATCATCAAAACATGTATGAGAAACATAGCATTGAAGCTAGGAAGCTTTTGGTTGAACAGCTGAAGACAAAGTTGAATCAACAGCAAAGTATGTATACAAAGGGCAATAAAATTAAAGAGTCATCGATCATTGCATCATATACAGTTACCTATGAGCTTGCAAAATCTAAAAAACCCTTTACTGACGGAAATTTTGTGAAGAAATGTGCGATTCAAATGCAAAGGCATTCGGTCAAGAAAAAATAGCCAAAGAATTTGAATCTGTGCCTCTTTCAAAACAAACTGTAGCCAGAAGAACAGAAGACATCAGTCTGCAACTGTCTCAAAGTTTAAAATCTTGTATTGAAAACTGCTCATATTTTTCGCTCGCGATTGATGAAAGTACTGACATCACTGACACTTGCCAGCTTCTTATTTTTGTTAAAGTTATCCAGGAGGATTTTACTGTTATTGAAGAATTGTTGAAAGTTTGCTCTTTGCATGACACTTGTAGAGGGACAGACATATTTTCTGCAGTTCATAGTGTCGTAGATGAAGTAGGTGGTTTTGGAAAGTTGTCTGCAGTGTGTACTGATGGTTGCAAAGCTTTTATTGGTTCAAATACTGGTTTTGTTGGACTTCTAAAGCAAAACAAAATTAACGTACCTACATTGCATTGCATAATTCATCAAGAGGCCCTTTGTGCAAAGTCCATAAATCTAAAAGACACCATGGCTACTGTTGTGAAAATAACAAATTTGATAAGAGGAGGACACCAGTCTTTAAATCACAGGAAGGTTTTATCATTTTTAGAGGAAGTAGATTCTAGCTACGGTGATCTCCTGCTTTATACAGAAGTAAGATGGCTTAGTCGAGGGAAATGTTTAATAATATTTTTTGAACTGAAGAATGACATTTATGACTTCCTGCGAGAGAACTTACCATGCTCCATTGATCTTCAACATGCACTCAAAGACATTAATTTCCTTCATAATCTGGCATATCTCACAGACATCACACAACATTTGAACATATTGAATTTGCAGCTACAAGGGGAAAAGCAAACCATTTTTCAATTGATGGGATATGTTGATGGTTTTAAAAAGAAGCTGAATCTATTTAGACTTTCTTTGCAAAAAAATGATCTGTTCCATTTTTCAAGTTGTAAGCAGTTGTTGTCAGAGATAGAAAGTGCAAACTTCAGTAAGTACGCAGCTGACATTGAACATTTGATTTGTGAATTTGATCGACGATTTCAAGATTTTGAAATGTTTCGTCCGCAAACGGAACTTTTTAATAACCCAATTAAGTGCACAGTGGAGTGCCAGCCATCAGATCTTCAACTAGACTTGTGTGACCTTCAGTGTGACCCCTTCCTCAGTACTGTAAAGGCATTAGGAGCTGACTTCTGGAAATTGCTACCAAATGAACGTTACCCGTGTCTGAGAAAATGGGCACTAAAGATGTGCTCTATATTCGGTAGCACATATCTCTGCGAGACAACATTCTCTTCCATGAAGTTAATTAAATCTAAGACCAGGAACAGAATGACCGATTCGACATTGTCCCATACTCTCCGAATCGCCACGTCAAAAATGGAAGTGGACTTCAAATCTCTGGTGGAAAGCTGTGACAAGTCACAATCGTCGCACTGAGACATTAAAGGTAATTTTAAAATGAATAATTAATGGATTTGTTACAAATCAAATATGTAGTCAAAGTGCAAGCATTATTTATATATTACTATATCGCATAGGTCCCTACTGTCATTTTTGACGATATTCTTAAGTGTGGCCCGCGGGTCTTGGCCTTGGCTTTAATCCGGCCCTCGGGCAACCTCAAGTTGGCCACCACTGAACTAAACTGTCGTTTCTCTTACGTCAGCCTCCTGTCTACCCCCGTTCCATTTGGTGCACCGTTTCTTTCGCTTTCCTCTCAATCTCTGTTGCTCACTGACCAACTTTATTTCATTCTGACTTCTGCAACTATTTGGTCCACTGTTATACTACACATCCTGCTCTATACTCCCTGCTACCTCCCTGCTTCACATAAGCTGAGGAGAATAAAAGTGAAATTTGAAGTAAAATAAAAATGATTTCACTTTCTTGTGCTGGTCTCATACATTATAAAATTAACAGATAAATTGAAAGAAAAAAAAAAAAAACACATAGAGTTAAACTTCACAATAGGGAGGGGCACTTCGTGTTTCTTTGTACAAAGTCATCTCAAAATCCAATAAAAGAGACGTTTGGATTGGTTGTCCATCAAGCGTATTTCGTTCAATGACACCGGCCGCTTACCATTGGGCAAGTTGGCCGCCGTGTGTTCTATCATTTGTTTTCTTGAGGAGAACGGGTTCGATCCTGATTCGGACCATATATTGTTCTTTTGTTTATCTGTTGATTATTTTTTTTCCGAGTGTTATAAACATACCTCTTCCCCTGAAATGATTGCCTGATCTATAACCCCGGAAGTTTGCCTCCATAGTAATACTCATCTATGATTAGTTTTCTCAGTTTTGTTATAGGTGTTTGGATTCTCGTTGAAATAAAGGGTGTCAACTGTCAGACCGGGGAATATAATCTTACTTCTTCACCATACAACGACAGCACTGGGCATGCAGCTTTTATTCATGGGCTTAACAATAATTTAATTAATTTGAGGTTCTTTCTACGTCCTTGTGAGGCGCGATCAGTTTAAACTAAGACAATGTCTTCCATGTTTTAAATAGACAATAATTGATATCCAAAATGATAGGGGGAAGTAATTTGTGTAATTCTCTTCGCCTTTGGTTAAACTGGGCTGTACATTTAGGGTCATAACAAAGAAATGCACATAAATGCATACACTTTCGAAGCTGCAGTAAAGCTAATTGTGAGAAGAAATGAAAAAAGTAGATATAGAAAAACAATATATCGAAAATAAAAGTAGAAGAAAAAACGGTTTTTCTATTTCTTGTCTGTATCTACTTTTCTATATCTACTTTTCTATATCTACTTTTCTATATCTACTTTTCTATATCGATTGTTTTATATCTAATTTTTAGTTGTACATGGTTGCCTCTTGGGTGAAACTATGTTAACAAGATGCTGAGTTTTTCTCGTGTGTTTTTGTGATACGAGATCACTGATGTTTGTTCGTCATTGTTTCTATTGAGTTGTCCACACATGTTTCTTGTTTGAAACTGTTAAAAGAATGCAGAGTTTGTAATCGTGTGTTGTTTGCCAACATAAGATAAACTAACAAAGCACCAGCCAACGTAACACAAGTCAAGAAAATATAAACCTAACAATATCCAACCAAATCAACAGCAAACAACAAATCAACAACAAACTAAACACCAGCTAAACCAACATGCATCAAAACAACCAACCAATCAAACAATTCATAAATACTTTGACATACATGCATATAAGTAGAACGACAGATATAACAGGAGTAACATAATCGTATTTCAATATCAGTGCTTAATTTTGATGTAACATGCTAGCATTGGTCAAAGTACATTGTTGATAATATACTTCTTATTTCTTTTTCTTTATATATTACGATATTATTTCGTCACATGTATTTCCTTAACACGGCACTTATATACCAACCTAACATGAAATACATCTTGGTTATCAGCTTCTGGTCGTAGATTTCCTTAATGTGAGATACACTGAGACACACATTCATAATACGGATATCATGTTTCGGCATGTTGGAGCTATGTCAAATTCTTTAACTGCAGTAAGTCTAGGAGCTTGTGACTCAAACATGGCTCGTGTTCTACTCCGGTTTACTGTTGTTTTAGCCTTTATACTCACAGAGGTTCTGGGTAAGTCTTTTGCAACCTGAACAAAGAGAGAGAGACAGTAATAATTGAACAAATTAATGCAAAAAAAGATAACCACAGAGAAATAAATGTCCCCGTGCTTTCGTTAATTATATTCTTTACTTTATTATGCTTATAGTTTGATTATTTGAAATAATATATTTAAACATAATATATGAATAAGTATTACATTAAACTATTTAGTTTACTTCTGATTTGCACTGTTCTTTGTACTGTTGTATTCATGAATGGGGAGAGATATCAGGTATTTCTGTATAGAACTTCTATTTACTTTATTTCACACATTGAGTAATTTATGCGATCATTAACATCATGCGAGTCCAATGTGGTGTTGTCTTCCATTCTATCTTTGCTATTGTTGTTAATGAACTACAAGAAATGATTGACATAATAGTAAAAGAAAGCAACAAGAAGGGTCTCAGTCTGGATAGTAAGAAAACAGAAGTATTGGTCATATTGAAGAAACAATCATCAACATCATGCAGCATAAAAATAGACAGGACAAATCTCAAACAAGTGAAACGTTTGAAATACTTGGGCACAATAATAACATCAGATGGGAGATGCACAACAGAAATAAAAAAAACAGAATAGCTCGGGCTAAAATAGCATTTGAGAAAATGAAAAATATATTATGCAACAAATCTTTGTCAATAGAAATGAGAACGAGAGTTACTCGCAGATATATATAAGCAATTCTAAAACTGTAGCCCGTGTCTCCCAGGAATACCGACATTGATAGTTATTGGAGCCCTAGGTAACGGAAAGTTGGGGAGCCGCTGGGGTTGATGCTTCTAGAGAAGATGGGCTGATACATTCCCAACCTAGTGGTTTTAGGAAAAAAGGGGTGGGGGGGCAACACTGAATCCTGCTCAATAAAAATAGTGGTGGGTGACACTTTAACACTTTCCTGACGTAGAAGAGCGATGACATGTAGACCAAGGAGACATTCTGCAGATCTAAATCCTCACAACAGACAAGTCGGTCAGAGACAGAATCAGACACGGCAGTTAATACCAGAGGATAGAACCTACAACGAGTAAATAGTCAGTTAGCTAGAGTCCGCACCTGGGGGGGGGGGGCACCGCTTCGACAAAGTGATACAGTATGTTGTCAAGATGTAGCTAACATTAGACCGAGATATTAGTAGCTGGAGTTTAGTGCATGAACAATGGAACCCACTGTATGAAAAGATTTAATTTCGCAACATATGATTTTAAACTTCATATCTAGGTTAGAATTACTTTCAAGCGTCTAGAAATTAGATCCTATAGACATTAGTAAAACAGATTAAATATTGTAGAAAAATAATTACACTTGATGTGTCTGTGTTATGTTATTATGAACAATTAGATTTGATGATTGTTTACAAACAATTCGCCACTAACTCTAAACAACCATGCCTGTGAACTCAGGATGGCGTCTCTTCACCAAAATACACACACACACATGCATATGTTTGTGTATCAATGTCATCATCAGGTCGCGTATCCATTGCAGAACGTTGCATTCATCATAGGCCATTTGAAAGAATCTATGTTTCTAAGCAGATTTCCCTCTTCGTCTGTTGTTATGTGCAAGGTCTTCTTGATGTCTTCAAACAACCTTCTTCTTGATGTCTTGAAACAACCTTCTTCTTGATGTCTTCAAACAACCTTCTTCTTGATGTCTTGAAACAACCTTCTTCTTGATGTCTTGAAACAACCTTCTTCTTGATGTCTTCAAACAACCTTCTTCTTGATGTCTTGAAACAACCTTCTTCTTGATGTCTTCAAACAACCTTCTTCTTGATGTCTTGAAACAACCTTCTTCTTGATGTCTTGAAACAACCTTCTTCTTGATGTCTTCAAACAACCTTCTTCTTGATGTCTTGAAACAACCTTTTTCTTGTTGTCTTCAAACAACCTTCTTCTTGATGTCTTGAAACAACCTTCTTCTTGATGTCTTCAAACAACCTTCTTCTTGATGTCTTCAAACAACCTTCTTCTTGATGTCTTCAAACAACCTTCTTCTTGATGTCTTCAAACAACCTTCTTCTTGATGTCTTCAAACAACCTTCTTCTTGATGTCTTCAAACAACCTTCTTCTTGATGTCTTCAAACAACCTTCTTCTTGATGTCTTCAAACAACCTTCTTCTTGATGTCTTGAAACAACCTTCTTCTTGATGTCTTGAAACAACCTTCTTCTTGATGTCTTGAAACAACCTTCTTCTTGATGTCTTCAAACAACCTTCTTCTTGATGTCTTGAAACAACCTTCTTCTTGATGTCTTCAAACAACCTTCTTCTTGATGTCTTCAAACAACCTTCTTCTTGATGTCTTCAAACAACCTTCTTCTTGATGTCTTCAAACAACCTTCTTCTTGATGTCTTGAAACAACCTTCTTCTTGATGTCTTGAAACAACCTTCTTCTTGATGTCTTGAAACAACCTTCTTCTTGATGTCTTCAAACAACCTTCTTCTTGATGTCTTCAAACAACCTTCTTCTTGATGTCTTGAAACAACCTTCTTCTTGATGTCTTCAAACAACTTTCTTCTTGATGTCTTCAAACAACATTCTTCTTGATGTCTTCAAACAACCTTCTTCTTGATGTCTTCAAACAACCTTCTTCTTGATGTCTTCAAACAACCTTCTTCTTGATGTCTTGAAACAACCTTCTTCTTGATGTCTTGAAACAACCTTCTTCTTGATGTCTTCAAACAACCTTCTTCTTGATGTCTTCAAACAACCTTCTTCTTGATGTCTTCAAACAACCTTCTTCTTGATGTCTTGAAACAACCTTCTTCTTGATGTCGTCAAACAACCTTCTTCTTGATGTCTTCAAACAACCTTCTTCTTGATGTCTTCAAAAAACCTTCTTCTTGATGTCTTGAAACAACCTTCTTCTTGATGTCTTCAAACAACATTCTTCTTGATGTCTTGAAACAACCTTCTTCTTGATGTCTTCAAACAACCTTCTTCTTGATGTCTTCAAACAACCTTCTTCTTGATGTCTTCAAACAACCTTCTTCTTGATGTCTTCAAACAACCTTCTTCTTGATGTCTTCAAACAACCTTCTTCTTGATGTCTTGAAACAACCTTCTTCTTGATGTCTTCAAACAACCTTCTTCTTGATGTCTTCAAACAACCTTCTTCTTGATGTCTTCAAACAACCTTCTTCTTGATGTCTTGAAACAACCTTCTTCTTGATGTCTTCAAACAACCTTCTTCTTGATGTCTTCAAACAACCTTCTTCTTGATGTCTTCAAACAACCTTCTTCTTGATGTCTTCAAACAACCTTCTTCTTGATGTCTTCAAACAACCTTCTTCTTGATGTCTTCAAACAACCTTTTTCTTGTTGTCTTCAAACAACCTTCTTCTTGATGTCTTGAAACAACCTTCTTCTTGATGTCTTCAAACAACCTTCTTCTTGATGTCTTGAAACAACCTTCTTCTTGATGTCTTCAAACAACCTTCTTCTTGATGTCTTGAAACACCCTTCTTCTTGATGTCTTCAAACAACCTTCTTCTTGATGTCTTCAAACAACCTTCTTCTTGATGTCTTCAAACAACCTTCTTCTTGATGTCTTCAAACAACCTTCTTCTTGATGTCTTGAAACAACCTTCTTCTTGATGTCTTCAAACAACCTTCTTCTTGATGTCTTCAAACAACCTTCTTCTTGATGTCTTCAAACAACCTTCTTCTTGATGTCTTCAAACAACCTTCTTCTTGATGTCTTCAAACAACCTTCTTCTTGATGTCTTGAAACAACCTTCTTCTTGATGTCTTCAAACAACCTTCTTCTTGATGTCTTCAAACAACTTTCTTCTTGATGTCTTCAAACAACCTTCTTCTTGATGTCTTCAAACAACCTTCTTCTTGATGTCTTCAAACAACCTTCTTCTTGATGTCTTGAAACAACCTTCTTCTTGATGTCTTGAAACAACCTTCTTCTTGATGTCTTCAAACAACCTTCTTCTTGATGTCTTCAAACAACCTTCTTCTTGATGTCTTGAAACAACCTTCTTCTTGATGTCTTCAAACAACCTTCTTCTTGATGTCTTCAAACAACCTTCTTCTTGATGTCTTGAAACAACCTTCTTCTTGATGTCTTGAAACAACCTTCTTCTTGATGTCTTGAAACAACCTTCTTCTTGATGTCTTGAAACAACCTTCTTCTTGATGTCTTCAAACAACCTTCTTCTTGATGTCTTGAAACAACCTTCTTCTTGATGTCTTCAAACAACCTTCTTCTTGATGTCTTGAAACAACCTTCTTCTTGATGTCTTCAAACAACCTTCTTCTTGATGTCTTCAATCAACCTTCTTCTTGATGTCTTCAAACAACCTTATTCTTGATGTCTTGAAACAACCTTCTTCCTGATGTCTTCAAACAACCTTCTTCTTGATGTCTTGAAACAACCTTCTTCTTGATGTCTTCAAACAACCTTCTTCTTGATGTCTTCAAACAACCTTCTTCTTGATGTCTTCAAACAACCTTCTTCTTGATGTCTTGAAACAACCTTCTTCTTGATGTCTTGAAACAACCTTCTTCTTGATGTCTTCAAACAACCTTCTTCTTGATGTCTTCAAAAAACCTCCTTCTTGATGTCTTGAAACAACCTTCTTCTTGATGTCTTCAAACAACATTCTTCTTGATGTCTTGAAACAACCTTCTTCTTGATGTCTTCAAACAACCTTCTTCTTGATGTCTTGAAACAACCTTCTTCTTGATGTCTTCAAACAACCTTCTTCTTGATGTCTTGAAACAACCTTCTTCTTGATGTCTTCAAACAACCTTCTTCTTGATGTCTTGAAACAACCTTCTTCTTGATGTCTTCAAACAACCTTCTTCTTGATGTCTTCAAACAACCTTCTTCCTGATGTCTTCAAACAACCTTCTTCTTGATGTCTTGAAACAACCTTCTTCTTGATGTCTTCAAACAACCTTCTTCTTGATGTCTTCAAACAACCTTCTTCTTGATGTCTTCAAACAACCTTCTTCTTGATGTCTTGAAACAACCTTCTTCTTGATGTCTTCAAACAACCTTCTTCTTGATGTCTTGAAACAACCTTCTTCTTGATGTCTTCAAACAACCTTCTTCTTGATGTCTTCATGCAACCTTCTTCTTGATGTCTTCAAACAACTTTCTTCTTGATGTCTTCAAACAACTTCTTCTTGATGTCTTCAAACAACCTTCTTCTTGATGTCTTGAAACAACCTTCTTCTTGATGTCTTCAAAGAACCTTCTTCTTGATGTCTTGAAACAACCTTCTTCTTGATGTCTTCAAACAACCTTCTTCTTGATGTCTTCAAACAACCTTCTTCTTGATGTCTTCAAACAACCTTCTTCTTGATGTCTTGAAACAACCTTCTTCTTGATGTCTTGAAACAACCTTCTTCTTGATGTCTTCAAACAACCTTCTTCTTGATGTCTTCAAACAACCTTCTTCTTGATGTCTTGAAACAACCTTCTTCTTGATGTCTTCAAACAACCTTCTTCTTGATGTCTTGAAACAACCTTCTTCTTGATGTCTTGAAACAACCTTCTTCTTGATGTCTTGAAACAACCTTCTTCTTGATGTCTTGAAACAACCTTCTTCTTGATGTCTTGAAACAACCTTCTTCTTGATGTCTTCAAACAACCTTCTTCTTGATGTCTTGAAACAACCTTCTTCTTGATGTCTTCAAACAACCTTCTTCTTGATGTCTTGAAACAACCTTCTTCTTGATGTCTTCAAACAACCTTCTTCTTGATGTCTTCAATCAACCTTCTTCTTGATGTCTTCAAACAACCTTCTTCTTGATGTCTTCAATCAACCTTCTTCTTGATGTCTTCAAACAACCTTATTCTTGATGTCTTGAAACAACCTTCTTCTTGATGTCTTCAAACAACCTTCTTCTTGATGTCTTGAAACAACCTTCTTCTTGTCGTACCCCTGATGCGCCGCCCAGGTAACATGCTTTCCATTATTGTTCTTTCCACCCGCTGCCACTTGTCACGTTGCCTAGGAGCACTAAGTACTTCCTGGTTAACAGGTCCTCACAAGTTTCTGAAATTATAAAGAAGTTTCAGTTACTAAAACGGAATACAAAAGGAGAGGCATTTATGATTCAAGATTTGAAGTTCCTGATTGTTGGACTAAACTGCATTACGTCTAGGAGCTTGAGTGTTAAAGATGACACCATTTCTAGCCTTGCTTTCCGCTGTTTTACTTTTCATGATAACAGTAAACCTGGGTAAGTTTTTTGTTAAAAGTAGAACAGACAGAAAGACAGAGAATGCGCATAAATAATCACGATTATGCAAGTTATATAATAATCATGACACCAGAAACAAACAAATCGAAATATTTTTTTTTACAAGATCCAGTAAATGTATTTGTGTTATTGTGAATGATTTAAACTAAAAAAATAAAATAAACAATGGTTGTGTGAATGAATAGTGCACTTATCATTTCCTTATAAAACACCAGAGAATTATGAACTGGACAATAAAAAACAAACACATTATTACTATTGCTATACATTATACAATGTACATAATATATATATAAATCTTAATTAATTCTTTCCCGACATTACATATTTTGCACTATATCTAGTGGAGGCTATTGTGTATTTTTTTAGGTTTTGTTTTTTGTCAAACAGCTTCTCTCGTGGCTAATTCTACCAATGTTTGACAAACACACGCGGTCACATAATGAACAAATCAGTCTGGCTGATCCACAGGGTTTTCCATACCTTTTCATGAATCTTTTCTCTTCTAAGTTTTGCCTTAGCACAGTCTCAAATGATGTTATACCATTCCTTATTTTGCACTAGTTCGTTTTTAATTAAAAAAGGTATATTGTTCTCATGTCGAAATAATTTATTCGCTTTCTTGTATATGTCAATATTCAATATAAAGGTTGTAATGTGGTCGTGGAAAAAGGACAACCCACAAGCTTACAATGCGATGCTTCAATCAGTGCAACAAGTGTAACCTGGCAATTGGTGTCTGGAAATAATACAATCAATCTCTCAACTTGCTATACGAACAACAGCTGCATTGATATTTACGCACCATCGATGTACCGAGGTTCCATCTCCAACTACAATAATGTAAAACGAATGGTCCTGGGAATTAGCAGGGCCAGTGTACATGAGACAGAATTCTTATGTACAGTAGCTGGTAACATAGAGCAGGCCACGTGCACTCTAGACGTCTATGGTAAGTAAGTGGTAGAGTGTTAGTCATAGGATTATCTCATCGTACATCAACAACTGTCTATAGGCGCTCAGATTTATTTCCACCCCTCCCTCTTCATTCCCCTCCCCCAGTAAATTCCCCAGTGTGAAACGTTAGACTGGTTCACAGGTCCACACTCGTTATCCTCACAGCTCTCATGAATTTAGGTACCTTCTCGCTTGACTAACACGAAGATCCGGGATTGACACCATGGCTAAAGGTTAGCGAACGGCATACGGCTGGTATATATGATCGTCCCATATTATGAGGTTGCCGGCACAACATTGCCAACAATAGATTCACATACAAGGCTTGATTCGCTCTAAAGAACGCAGCCAGGATACATGAACACGTAAACCTCGTCAGAATCCTTAAAGTGGAACATTCGATTGACTTGGCACAAGGATAAGAGCTGAAATCTATCGGCACCGAACACATCCAACGACAGTTATTGAACTGCCCACAATGTTATGACGTTAAACGCATATCGACATCACGACGTTGGAATCCACATTCGTACTACTTATTCGCCAATAATATCCGCTGCCCGGCGCAGGAACTCCGTAGCACCGGCACAAACTCGTTAAGTGGAACACCCGGTTGTCTTTAACGCATCGATCTAGTTTAGAGAGCTGAAATTGCTGCACAAACTGCAGCGGTCGATAGATCACAATCTCACATTCTTGGAGCTGAATGAATATTTTTTTAACATATCATGTGACAACCCAGAACGTCCTAACATGGCAGCATATGCTTATGCTTGCCAACTGAACACATATCCGACTATCTGGTTGGAGTCTTCCAACCTACTTCGGCCAGTCTTTCCTCCTTTGTCACAGTCGCGAACCATGCCTTGAGAATCTTCTCTTACATCTCTCTCTCTCTCGTGATCGCTAATACCGACTTTTCGTCCTCGACGTTTGTTCTCTTTTCACCTCTATCCCTCACTCCGACGGCCTCCTGGCTCTACGGTTGTTTCTTGACCAAAGACAACACCATTCTTTTGATACTTTCACTCTTCTCCGCCTCATTGAAATTGTCCTCGACCATATCACCTTTGAGTTCAATGGTGACTTCTATGACGAAGTCAGTGGTGTAGCCATGGGCATCAATATGGGCCCAAGCTATGGCTGCCTATTCATGGGTTACCTTGCACACTGGATACACAATTCGTGTCAGGGTCCCCTTCTCACAAATACCTCCGGTACATTTATTACTGCGTAGGACTAACCGATCTACCTGAAGACTAAAGACGACATCTCCAAGTTAATCCACTACATCCGCATTTATCACAAAGCCATCAAGGTTACATACTGGATATTCACTACCTCTGTGACCTTTTTGGACCTTATCGTTTCCTTTCGCATTTATGACCTCCACACCTCTGTTTTCTATAAAGCTACAGTCACCCATTATAACCTTCTCTACACTTCATCACATTCACCTTGATGTTGTGATTCTATTCCTTTTTCTCACTTATTGCGTCTTTGTCGTGTTCGCTAGCATGACCAGGATTTTTTCCAAAAGGCTCACCTTATGTTAATATTCTTTAGCCGTCAGCTTTATCCAAATTCGATCCTCTAATCTGCCTTCTAACGTGTCCTCCTTATATCTCGTCCTGAGGCACTCACTCCTTACAACCGCGCCGCCCCCCCCCCTCTCGCTGAGAGAGCAATACTCACCCTCACTTATCATCATCACAACATAGCTGCTGTGAAGATACTCCACCGTTACCGTTCCATTCTCCACTTTGATTCCACTACTCATCTACTTTTCCGTAATTCCGTTATAGTCGCCTTTTAAACGTGACACTAATTTTAGAGATGTGGTCAGGAGCCATCTTCCTCGCTCCGACCATAAACACATGGGTACGGTCCCCTGTGAACGTAACTGTATACCTGTGCTTATGTGCTCCGCTCCGACACTCTGTCTTATTCCCCAACGGACGGTTCGAGATCAAGGATTGTTCTACATTTCTGTCGGGCAATAAAAATGTCATCATATGCCAGCGATTGAACATGATTTATATTTTCGAGTCTGGGAGACGTTTACGTGAAAGACTTTGTGAACACCTTCGAGATGTTCAACAGAATACCAGCACTCCAGTGTCGTTCGATTTCAGTTGCTCAGACCACAAGGACAAAACGAGATCCGTATCATTGGAATCGTCCTTCGCCACTCCGTCGACCGCCGCCGGTTCGCCTTGGAGTCTCCTTATAGCCCAGTTGGGTTCGTGTGAGTCCACGAGGCATGAATGTATCACACTCGTACACATAGTTACCCTGCAGCTGCTCCTTCCCTATTGCATATTCTACTCTTTTGCTCGCGTATGAGCACATTAGTTTATGCACATGCTATGCTATTCACAACCTTCCTCTACTAGATCACAATGCGACACTTTGGCGGTCCCTTATATTTCTTGTGCCTGGGTTGATTACTTTTTAGAGATCATTAACTAATGTTCTCATACCTGTGTTTTGGCCCTCCCATTAGCTGGTCAACTACACCGGGTATCCTGCGTGGATTAGCCTCGTTCATATTCCTTCTGGCCACAGGACAATACGTAGGGAACACATTTTCATTTTTATTTCTCATTATATTTCGTAACTATTTAGATACTTTATGTTGTCATACTAGATGTTTTAGATACTTCATTACTAGTTAGCTATGTAGTTCTGGTTGCGATTGAATGCGATGATCATCGCACAATAAACCTTATGAGTCACATGACTAAGATATTACTAAAATTCAACCTGCAAAGAGTGCAAAACAAAATAGTTCAGAAATTAGTCATGAACAGTGTGTTTTTGTTGGATGTAAAGGAACACGAACTACCATTTACATCATAAGATCTTTAATAGAAAGAGCCACATAGGTGAAAAAAAGATATATACCTATGTGTAATAGATTATTCCAAAGCACTTGACAAAGTAAAGCACCAAGAAATACTCACAATTTTAGAAGGCATAATTGTAGACAGCAAACATCTAAGAATACTAAAGAACATGTACTGGCAACAAACAGCGTGAGGGACGTGTCCGTAAGGGACATGCATGGAATAACAATCGGAGGTCATAATATAAATAATCTAAGGTATGATGATGATACCGTATTAATCGGTAAGAGTGAAAATGAGTTACAAGAAATGATAGACATTATAGTCAAGGAAAAAAAAAAACAAAGGACTCAGACTTAATGGAAGTAATGGTAACAAAAACAAACAAAAAAAAAGACACCGCCTCATAGCACAATAAAGACAAGTGGAACAATATTAAAACAGGTAAGTGAATTTAAATATCTGGGAACATTGTTAAACTCGGATCGTAGATGTACAACAAAGGTGAGATGCAGAATGGCTCAAGCAAAAGCAGATTTCCAAAAAAATGAGGAATATACCGTGCAATCCATTTTTGACAATAGCAACAAGAAAAAGAGTTCTTAAATTTTATGTTGAGCTAGCCTTAACATATGGATTTGAATCGTGAACAATAGAACAGAAGACAAGAAATTCCCTGGAAGCTGTAGAAATGTGGTTTTGCAGAAGAATGTTGAGAATACAACGGACTGCTATGAAGAGTAACGAAAACGTTCTGACAGAGGCCAGGTCATAAAGAGAGCTAACATCCAATACTATAAAGTAATAATCATAATTTTTGGGTCATGTAATGAGAAGGGAACAGATGGAATAAATTGTAACAAAAAATTGTAACAAAAGACCGCAAATTATATCTCCCCTCGACGCTGAAAGGCAGATGATGAAGTAAATAAGAAGAAGGGAAAACTAAACTGAGGTGACGAGGAGATAGAGAGAAGCAAAGAGAAAAGATACCAGACAGATTAAATGAATGACTTTGTAGAATGTCAACAACAGAAATGATAAATAATTGTCGAGATCGAAAGTTGTGGAGAGACATGATCACCTACGCCAGCAGGCGTGCTACCGAAGGTCTATTGAGTCAAAACGTCGTTAAAATCTGTATCGTCCACTAAACACGTAAAGCTTCAACCCTACCATTTTTGTATTTTTTTATATTTTTTCTTTCACAAATCGCTTTACTGCAGCTTCGCATTTTTATGCGTTTACATGCATGTCTTTGCCTTGATCGTGAAAAATCCTTGAGAAGTGTAGAGACTACAAAATAGAACTGCCTACATGCATTACATGTTTTGTAATTTTATTTCTCATGTTTGCGTGTTCTTATTTTATAATTGTATTCAAGAAGTGTGAATGTACGACAATGGTAGCAGAATGTGTGTATAAACTTTGTTTCTTTTAATTTCTCTTAGGTCTGTATATTCACATTCTGTTATGTTAATTGCTTTGTTATTTGGTAGTCTATAATATCTACTTGGATTTGTTTTTCAATCTCATAATTTTTTCATGATGCTAATGTAAACATATTTTTATTGACAGCCTGGCTTTCCAAACCGAGCTGTACACAAACAGTAAACTCTGCCTATGTGGACTACAGTTGTACCACAGGCAATGTGTACCCTGGCATTAATGCAACACTACACAGAAGACAAGTTGGTATTCATCCTTCATAAAGTAAACTATTTTATATATGGCCTTTGGCGTCTTGACAGACTGTTGGTAGCAAGCAATCATGATAAGTCAATAGTTTGGTAACTACCTTGGACATACTATAACCAGTGACGGAAAATGTACAACTGAAATAAACAAAAGAATAGGAATGGCAAAAAGTAATTTTAATGTCATGAAGGACATACTAACATCAAAACAAATAACACCAGAGCTAAAACTAAGAATAGCAAAATGTTACATCTTCTCAATATTCCTATATGGTGCTGAAACATGGACATTAGACAAGAAAACAGAACAGAGAATTGAAGCCTTTGAAATGTGGATATATAGAAGAATAGGTAGAATTGGATGGAAGAAAAAGAAAACAAACGTTGAAGTCTTAAACAACTAAAAATGAAAAGAGAACTACTGAACACAATTAGAACAAGACAAATGCGATTCTTGGGCCATGTTAAAAGACACAACAGCCTACTGAAAATAATCCTGGAGGGGAAAATACAAGGTAAAAGAGGCAGAGGCAGACCAAGATTAACATGGACGAGTAACATCAAAAGATGGACAAATCAACCGATGACAACCTGCACCATCAAAGCAAGAGATAGAGCAGAATGGCGCTCCATGGTAGCCAACCTTCGTTGCGGAGACGGCACTCAATGATGATGATGATGAGTTTGGTAAAACGTTAGTGTATTATAGTGGGTGCTGCTTTACTGAACATCTTCTCTCGTGGCTGAATTTGCCAATCCTGGGCAGACAGATCCATCCACAGAACGAACAAGGTGTATTTGGGGTACCTGGCCTTGTCTCTTTTCTCTTGCGCCTTCTGTCTTCTGAATTTGATATCAGCACTGTTTCAAAGGTTGCTGTGCCATTTTTTATTTTTGCTCTCCATGTGCTATGATCCGCAACCACATTTTCCTAGTTCCTTTCACTTATAGAAAATTCCATCAATGAAGACCTGCACACATCCTTATATCTCAGCACTGGTCTGCACTTTGGTCTCTTTCTGTCCATAACTATTTTATACCATACTAAAATATATCATAATAATATAATATGCAATAACCAGTAAATAGCACGGAAAGAATAGGAGGATATTCTAATAAAATGTAACAGAATATAAAATAAGACATTGTAAGAAGGTAAATTAATGTAACAATATGTATCGACACTAACAATGGTATGACATTAGACATTATAAGTTTGAATTGGAGTGGTACTGAGTAGTCTGTTGTGGTACGGTACCATTTAGTCACCGTTGTAGGCTGTTGTGGTACGGTACCATTTAGTCACCCGTTGTAGTCTGTTGTGGTACGGTACCATTTAGTCACCCGTTGTAGTCTGTTGTGGCACGGTACCATTTAGTCACCGTTGTAGTCTGTTGTGGTACGGTACCATTTAGTCACCGTTGTAGTCTGTTGTGGTACGGTACCATTTAGTCACCGTTGTAGTCTGTTGTGGTACGGTACCATTTAGTCACCGTTGTAGTCTGTTGTGGTTTGTTATATTATGGTATATTTTGATATGATTTCGTCTTGAATGTTGTAATGTGTAATAATATCATTTTCATGTGCCATACCGGATGGTGTCATATCCCTCTACAATCCTTTGTTCACAATGCATCGTATCAATTCTGTTGTTGATTGTCTGCAGTGCCACGGCCGAAGCTATCTAGCATCTTCTGTCTTTGTGATCGAGATTTTTTCCCCCTGTAATTTACCAGTCGCAATCAAGTATTCTAATTTGTCTCTTCTCAAGAAGTGTATGAAACATGTCGATTGTTTCTTTCTGATGTTTTTAGAGCTCTCTTATGGTGTTTACCTATTTGAGAATATCTTCATTGGTCATTTCATCTGTCAGAGAACTATCAGCTTTCGTTGGAGAAATCCCATCTCTGTGTTCTCTAATTGTCTTTTTACTTGTTTGTCTAATGTCAATGATTCGCTTACAATGTTTGTAACTGGCTCTATCTCGAACCGGTAATCTCACTTTCTCACCTCTTTTGACATAGACTTGTTGCGTAAGATATTTTTCATTTTCAGAAATACTCTTTAGTCTCTGGTATTCATATTTTTTACTTCAGAAGTGTATTTTCCGTCTGATGTTATTATCGTGCCCAAGTATTTTATACTCCTCACTTGTTTCAGATTTGTCCCTCTCATTTGTATATTGTATGATAATGATGGTAGTTTTCTTCTGTAGGACCATTACTTCACCTTTCTTACTTTATAGGCTGAGATCCTTGGTGTTGTCTTCTTCCACTATTTGGCAGTTCATTCTCCATCTCTGCTACTAAGACTCCGTCATCCGCGAATCGCAGATTGTTTATGTTGTGCCGGCTGTCTTTAGTTCGTTCCTTGTTTGTCTACTACTGATTTCAAAATGTTTGCGGTAAAGTGAGAACAAATCGGGCCGATAGAAAACAATCTCATCTGATCCCTTGTTTTATATATAGGAAGTATTCAGATGGTCGTAAGATCTGATGGTTGCTCTTTGTTGCCAATATATGTCATTTTAGAATTCTCAGACCCTTGCCATTGATATTTAGTTTCTCAAGCATATTGATTATTTCCCCACGTTTGATTTTGTGAAATATTTTCGTGTAGTCTATGAAACACATGTATACATCTCTGTTTACTTCTATAGCTCTTTCTATTAGTTGTTCTAAGATTGTATGTATATTGCATTACAGGTGCTTTTTTTCATTCCACAAATCCGCATTGTTTCTAACAGATTTCTGGTTATAATTTGTTCCTTACACGTCTCATGATGATTCTTAGTAAAATGTTGGTCTTATGACTCATGGCACTAATACTGTGATGGTTTATACAGTCAGTGGCGCCTACTTTTTTGGGATGGCTATAAAGATAGATTTTAGTAGATATTCGGGTATATACCCACTGATGTGTATGTAACAGATTAGATTTCTTATGACCTGTACTCTCACCTCTCATAATGTTTCTCTCTCTTATGTATATATATATATATATATATATATATATATATATATATATATATATATATATAAGTGTATGAATGTACGTATGTGTGTATGATGTAATATTACACTATATTGTAGGATATTACAATGTTTTCTCGTTTGGCTTTTATTTTATACACACCAGACTGAATTGTATGGACATCACGCTGACAAGCTCAACTCAGGATGTAGTATCGGGAACTATGGGGACGGGACTGATGGTGATTTTAACGCTACATGTACATTTCGCATTCTGATGAAGAATTTGCTATCTGTGAACTATATCTATGTGGAGATGGTTCCTTATGGAATCGACTTGTCAACAATCAAAAGGCCAGCATCTGTCAGTGATGACATCGTAACATATTTAAGTAAGTTTCACATTGCCAGTGGTGTATGTGCTAAGTTTTCATGTCGTTGTCAAGACCGGTAATTTAAAATGAAATATGGAAGAACAAGAGAGCTGTGTCTGGTATTTAACAATAACTATTTATGTTGCGAATAGGAAAACAATAGATTTTTTAAAAAGTGTAATGTCAATATAATCATTGATTCCTCCAACTATTATGGTCCTTTTGAATATTTAAATTGTACTTGTACATATTTGTGTACTTCTTGGTTGGTTGCATTTTTTTGTCATTGCAGAGCCTGTTGAACTCTTGCCCTAAATGCCGAGAATTGGGAATTGTTCTCTTTGTTGAAGTTTCTATTTGTTTCAACCCGAATATAAAAAAAAAATACAACTTGAACAGCAATCTTCTAATACTCTTTGATCTGATTTTCTCTTTATTTTCTGCGACTGTTGTCAGTATTTACAGCCTACATCAAAATGCCACTCTCATTACATGATTATCAGCGAGGCAATGTGTTCATGATCTAACTTGTCTGGATCCTGCATGCTTTTCTCTTACCTTTTATCTGCTGATGTTTTCATTCCATTTAACACGATTCTATTGAAGATCTTGCTAGGAAATGAAAGCACTACGATGTCCCTCTAATTCTTACAATCAGATATTTATTCTTACTTTAGAAGTTTAATAAGATACACTTCTTCCAGTTATCTGGTAACATCTCTTCTTCCAAAATCTTGCTCAGCACCATTGAGGGTGAGAATTGATTGTTATTGTTGTGTTAGCTAATAGTACCTCTGCTGCAGTGATATTTAGCACAGTCTCAAATGATGTTATACCATTCCTTATTTTGCACTAGTTCGTTTTTAATTTAAAAATGTATATTGTTCTCATGTCGAAATAATTTATTCGCATTCTTATATATGCCAATATTCAATACAAAGGTTGTAATGTGGTCGCGGAAAAAGGACAACCCACAAGCCTACAATGCGACACTTCAATCAATGCAACAAGTGTAACCTGGCAACTGGTGTCTGGAAGTAATACAATCAATCTCTCAACTTGCTATACGAACAACAGCTGCATTGATATTTACACACCATCGATGTACCGAGGTTCCATCTCTAACTACAATAATGTAAAACGAATGGTCCTGGAAATCAGCAGAGCCCGTGTACATGAGACAGAGTTCGTATGTACAGTAGATGGTAACATAAAACAGGCCACGTGCACTCTAGACGTCTATGGTAAGTAAGTGGTAGAGTGTTAGTTAGTCATAGAATTATCTCATCGTACATCGAACAACTGTCTATAGGCCCTCAGATTTATTTCCACCCCTCCCTCTTCATCCCCCTCCCCCAGTAAATTCTCCAGTGTGAAACGATGAACTGGTTTACAGGTCCACACCTGTTCTCCTGGCAGCTCTCCTGAATGTATGTACCTTCTCGCTTGACAAACACGAAAAATACGGGATTGACACCATGGCTGCAGGATAGCGAATGGCATACGGCTGGTATATATGATCGCCCCATATTATGAGGTGTCCGCACAACAATGCCAACAATAGATTCACACACAAGGCTTGATTCGCTCTAAAGAACGCAGCCAGGATGCATGAACACGTAAACGTCGTCAGAATCCTAAAGTGGAACCTTCGATTGACTTGGCACAAGGATAAGAGCTGAAATTCATTGACACCGAACACATCCAACGACAGTTATTGAACTGCCCACAATGTTATGACATAAAACGGATATCGACATCACGACGATGAAGGCACATTCGTACCACCTTATTCGTCAAAAAAGATCCGCTACCAGGCGTAGGAACTCCGTAGCACCGACACAAACTCATTAAGTGGAACACCCTGTTGACTTTAAACGCAGCGATCTAGTTCAGAGAGCTGAAATTGATGCAAATCCTGCAGCGGTCGATAGATCACAATCTCACTTTCCTGGAACTGAAAGAATAAGTTTAACTATAATGTGACAACCCAGGACGTCCTATCATGGATGCATGTGCTTGCCAACATAAAACCTATCCGACTATCTGGTCTGAGTCTTCCAGCCTACTGCGGCCAATCTTCCCTCCTTTGGGAGCCGCGATAGCTCAGTGGTTAGTGAACTGGGCTACAAAGGACAAGAGGCAGGGTCGATCCCAACCGACGGCTTCCGGGTTCACCCAGCCTTAAATGGGTACCGGAATTTTTTCTGGGAAAGTAAACTGGCACGGGCGTAATACCGACCACATTACCCATACAAATCTTGTGCTGAAGGTCTGTAAAATGTATGGTTACTAACACCATATTCCCTTAAGCCACTTGGCGTGGCGGGTTCTTTACTTTTCACTACTCCCCCCTTTGTCAAAGACACGAACCATGCCTTGAGAATCTTCTCTTCCATCTCTCTCTCGCTCGTGATCGCTCATACCGACTTTTCGTCCTCGACGTTTGTTCTCTTTAGGCTTCTATCCCTCACTCTGACGGCCTCCTGGCTCTACGATAGTTTCTTGACCAAAGACAAAACCATTCTTTTGATACTTTCACTCTTCTCTGCCTCACTGAGCTTGTCCTCGACCTTTGAGTTAAATGGTGACTTCTATGGCGAAGTCAGTGGTGTAGCCATGGGCATCAACATGGGCCCAGGCTATGGCTGCCTATTCATGTGTTACCTTGCACACTGGAAACTCAATTCGTGTCAGGGTCCTTTTCTCAGGGTCCTTTTCTCATAAATACCTCCGGTACATTGATTACTGCGTAGGATTAACCGATCTACCTAAAGACTAAAGACCACATCTCCAAGTTAACCCACTACATCCGCATCTATCACAAAGCCATCAAGGTCACATATTGGATATTCACTACCACTGTTACCTTTTTGGACCTTATTGTTTCCTTTCGCATTTACGACCTCCACACATCGGTTTTCTATAAAATTACAGACACCTATTATTACCTTCTCTACACTTCATCACATTTACCTTCACGTTGTTATTCTATTCCTTTTTCTCACTTATTGCGTCTTCGTCGTATCTGCCAGCATGACCAGGATTTTCTTCAACAGGCTCACCTTATGTTAAGCTTCTTTAGTTGTCAGCTTTATCCAGATTCGATCCTACTAATCTGCCTTCTAACGTGTCCTCCTTATCTCTCGTCCTGAGGAACTCACTCCTTACAACCGCCCCCCCCCCACCCGAGAGAACAATACTCACCCTCACCTTTCATCCCCACATCATAGGTGCTGTGAAGATACTCCACCGTTATCGTTCCATTCTCTACTTTGATATTACTACTCGTCTACTTTTCCGTAATGATCGCCTTTTAAATGCGACAAGAATTTGAGAGATGTTGTGGTGAGGAGCCGTCTCCCTCGCTCCGACCATAAACACTTGGCAACTACCACTACCGAAGCCAAACAAGGACCATTCTCAGATCAGTGCCTACAGAATCATCACAATGCAGAACACTGCGGGCAAGCTGTTGGAGAAAATAATTGCCCGTGTCCTCACCTGTCGCCTTGAACAGAAACGCGTATTCCCTTCCACACTCGGAGGTTATAGATATAACAATGAGACATGGCTCAATGCGGCAGTAGGCTTCCACAGACGGGAGGAGACATGTGCTGCTGCTATAGATCTGGAGGATGCATACAACAGGGTACCATTATCATATCTCATGCATATGCTTCTCAAACTGGCGGTGAACCCCTTCCTCATTAGATGGATCGCCGCGGCACTGTTTCAGAGGAAGGTGATACTCAGATGTGGAAGTTGGTCTCCCGAGCCAACATCCATTTGCCCTGGGCTGCCACAAGGCTCACCATTGTCACCAGTTCTATTTAACGTGTACACAATAACGATCACGGAACAACAGCTGGATGGGAGGGGAAGAACTTTGACTTTTGCTGATGATATTCTGGTATATCGACAGGGAAGAGACAGACGGGGAATCGCCTCCGCAATGCAAGACGAACTCGATCGCATTTCCTCCTGGTGTGGGGTTTCAGGTGCCTTGGTTAATCCTAATAAAGCATCAGTTTCTTGGTTCTCCCTTAACAAGCATATCGTTAATACAACCACACCAGTAGTACGAATGGGAGCTGATGAGGTGACCAGGGACAAGTTGATGACATACCTTGGAGTTGAGTTTGATCGCAGCCTGTGTTTTCGGGACCACGTCGACCATGTGATAACAAAATCCCGCAAAGGATTAGCCGCCTTGAAGGTCATGGCAGCTGCCAACATCGAGCAGAGGCTACTTACTCTTCTGTTCCAGGGATTAGTCCTCGCACCAATCGAGTATGCCCTGGCCATTCTTACTGTCAGTACGACTCAAATTGATAGGCTGGAGAAAATACACAATGAAGCCATGAGCATTATCCTGGGATGTACGAGGGACACTCCCTGTGTAGCAAAGAGGTACCTTCTTGACTTTCCAACCATGGATGACAGAGTCAAGATCTAGAGAGCACGAGCATACCTGAAGATTAGTACAGATAAAGAGCATCCATTGCACCACGTGCTCAACACAGAGAAAGGTACCAGGCTAAAAAGAGGCAAATCATGGGTGGGCCGAGCAGAAGATGTCATCAAATAGGTTTGTGGGCTTACCAATATCAGCGTTGGTGAGGAGTGGATACCGGTGCCAACGTCATTCAAGGGGACTTTCTCATGTATTGTCACACTCGACAGGAAAAGTAGAGAACACAACCCGGTCGTGGTTAATGCTGAGGTCAACGGTCTCATCTGCGATAACACTGATGAGAAAGATGTACTGTAAGACGACACGAACGAAGTGCATGGGCATTTACAGCACGCTCGGCAGGCAGAATAGCCAAGGAAGACAGTGGTGCATACGCCATGACCACGAGTAGCATGACAATGGAGGTGATGGCAGTGACCAAGGCATTCAAATCGTTAGAGTCACAAGACTACACCCACGCATGTATACTGAGTGATTCGATGAGCATGATAAAAAAAGTGGAGGCGGGCTTTGTACGCATGCAATGGGTAGAGTCGATGCAGAAATCCAAAATTCGTAAGGTCACCTTTGTCTATGCCCCTGGACATGCGGGAGTACGGGGAAATGAGAGAGCGGACAGGTTGGCTAGCTGCGCTGTCGTTGAGGACGGGCAACCGATGGATCGGGCGGACATCATCAATGCCCTCCGAGATGTGGGAAGAGCACATGACTTCGACAAACACAGATCAACGTCACTTCTTCGGATGATGGAAATGGGAGTTAAGATGGGCACAGCCAGAAATGAGAAACTTGGTGGCCGTGTAAGAAGACTTATCAACCAACATAGAACTGGAGTCGTCAGTCGCTGGACACTGAGTGAATTGCTGAGGAGGGGATCAGAGCACCTATGGACATGTTCGGAGTGCAATGATGATCACCCGCAAATAACTCAATAACTCAATAACACTTGGTTACGGTCCCCTGTGAACGTAACTGTATTACCTGTGCTTATGCGCCTCGAACTGACACTCTGTCTAATTCCCCAACGGACGGTTCGAGATCAAGGATTGTTCTACATGTCTGTCCGGCAATATTTAATGCCATCATATGCCAGCGATTGAACATGATTTATATTTTCGAGTCTGGGAGACGTTTATGTGAAAGATTTTGTGAACACTTTAGAGATGTTCAACAGAATACCGGCACTCCAGTGGCGTTTTGATTTCAATTCCTCAGACCACAAGGGCAAAACGAGATCCGCATCACTGGTATCGTCCCTCGCCACTCCGACCACCACAGCCGGTTCGCCTTGGAGTCTCCTTAAAGTCCAGTTGGGTTCGCTGGCTCCACGAGGCATGACTGTATCACACTCGTACACATAGTTTCCCCGTAGCTGCTCTTTCATTTTTGCATATTCTACTCCTTTGTTCGCGTATGAGCACATTAGTTTATGCACATGCTATGCTATTCACAACCTTCCTCTACTAGATCACACTGCGACACTTTGGCGGTCCCTTATATCTCTTGTGTCTGGGTTGTTTACTTTTGTAGAGTTCATAAACTAATGTGTACATAGCTCTGTTTTGGCCCCCCATTGGCTGGTCAAATACACCGGGTATTCTGCGTGGACTAGCCCTTGTTCATTTTCCTTCTGGCCACAGCACAATACACAGGGAAAACATTTTCATTTTTATTTCTCATTCTAGTTCGAAGCTAATTAGATACTTCATGTTGTCATACTAGATGTTTTAGAGACTTCATTATTAGTTAGCTGTGAAGGTCGGGTGTGATTGAATGCGATGATCGACGCACAATAAACCTTATGAGTCACATGAATAGATATTACTAAAAATCAACCTGCAAAGAGTGCAAAACAACATATTCCAGAAATTAGTGATGAACAATGTGGTTATGTTAGAGGTAAAGGAAAAAGAAGTACCATTTACATCATAAGATCTTTAATAGAAAGAGCCTAGGTGAAAAAAGATATATACCTATGTGTACTAGATTATTCCAAAGTACTTGACAACGTAAAGCATCAAGAAATACTCACAATTTTAGAAGGCATAATTGTATACAGCAAAAATCTAAGAATAATAAAGAACATGTACTGGCAACAAACAGCGGCCATAAGAACTGGAAACCAATTGGGAATGTTTCAACAAATAAAACAGGGTGTTAGACAAGGTTGTGTGCTATCACCAGATTTGTGTAATATGTATAGTGAGATTAATTCAAGATCCGTAAAGGACATGCATGGAATAACAATCGGATGTCATAATATAAAAAAATCTAAGGTATCCTGATGATACAGTCTTAATCGCTAAGAGTGAAAATGAGTTACAAGAAATATTAGACATTATACTCAGGGAAAAAAAATAAAGGACTCAGACTTAATGGAAGTAATTGTAACAAAAAAAAAGACATCACCTCAGTGCACAATAAAGTCAAGTGGAACAATATTAAAACATGTAAGTGAATTTAAATGTCTGGCAACATTGTTAACCTCGGATAAGAGATGTAAAACAACGGTGAGATTCAGAATGGCTCAAGCAAAATCAGCATTTAAAAAAAAAGAAAATGAGGAATATACCGTGCAATCCATTTTTGACAATAGGAACAAGAAAAAGAGTTATCAAATGTTATGTTCAACTAGTCTTAACATATGGATGTGAATCATTGAGAATAGAACAGCAGACAAGAAATTATCTGTAGGCTGTAGAAATGTGGTTTTACAGAAGAACGTTAAGAATACAATGGACTGCTATGAAGAGTAATGAAAACGTTCTGAAAGAGGCTAGGACATAAAGAGAGCTAGTATCCAATATTAGGAAGAAATAATCATAATTTTTGGGTCATGTAATGAGAAGGAAACAGATGGAGTAAATTGTAACAACAGGGAAAATTGAGTGACGAGATAGAGAGAAGCAAAGAGAAAAGATACCAGACAGATTAAATGAATGGCCTTTTAGAAGGTCAAAATAGAAATTATAAATAACTGTCGAGATCAAAAGTTGTGGATAGGCATGATCACCTACGCTGCAGGCTTGCTACCGAAGGTCTATTGAGCCAAAACGTCGTTAAAATCTGTGTCGTCCATTAAACACGTAAAGCTTTAACCATACCATTTTTGTATTTTTATATATTTTTTCCTTCACAAATTGCTTTACTAAAGCATTTTTATGCATTTACATGCATGTCTTTGCCTTGATCGTGAAAAATTCTTGAGAACTGTAGGGACTACAAAATAGAACTGCATACATGCATTACATGTTTTGTAATTTTATTTGTCATTTTGCGTGTTCTTATTTTATAATTGTATTCAAGAAGTGTCAATGTATGACAATGGTAGCACAGAGTGTGTATAAACTTTGTTTCTTTTAATTTCTTTTAGGTCTGTATATTCACATTCTGTTATGTTAATTGCTTTGTTATTTGGTAGTCTACAATATCTACTTGGATTTGTTTTTCTATCTCATATTTTATTCATGATGCTAATGTAAACATATTTGCATTGACAGCCTGGCCTTCCAAACCGTCCTGTACACAAAAAGTGGACTCTACCTATGTGGACTACAGGTGTACAACAGGCAATGTGTACCCTGGCATTTATGCGGCTCTACACAGAAGACAAGTTGGTATTCATCCTTCATAAAGTATACTATTGTATATATGGCCTTTGGCGTCTTGACAGACTGTTGGTGGCAAGCAATCATGATAAGTCAGTAGTTTGGTAAAGAATTAGTGTCTCATACAGGGTGCTGCTTTACTGAGCAGCTTCTCTAGTTGCTGAATTTGGCAAACCTGGACAGACAGATCCAACCACAGAACGAGCAAGGTGTATTTGCGGTACTTGGCCCTGTTTCTTTTTTTCTCTTGCGACTTTTGTCTTCTGAATTTGATATCAGCACTGTCTCGATAGTTGTTGTGCCATTTTTAATTTGCTCTCTGTGTGCTACGATCCGCAGCCACATTTTCCGAGTTCCTTTCACTTATAGAAAACTCCCTCAAGGAAGCCCTGCACACATCCTTATATCTCAGCACTGGTCTGCACTTAGGTCTCTTTCTGTCCTTAACTATTTTATACCATACTAAAATATATAATAATATAATATATGCAATAACTAGTAATATAGCACGGAAAGAATAGAACAGTATTCTAATAAAATGTAACAGAATATAAAATAAAACATCGTAAGAAGGTAAAATAATATAACAATATGTATCGTTAATAAAAAATAGTATGACATTGGACATTATATATTTGGTATGGAGTGGTACTGTGTAGACTGTTGTACTACATACAATACGGTTTAGTCACCCATTTTAGTCTGCTATGGTATGTTATATTATGGTATATTTTGAAATGATATGATTTGGTGTTAATTGTTGTAATGTGTAATAAAAAAATATCTTATGACATGTTATGATTTAATATAATTTGTTTTTTCAACATTGTATTCTATTCTGTATATCATTATCATGTGCCATACCGGCTGGTGTAATGTCTCTCTACAATCCTTTGTTCACAAAGCATCGTATCAATTATGTTGTTGACTGTCTACAGTGCCACGACCGAAGCTATCTAACATCTTCTTTCTTTGTCATCGATATTTTATTTCCCTTGTAAATTACCAGTCGCAATCAAGTATTCTAATTTTCCTCTTCTCAAGAAGTGTCCGAAATATGTCGATTGCTTCTTTCTTATATTTTAAGAGATCTCTTTTGGTGTTTACCTATTTGAAAATATCTTCATTGGTCTTTTCATCTGTCAGAGAACTATCAGTTTTCTTTGAAGAAATACAATCTCTCTGTTCTCTAATTGTCTTTTTATTTGTTTGTTTAATGTCTATGATTTGCTTACAATGGTCGTAACTGGTTCTATCTCGAACCGGTAAACTCACTTTCTCACTTCATTTGACATAGAATTGTTGCGTAAGATGGTCGTAAGATCATATGTTTGCTCTTTGTTGCCAATATATGTCTTTTTATGATTCTCAGATCCTTGCCATTGCTATTTAGTTTCTCACTCATATTGATTATTTCTGCACGTTTTATTTTGTGAAATTTGTTTTTTTGGTTATGGAAGGCCTGGGTATCACGACAAACGAATTAAAATCCATAATTGCTCAACCGCCCGTGCCAGCGTAATCATCCGAATTAATATCTCATCTCCCAAACAAAGAAAGGTAACTATAGCCCCCATCGTAGCAGTCTCAGGACACGCCAAAAGACATAATGCGAAACCGCGCAGAAAGTGAACACAGCTAACTGTTCCCTGTCATACGATATCATCATTCATAGTAAACAATTGGAATATCGAAACATGAATGATCAAAACGGATGAGACACACAGCTCACGGTGTGCACAGAACACTTAACTCAGTAGCTCCTGCAACAAGTCGGACTTGGAATATGAGGAAACTGCAACAAGGAACACTTTTCATGCATAGACTTCAATTGTTCCCGCCACATATCCACCATATACCGGAAGTTCACGTCCTCTTAAAATTGATGATCGTCGTATTTAAAAAAAAAAAATTATAGCGTGTGATAATGTTAGGCCATCGTTGTTGACTCCAATTCTGAACATATAGACACACAGTTAGTCGTCAGATTATCCCCGCAGCACATCAAACAACAAACCGTAAGATTAACGTACGGCCGGTGTAGAGATGTACGATGAACCATTCATTTTGTGAAAACATTTTGTGAAATGTTTTCGTGTAGTCTATGAAACACATGTATACATCTCTGTTTACTTCTACAGCTCTTTCTCTCATTTGTTCTCAGGGTGTATGTATATTGCATTATAGGAGCCTTTTTCATTTCACAAATCCGCATTGTTTCTAACCTATTTCTGGTTTTAATTTGTTCCTTACACGTCTCATGATGATTCTTAGTAAAATGTTGGTCTTATAAATCATGACGCTAGCAGTGTGATGGTTTTTACAGTCAGTGGCGTCAGACTTCTTTTGGATGGCTATAAAGATAGATGTTATTAGATATTCGAGTATATGCCCACTGATGTGTATGTAACAGAGTAGATTTCCTATGACCTGTACTCTCACCTCTCATAATGCTTCTCTCTCTCTTATATATATATATATATATATATATATATATATATATATATATATATATATACATATATATATATATATATATATGTCTGTGTGTGTATGTGTCTGATGCAATATTACACTATATTATAGGATATTGCATAGCTTTACATTAAGTTAAAATGTAATTTAATATACTATGGTATAGTGTGGTACAATATAGCTTAATTTTATTTTGTATCATTACATAAGATGTTTAAGATAATTGGAAAACAAGGCTGAGACCAATAATAGAACTACAGTTAAGCGATACTCAAATGGGGTACCGAAAAAACAGAGAATGTACTGACGCACTATTCACATTAAAACAGCTTGCAGAAAAAACGACAGAACTCAATGAAAACTTATATATATAGCCTTCATTGACCAGGAAAAAGCATTCGACAGAGTAAACAGAGAACAACTTTGGGAGATACTAACAACATACGGAGTAAGCCAACATCTAACCAACATTATTAAAAGTCTCTACATCAACAGCAGCTGCAGGGTCAGAACAGCAGCAGGTTACACAGACCACTTCGAAGTTAGATCAGGTGTAAGACAGGGGTGCGTACTATCCCCCCTACTGTTTATTACATACATGAACCATATATGCTAACTAGCCAACTCATCAGAGACAGAGGAAATCAACGAGCTTTTATTTGCAGACGACCAGGCACTAATACATGAAACAATAGAAGACCTACAAGAACACTTAAACAAACTCAACATCTCAGGCACAAAATACAACATGAAAATCAACATCAACAAAACAGAAGTCACGAATGTCGCCAAAAATAAACAGAACATCAACATAACTATAGAAGGCAGACAACTAAAACAAGTAGAGGAATTAAAATACCTAGGAAGTCTAATGACAAAACGATAATTCTCAAACAGCAGAGACAGAATCAAGATGCAACAAAGTGTCCCAAATCATTGAACAGTTATCACCACTATTGTCCAACAAGGAAATAACTCTGGAGGCAAAACGAGCACTATACAACACAATCTTCATCCCAACGTTGTGCTACCATTGCCAGACATGGACCCTAAATGCAAGAACAATAAGAAAAATAAACTCTACTGAGATGTAATGTGTTAGATGAATGACAAGAAACAGTCTGAGAGATAAGATCAGAAATGAAGAACTGAGAAAAACGCTAGGAATAGCCCCCGCCATAGAATATATAAGTAAGCAACAGATAAAATGGTTTGGCCACGTGACAAGGCAGAAAGAACAAAACACAACACAACGAACCTTAAACAAACGTTGTGAGAACACCAGACCCAAGGGTCGACTACGAAAAAAGATTGGTCCATGGAAAATTAAAAGCACTAGGAAACATAACAGCAGCAGAGGCGAACAGAAGAGCAAAGGACTGCACATTATATCTCCCCTCGACGCTGAAAGGCAGATGAAAAGGAAAGAAGAAAGAAGAAGATATAAGATGTCATTATGTCGTTGTAATTATACTTTAGTATATTTTTCTTTCTACATTTTGTTCTTTCTTATCATATCCAAATATTGACAAATGTTATCATATATAATTATCGTTATACATTGTTTTCTCGTTTGGCTTTTATTTTATACACACCAGACTGAATTGTATGAACGCCACGTTGACAAGCTCAACTCAGGATGTAGTATCGGGAACTATGGGGACGGGACTGATGGTGATATTAACGCTACATGTATATTTCGCATTCCGATGAAGAATTTGCTATCTGTGAACTATATCTATGTGGAGATGGTTCCTTATGGAATCGACTTGTCAGAAATCAAAAGGCCAGCATCTGTCAGTGATGACATCGTAACATATTTAAGTAAGTTTTACGTTTCCAGTGATGTATGTGCTAAGTTTTCATGTCGTTGTCAAGACCGGTAATTTAAAACGAAATATGGAAGAACAAGAGAGCTGTGTCTGGTATTTAACAGTAACTATTTATGTTGCGAATAGAAAAAAAAAAAGATTTAAAAAATAAGTGTAATTTCACTATAATTATTGGTTCCTCAAACTCCTATGGTTCTGTTGAATATTTAAAGTGTACTTGTAGATATTTGTGTACTTCTTGGTTGGTTGCATTTTTTTTCATTACAGAGCATCTAAGCTCTTACCCTAAATGCCGAGGATTTGGAATTGCTCTCTATGTTGAAGTTTCTATTTGTTTGAACACGAATATTGAAAAGAACAAAAACTTGAAGAGTCATCTTCTAATGCTTTTTGATCTGATCTTCTCTTTATTTTCTGCGACTGTTGTTAATTCTTACAACTTACATCAAATTGCCATTCTCATTACATAGTCAGAAGATTACACAGGTTTCCTCCTGATGTTAGTTGAAAGTTGGTAAGTTTTCTTTTTTGCTGTGGACTCTTATAGAGCATCCTTCACATTTGTTTGTTGTTATCTCAAAGTGGTATTTTAGTTCTAATCATTGAAATTGAGCAGCTTAGGCGAACTATAGAAGTGTCCTCAGTCTGGTAGATATCCATATTTCTTAAAATTGATTTTTGATGGAAATGATTTCGGTTTGTGACACCAGACACGAAATGTACAATTTTAAGATATGGAAAATATGTATGAATCAAATAAATTGTAGTAATTATTGCTTATAATAAAAATATTACTGATTGGCAATTCTGGGAGTTTCAGGGGATGAAATATTCAGTTGTTAACCACACCAGCTTCAAGATTTTAAGGTACAGATTCTTCTAATGTAAGTTCGCCTGTTTTCAAGCTATTTATTCGCTGTCTATAACTGGGGTTGTCTTTTACAAATTTACCCCGACTACCTATGCTCATATCATGAGCCTCCAGTATTCTACGTTAACTGTGCTTCATTTGTGCTTCATTATTGCTTTAAACGAAGTCTTTGCGAGTCTGTTTCTTCTTCGTTCGGCCCAGGTGGCCAAACCATCTCAGACAACATTGCTGGACGCTAGACCGTGTCTTATGAACGTAAATGTAATACCAAGTAAATAATGGAAATACATCTAAGCCATGTTTAAAGAGTTCACATAGCTTTTTAAAAGTAGGTAATGCGAGGTGGCTTAGCGTGATATTGACTACATCATCCACAAATGCCTTAAGTGTTCATGAAAAAAAGAATATATTAAAATCAAAGCATGGTTTTGCATGAATTATAACACACACAGTTCATGTTTTATGACATTGGTAAGTTCATTGTTGAAAAAATTCATGAAATATGATTTCTAGATCCTTACAACAATTAACCACATTCTTTTAAATTGCAGTCGGAGAAGGAAAGTGTTATTGCAGTGTCTGACAAAACCACCAAAAAAAAATCGGCTGTGTAAATTTTTAAAATATTTTTTTTTTCAAAACGGAAAGAAACTGTATTAGGTAGTTACGTCATTTTGTAGTTAAGATCACAATATTTAAAAAAAAAAAAAAAAAAAAACTCCTGCATATAGAAAATAAATGTGTAAGCAAAAAGGTTTTGTAAAGTCTTAAAGGTGTTAGTTTTGATTTTTGATCGTTTTACTTTACAGCTTCTGCATCAGCGCCACCTGGTATCGTCACCTGGCTACTTCCCTTGGCTGTCATTCTGGGAGCTCAAAGTTCTGGCATTGTCTCCGCTTTCCATTCAGCATAACGTCCGTGACTGTCTCATTAGATGACAGTTTGCTGTAGATGTTTGCTCGGGAACTTAGCTTCTAGCAGCAAGTTCCAATACTTTGTAGAATTTTAATTTACAATTGTGTTTATTATATTTTGTAATGACGTTAAATTAAACAGCTAAAGTGCAACCAATCCATAATTAATCTATAAGTAATGTATTCAAGCTATTCTCTAAACTGTCTGGTATCTTTTCTCTTCGCTTCCCTCTATCTTCTTGTCCCTCAATTTTCACAGTTATCATAATATATTCCAGCTGTTCCCGTTTCTTTACATAGTCAAAACATTATTATTGTTTCTTCGTAATATTGAAAATTAGCTGTCTTTTTGCTTTGGCCTCTTTCAGAATGTTTTCATTACTTTTCTTAACTGCCCATGGTATTCTCAAGATTCTTCTGTAAAACCACATTTCTACAGCCTCTAGTGATTTTCTTATCTGTTATCCATGATTCACATCCATACGAAAAAGCTGGTTCTACATAACATTTAAGTGCCCTTTTTCTTGTTTCCATTGTCAAAAATGAATTGCACAATATCTTCCTCACTTTTTTTGGAAAACCGATTTTGCCCGAGTCATTCTGCATCTCACTTCTGTTGTACATCTTCCGTCTGAAGTTAACAAAGTTCCCAGATTTTTATATTAATTTACCTGTTTTAATATTTCAGCATGTCTTTATTGTTCATTGCGGTGATATATTTTCCTTTGTTGTTGTTACTATTACTTCAATCTTTTTGCTAATCTGCACAGAAAATCTGTGTGTAAAAGAACTAATCATAACGGCATGAAAAAAAATATATATAATATATGCATATACATGCACATTTACGCATACCCACATGTATTGCACACACACACACACACACACACACACACACACACATATAAATATATATCAGTGGCGCATTCTCTATTATACCGAAACTATCGCCGGTAGCCTGAACATATTAAGGAAATACAAAAGGAAATGATAATTTATTTTATTTGTTTTAAATATTTATATTACAAATGTTCGAATATTCTATTACACATTTCGTAGGCCAATATGATTTATTTGCTTTGATTTGCATTTATTAAAGCAAGGTTTTCCTCTGGCCACTATAACGTTTGTGAATGTTATAACTATTCTACATTGAAACCTCTAGGAGCCAGCGGTACATTTTTCCTCTATCCGACTCTAGTTTAACAACCTTGACATTCAAAAATTCTCGTCAAAATAATGTACCTGTTGTTACTTCTACACTAATGCTGTTTCATGGGTTATTTTTTTGGCTCTAGCCAATCAGAATCATCACAAAGTGAAAGTGAAACTGTCTGATTACCGGAACTTCCTAAACTATTTATAACTACGTTATGCGAATCAGCATCTGTAGAAAGAACTTTTTCTGCTCTCAAGAGAATCAAATCTTATTGTCGCTCAACTCAGACACAAGAACGCTTATCTGGTTTGCAATTAATGTCCATTGAGATATTATTTCCTCAGAAACTTAGAAGCCAACCCCACAGTACTTTCAATGACAAAGTCATCGAGGCATTATCGTCCCAAACAAGCCGGATAGAGTTTACAAATAAATAAGTAAGTAATTTAAAATGTAGTGAAATCATTAGAAAATATTACTTTATCTTAGCCTACTGAATATAATGTATGTTTTTATTTATTATGTCAGCTTTAGCCCAGACCCCAAAACAAAATATACGCCACTGATATATATATATATTTATATATATAATATATATATATAATATATATATATCTATCTATCTATTGACCTTTCGAGCCGTAACCGGCCCATAGGGCGTAGACCAAGATACACCTTCTCCTATATGAATTTTTGTTCTAGCAGTTTTCTTTTAAAGATATTTTATCAAATCTCGCCATCTGTCTCTGTTCTGTGCAAGCAGTTCTATCTCATTGAGGGAGCCGATTCCTGCTGCTCTTGCCTCTCTCATCAATGTTCTTCTCAGTGTCTCCCTGGGTCTTCCTCTTTTTCTTTTACCTGTTGTTTCCCATATGAGGGCTTGCTTTGCTATTCGATTATTATCTCTTCTCATCACATGTCCAACGTATGACCATCGTCTTTTCTTTATTACTGAAGATATTAGTGGTTGATTGGCGATTTCTCTAATTTCCTCGTTTGTTTTGAATTCGTTCCATTCTATACCAAGTATTTTCCTTAGACATTTATTTTCAAATGCGTTCAACTTTGTTTCTATATCTCTTGTTGTTTTCCAGCTTTCACACGCATATGTAAGGGTTGATAGTACATTTGATTTGAATAGCCTAAGTTTTGTGTTTGTGCTAATGAGTTTTGATTTCCACAACTTTTCAAGGCTTCTGAAAGACATTGCTGCTTTAGCCAGTCTGATTCTAATTTCTTTGCTCGTATCCCCTTCTCGATCAATGTGACTTCCAAGATAGATGAAGTGATCGATCTCTTCTACTGGTTTGTTTTCCATGTATATTTTGTCACTTGTTGGAATTAAACTTTTCATGACTTTTGTCTTTTCATGATTGACCTCAAGCCCAATTTTGCTGGCTATTGATGATAGTTCATTTGTGTTTTCCTGCATCGTTTTTATCTGATTGCTGATGAGAACTATGTCATCAGCAAAGTCGAGGTCCTCCAAATGGTCTCCTTGTATCCATTCGATGCCTTTATTACCAGTGCAGCATTTCTTCATTATGAAGTCCATAACAATTCCAAATAACAAGGGCGATAAAATACATCCTTGTTTAACCCCAGTTTCTATTGGGAAACATTCGCTCAGTCCTTCCTCTGTTCGAACTGCACATGTGTAACCATCATACATGTCTTTGATAATATTTATGATTTTTGATGGTAAGCCATATTGCTTCAGAATTTTCCACAAAGAATCTCTATGAATACTATCAAATGCTTTTTTGAAGTCGATGAAGTTAAGTACAAAAGGTTTTTGCTTTTCAATGTGTTCCTCCAATATAAGTCGTAGAGTGAAAATGTGGTCAAGACAGCTTCTCCCTTTTCTAAACCCAGCCTGTTCTTCACGCATTACTGTATCTATTGAATCCTTTATTCTATTTAGGATGATTTTACAGAATAATTTTGAGGCAACTGACAAAAGTGTCACGCCTCTCCAATTGTTACAATCTCTAAGATTGCCCTTTTTTGGGATCTTAACAATGATTCCTTTTTTCCATTTATGAGGCGTCTTCTCTGTTTTCCAAATGATGTTGAACATTTTTTGGAGATGTATTAAATTATGGCTATCAATTGCCTTGAGGATCTCAGCTGTTAACTTATCCTCTCCAGCAGCCTTGTTATTGGTCATTAGCTTTAAGGTGGTTTCTATTTCACTCAAGGTGAAGTCATCTAAATTTACATCTAATTCTGCTGCTGGTGTTTCAGCTTCAAAATCTATTAAACTGTGAGGTAGTGGACGGTTAAGAATTTCTTTGAAGTGTTCCGCCCAACGGGCTTTTATGTCTGCGCTTGTTGTTAGCATTAATCCAGATTTGTCTAGAATTGGTGTTCCACTGGATGTATAGGTGTTTGTCAGCATCTTTTGTACAGTATAAAGAGTTCTGCTGTCTCCTGTAATTGCAGCTGTCTCTGCTTTCTCTGCAGAAACATATATATTATATTAACATTATTATTATAACATTATATAGAAATATAATATATATTATAATATATAATATTTGTATATTTTAAAGATATTAATTTATTGTATATATTTTCATTCTGTCACCGCGTGTGTTTGTCAAACATTGGTATAATTAGCCACGAGAGAAACTGTTCGACAAAAACAAAACCTCAAAAAATACACAATAGCCTCCACTAGATCTTCTGACCAGAAATTAAGGAAAATATAACAGGAATCACGAAAAAAGGCACCCAATCACACTGAAAGAAATCATGTAGCAGAAAAACACATACACAATACCTACCCACAGGACACTTGGTCCCACACATATACACATGGCTCTGCTACAAATGCCACAAAAAATGGAGGAGGAGGTGTGTTCTTGACGCTGAATAACCAGGTCCAGATCACCAAGTCAATAGCTACTGGAAAATTCTCAAACAACTTTAAAGCAGAAACTGAGGCCATCAGAGATGCTGCAACACTGGCTACTCAACACAAAAATAACATGCACAATAAATTGGTGATTCTGACTGATGTACTGTCAGTACCATCAGCTCTAAAAAGCCCCAAGAACAATGAACTACATGACTTGAGAACAACCCTGGACCAACTATGTAATAACTTCCAGAGAGTAGTCATTCAGTGGATACCATCACACTGTAATATACACGGGAACGAACGCGCAGACAAATTAGCTAAAGAAAGAGGGAGATAACCACAAGAGAACCATCCGCTCAGATATGATCAAGCCAAATCCATCTTCAAGGGTCAGTTCCATGAAAAATGGAAACGAGAACACCCAAAGCATAACGAGAGTGACGGATACCACCAATTATCAAGGAGGGATCAAGTCATCATACTTCGTCTACGCATTGGCCACAATAGAATGAGAAATCACATGTTCACCAAATGCAAAATAGGTACAACCAGCATATGCCACTGTACACTGGACAATATAACTACAAAACATGTTCTACAGGATTGCCCCCAGTACACAGACCTGAGAAGAGCAATGTGGTCCACATCCACCTCCCTGGAAGAGAAAGTATATGGTGCAATCGATTCACTTAAACAGACAGCTGACTTCATGAGAGAGTCTGGAGAGACTGATTGAGTCTTGATCGCAGAGAGAGATAGAGAGATAGAGAGAGAGACCGTCTGACAAGACAAAAAGGGTCATATATTGTATATATACACGCACATCTATAAATATACATATACAAATGTGCATCCATGTGTATGTACATATCAATACATAAAAATACATGCACATCCATATACACTTGTGCACAACTGAATTTAGCGGGAAGCATGCAAGAGATGTTTAAATTCTGTTGATTTAAGATCTGACCGCCTTGACCTCATTGTTGACAGTCACGGAAAAGAAGGCCACTCAAGAGAAAGGGACAACACTAGGGACGGACAGACAGACATAGAAATATAGTACCAACGATACAACAAGAGAGAATGAGAAACAAGAAGTAAGGTTCAACAGAGTTAGTCCCAACCTAGCACCAGGTCTATAGACCTTAGTATGTTATTGCTAAAACTGTACATGTTAACGAGGATGTGTTGTTTTTGGTAACGACCATAATAAAGCCCTAGCGATTATATGTAAGAAGAATGTGATAAGACAAGTAAGAAGAATGGCAAAAATGCGTATTCCCAAACAAATACCGCATGGCGAACAAAAGGCCGGAACGAGACCAAATGGCAGACTATTGCTGAGATACAAGGATGTGTGCATGGCTTCCTTGGTGAAATTCTCTATCAGTGAAAGAAACTGCTAAAATCTGGCTGTAGATCGTAGCACATGAAGAACAAAAATAAGAAAATGGCACAGCAACTTTAGAGGCAGTGCTGATATAAAATTCAGAAGACAAAAGGAGAAAGAAGATGAAGCCAGGGACCACAAATACATCATTTTCGTTCTGCGGATGGATCTGTCTATCCAGTATTGGCAGATTCAGCCACGACAGAAGCTGTTCAGTAAAGCAGCATCCAGCATAAAACACTAATATTTTTTACCAAAGTACTGACTTATCATGATTTCTTGCTACCAATCGTCTGTCAAGACACCAGAGGCAATATATAGTGATTATTGGAACCGCAATAGCTCAGTGGTTAGTGAACTGGAATACAAAGGACAAGAGGTCGAGTTCGATCCTGATCGACGGCTTCCAGGTTCACCCAGTCTTATATGGGTACCGGAATTTTTATGGGAAAGTAAAACCAATACGGGCGTAATACCGACCACATTACCCCAAAATCATGTGCCGAAGGTCTGTAAAAATTATGGTCACTAACACCATATTCCCTATACGCCACTTGGCGTAGCGGGTGCACTTTACTTTTTTTTTTTTAATATGCTGTTGTGTATTTTTATATTTTTATGCAATGACCATGATTTATCAAAGCAAAGTGACTGGCCACCATATTGGTTCTATAACGCTTTCACAAACTGAAGTTGGTTGTCAATTGTCTCATCCACGTATAAACTGTTTAAGATATCGACATATGGGGCACAATCCATGATAAATTATTGTAAAACATCACATATAATCATACTTTTTAGTAAGAAAATACTTGGAGAGAAGGTTCTCATTATCGTTAGGAATTAATGTTCCGCCCCTGATAAGAATAAATGCTCCTTGCCTTTGTTCCAGTAGAATCTAGACATGAACACCATAAGACAAAGACAGTTGTTCTAAAATTAAAAAATGTATATATATATATATATATATATATATATATATATATATATTAACACAAATATATTTGTATGTGACCATATCCAGAACTTGTAATAAATATAACTAAATATATTGTATTTCACGAATTTTGCTCTTTTTCAATATTATATTTCCGTGTTATTATTTCTATGTTACATTTAGGTGATTAGAAGTCAAATATAGCTTAAATGGCAATAGCACACGTGCCAACTTGAACATTTCGCACCAGAAACTATTTGAATAATGAATTTTCTTTAAAAATACGCTTCTTATTAATGTAAGACAATATTACTGGCATTTTTAAATCTTAAAAAAAAATTTTCGCAGTCACAAACCGGAGCTGCTGTTATCAAACAGATACGCATATAGTCAATTCTGAACATGTTAATCATTATTTTTAAACGACTTAATGGTTTATGCGTAAAATGCTACTTCGTAGGTAAAATAAGTAGTAGCGCCAGGCGGTAGTAGGAAGAGACCAGGGTTCAATTTACGAGGGGTGTTCCGTGCAGACTTTAAAGTTTCAGTGTCAAAAAAACTGAAGGACCAAAGATCGTGTCAATAATAAAAAAAGGGAAATAATTATCTTGAGGGTTATACTGTCTCCTGTTGTAATGTTTCACATAGTGTCCTGTCATTCTGGTATATATTTTCTTATTTATTTATGTGGCCATAAATACTTGTGATATTTTAACTGGTCGTGCACTTTGTGATATACATGGTTAACATAAAGACATGGATAACTTGTTATGCTTATTGCGAAAAAACTTTCTGGAATTACAACAAAACTCTAAGAGAAGTGATTGTCCAGTGAAAGACCCAACAAAATTTTCCACCAGCGGCAACAAAAGTGCTGCCGCCGGGTCGTTTTTTCTTAAATGTGAGTATACCCCATCCGCCGGTCGCTACCGCCCGGTGTTGCACGTGGCCTCTCGTCGACCTCTCATCGTAGATGGGGTGGCGGGGGTGCCATAGCTTTCACATTGTTTGGGTTCTCAAAACAGTTTTATTACAGATAACTTTATATATATATACCTAAAAATTTCTTCGCAAATAAAGGTAACAACTTACTCAGTCCGTTACACATGCCTAAGTATTTACAAGAAGGTAGGTTATTGAATTTAGTACTTGCCCGCCAAAACCGACACCAATATTTACAGAAACACAAGTGGGTCGCGTTAATGTCTTTAGAAGGTATGCGATCAAATACCCCGGTTCTCCGTGATTCGCTTGAGTACTTGCTTCCGGTGAGACTGCCCACGGGGAGATCAAACGATAACTTTAGTGCTTGCTTCCGGTGAGACTGCTCGCGGGGAGATCAAACGATAACTTTAGTGCTTGCTTCCGGTGAGACTGCTCGCGGGGAGATCAAACGATAACTTTAGTGCTTGCTTCCGGTGAGACTGCTCGCGGGGAGATCAAACGATAACTTTAGTACTTGCTTCCGGTGAGACTGCTCGCGGAGAGATCAAACGATAACTTTAGTGCTTGCTTCCGGTGAGACTGCTCGCGGGGAGATCAAACGATAACTTTAGTGCTTGCTTCCGGTGAAACCGGTCGCCGAGGGCTCGGTAATGAGTTTAATTTCCAAACGGAAAATGAGCATGAAAAGATAACTTGAATACTTGCGGGTGGTGAGACTGGCCAGGGGTGCTTTAATGACTTTAACATCTGAAGGCTAGAATGCCGCTTACCAGGGGAATTTTACGGTGCGGCTCTTTCAAAGTGAGACGTAGTACTTGTCGATAGTGATCGGTTAGTAGATTATACAACATCAATGAAAAACAATAACATTAAATATAAAACAGAAATCAAAAGATATACTTTATTCTTTTATTATCTCAATAGGTGTATAACATACAGTGGATATTATATAAAATTACAAAAATATTTTGTACACAGAGTAAATATATAGTACAAGGATAACATGTATTTATTGCTATGTAGTTGGGTGTCTGCTTAGCCCTTTACAACTGATTTTATCGTAATCTCCCGTTGTATGAGACAAAGGTGTCATGTCATGTCGTTGTAGCAGACATGTATGCCATGTCGTTGTAACAGTCACAGGTGTCGTGTCATGATGTTGTTGACTGTTTCCATGATATGTCATGTCGTTGTAACAGTCATGTCGTTGTATCAGACACGTATGTCATGTCGTTGTATAAGACATGTATAACATGAAGTTGCAACAGACACGTATGGCATGTCGTTTTATCAGAGACGTATGGCATGTCGTTGTATCAGTCATATGTGTCATGTCGTTGTAACAGACACGTATGTCATGTAGTTGTAACAGCCGCGCATGTCATGTTGTATAAGACATGTATGTCATTTCTTTGTATCAGAGACGTGTGTCATGTCGTTGTATCAGTCATCGGTGTCATGTCGTTGTAGTAGTAGTCACAGATGTCATGTAGTTGTAGTAGTATTCACAAGTGTAATGTCGTAACAGTCACGTATGTCATATCCTTGTAACAGAACGTATGTCATGTCATTGTATCAGGTATGTCATATTGTTGTATCAGTCATATGTGTTGTAGAAGTGCAAGTTATTAGAAGATGTGTTTAAAATACCAGAGGACAACTTTTGTAATATTAGAAGACAACTTTTGTAATAGCAGAGAACAACTTTTGAAATAGTAGAGGACACCTTTTGAAATACCAGAGGACACCTTTTGTAATACCAGAGGACAACTTTTGGAATAGTAGAGGACAACTTTCGAAATAGTAGAGGAAAACTATCAAATTAGTAGAGGACAACTTTCAAATTACTAGATGACACCTTTCAAATTAGTAGAGGACAGCTTTCAAATTACTAGATGACAACTTTCAAATTAGTAGAGGACAACTTTTGAATTAGCAGATGACAACTTTTGAAATAGTAGAGGACAACTTTCAAATTAGTAGAGGACAGCTTTCAAATTACTAGATGACAACTTTCAAATTAGTAGAGGGCAACTTTTGAATTAGTAGAGGACAGCTTTCAAATTACTAGATGACAACTTTCAAATTAGTAGAGGGCAACTTTTGAATTAGCAGATGACAACTTTTGAAATAGTAGAGGACAACTTTCGAAATAGTAGTGGAAAACTATCAAATTAGTAGAGGACAGCTTTCAAATTACTAGATGACAACTTTCAAATTAGTAGAGGGCACCTTTTGAATTAGCAGATGACAACTTTTGAAATAGTAGAGGACAACTTTCAAATTAGTAGAAGACAACTTAGGTATTAGTAGAGGACATATTTCAAAATAGCAGACACCTTTTTTAATAGGAGAGGACAACTTTTGTAATAGCAGAGGACAACTTTTGTAATAGCAGAGGACAACTTTTGTAATAGCAGAGGACAACTTTCGAATTGGCAGACGACGACTTTTATTTTACTCACTTAATAAGCGAGTTGGAAATGTTTATGTTTGTACTTATCCTAACCTCTTTGGATTTGCATATCTTTGTCACTTTAGCAATGCACAGACAACCGAGAAGCCATGTAGGTGAAATAAAATCTTGGGTGGGAAAGAACTCCACAATCCACTTAGTATCGGGTCTGTTGAGCAGGGCAATGTCTACGCGCCCTGAATATGCTGCAGCATAGCTTGGCGACGTTTAAACTTCTTTGAACACAATGGACATAGATGTTCACCAGAAGATACCTCATTATGAGAAACCATCTGGAGAAAATCCATTAATACTTTCGTCAACCATATTTAACGTGCCTAGTTTAAATACATTAAACAACAATTTCAACAATTCTTATAACTATATCATAGCTGCTTTAAAAACATCAATAAAAATTTAATAACATGTTATCGATAACCCTTAACATACTTTAAGAGAAAACAAAAATATTCCAACTTACAGTGTCAAATATAGTATAAATCTCTATAATGAACACTAGTATGACTTTCCTTGAAATCAACCAAACTTATAACACGAAATCCCTCGTGAGACTAGTTTAAACATAAGGTGGTAAGATATTTTAATCAATCAGCGAGTGACTATGCCAACATCGACTGATATCAGGATTAACCAATTAGAGTAGTGTATTGCTATGGAAGGCGGAGCAAAGAAATGACTGACAGCTGGATTAACCAATCAGAGAAACCCATTAGGCGAAACATACGTAGTACCTGTCGGGTCAACGATGTGGGAAAATAATGCGGGATGGTGGGTTACTCGAACTCGATTTGACCCATGAGGCAATACCAGAGGAGTTCTATTACCTCATTTTGACCTCTGAAGGCTTTAATTCCAATGTTTCCCACTTCAACGAATGACAGACATCATTAAAGGTGATTACAACAGCTCAGAACACTTATTAACAAAGACCAAAACGTTACTCCCAAACCTACGAAAGCTTAGACTTTGGAGTTCCATATCTTTATCATTTCAACGAATGATAGACAACAGCAATGGTGAACATTACAGGTAAGAAAACTTGGTTCCAAGCCCCACAAATTTCGACTCATACTCACAAACTTGGACACAAAACCCTAAAAAATTTAGACCCAAAGTCAAAATAGTTAGACACGAAAGGCTAAAAAAGGCATATTCAAACTCCAAAAAATACTCCAAAAGGCAAATAATGTAACACCAAACCCCAAAATTTCGGCTCATAGTCACGAACTTGGACGCAAAACCCTAAAATGTTTAGTCCCAAAGTGACTAGTTCGACATAAAAGTAGAAAAAGTTATATTCAAAGTCCAAAAGTTTGTCATATAGACAGCACAAACTCAAAATAGTTAGACACGAAAGACAAAAAAGTTATAATCAAGGGCCAAAAAGTTAGTCAAAAAGACAAATAATGTAACACCAAACCCTAAAATTTCGACTCATACTCACAAACTTGTGCACAAAACCCTAAAATAATTAGACCCAAAGTCAAAATAGTGAGAACAAAAGGCCAAAAAGGCATATTCAAACTCTAAAAAATACTCCGAAAGCCAAATAATTTAACACCAAAACTAGGGTTGCCAGATTTTTTCAAAAAAAAAAAAGGAGTACTTTTACGCTGAATTTTTTTTTCTTCAATTTTAATTACATATGGTAACGGAGGCGAAGGCGCGCCCTACCCAGCACCAGAGCTGGAAGTCGTCAGTGACTCATAACTGATGGCTTGCGCCAGGATCGGTGAACCAGAACCATCCAGACCCTGCTACACCTCTTCGTGGTGCCTCTAGAAACAGACTAGCCTGTCTAGTCTGGCCAAGCGAGCAGGGATCGAAGTGGGAAGACGAACCCGGTACACAAAAAAGCGTCGGCTGAAATCGGATGTGTTGGGCCGAAAGGCGCAGATATCACAGTGTTACACTGCAAACTGCAACACAACGTAACTACGTCCACTTAACGTCCTTTTAAGGGCGGATGACGAGGAGGAAGTCTACGGTTCGTATCCGTTAGAATACCTCAAATCATCGGACGAACGCATCATCATCATCAACATATGGTAACAAATAATAAAGCGTTCGGCTTCTCGTGGGTAAGGCGCGGTGCCAGGGAGTACGGGTTCGATCCCGCTTCGGACCATATATTGTTCGTTTTTTTCTGTTGTTTGTCTGTCAATTTTTCCGAGTGCTAACACATACTTCTTTGTTCTATTATTCCCTATTATCGCCTCGGAAGTTCCCTATATAATATATTTATTTATTATTATTTGTTACCAGTATATAACCACTGGAAACTACTATTCGTGCTGTTTCGTCCAATAATGTTTGTCTACAACACAAGTATTCAGCCCTACTGGGAGATACTTGCATTAATAGGAAAGTACAAATATACAATTTATTTCCGGTCTGTGATCGTTACCCTATGCTATAGCCATTGAGAACGCCTTTCGTGTAAGACTACTACAATAGCCAATTTTTTAGTTGGCTGCGTGGCAGTGTGCCAAGCGTTCGGCTTCTCATGGCAAGGCGCGGTGCCAGGGAGTACGGGTTCGATCCCGCTTCGGACCATATATTGTTCTTCGTTTTATTCTGTTGTTGTTTGTCTGTCAATTTTTCCGAGTGCTAACACATACTTCTTCGTTCTATTATTCTCCATATACCCATCACGACACACTAGACAACCTACATACAACCCTCATGACGCACTAGACTAACATTTTTTTTAACTTTTAATATACATGTTTGTGTTTTGGTTAGGGTTGCCAGATACACCGTTTTTTACGGATTTCTCCGTTTTTTTTTCACGTAATTCGATGACTCCGTTTTATCTTTGCCCGGAGTCGCTAAAACACCGTATTTTAACGCTCACGTAAATATTTTTTTTAATATCGATTAAATAATATATAAATTCGTAGCAAATAATATTAATTAAACCATTCGGCGGTTTGTTTTGTATAATTGTTTCTGGATCATACTTTTAAGTGCGCAAATTGTAGTTCCGCGCTAAAATATTGAAGCGATTTAATTTCCGTCCTAGCCCACGACAAGAATCAATTTATTTCCGATCGTCGATGTGTAAACACAGTTTCACCGCTCCATCCAATTCAATCCTCGCATCTACATATTATTAGTAAGTTTATTTTAAAGTTTGTTAACATTATTTTATAATGAGTGATATGGATTTAAAGAAGTCTCCTCCAAAGAAGAAATTAAAATTACAACTACAACGACTACAACATAATCAAAGTTACCATAAAGTGTGGGAAGAATCGTTTTCATGGGTTAAACCAGGACCTAACGAACATCGAGCTTTTTGTGTGTTATGCAGAAAAGATTTTAGTATTTCTCATGGTGGACAAAGTGACTTAAAACAACATTCAGAATCTAAAACGCATAAACTAAAAGAAAAATCTGATGATGTTAGTGTAAACAAACTTTCACATTATTTTGTAAATGTAAACAATACATCAGAACATGATAATGTTGTCGCGAGTGAACTGGCTTTGGTTTATTATGCAGTCAAACATAATCAAAGTTATTCTAGCTTGGACTGTGGAAATAAGCTTGTGACACACATTTTTAAAGATTCTGTGACTGCTTCAAAAGTATCATGTGGGCGCACTAAAGCTGAAATGCTTGTCAAGAATGTTTTAGCACCCAGAAGTTTCAATGATTTTTTAGATATTTTAAAGTGTTCGGAACAAGGTGTGAGATTTTTTTCATTGGCAACAGATGCCTCGAATAAGGGAAACAGGAAGATGTTTCCAGTTTGCCTTCGCTACTTTGACTCAGTGAAAGGAGTGCAGAATAAACTTCTGGATTTTATTGAAAATGCTGATGAAACTGCTTGTGGAGTTAGTCAGCTAGTACTGCAGAGTTTAGAAAGACAATCTTGATATAAATCACATTTCATCATATAGTGCAGACAATGCAAGTGTCAATTTTGGAATTAGACATTCTGTATTTCAATTACTTTTGAAAAAAATGAAAATATATTGAAGGCCAATTGTACAAATCACATACTTCATAATGCAATCAAGTATGCTACAGACAAATTGGATATTGATGTAGAGAGCATAGTCCTCAAAATTTACAATAATTTCTCAGTTTCAGCAAAAAGAAGAGAGGAACTGAAATCATTTTTTAATTTTGTGGAATTAGAATGGTCTGAAATATTGAGACATGTTCCAACGAGGTGGCTGTCTTCAACTCCAGCTGTAAATAGGCTTCTCCTAAATTGGGGTGCAATCAAAAGTTACTTCCAGAGAGTATTGATGACTGCCCAAAATTGTTGAAATCTGTTTTTCTTATTGATGACCCTGAGCAAGCCATTTTGCCAGAGATTTATTTTCACTTTATAAACAATGTTGGAAACTTGTTGGATGCTGTTAACAAAACACTAGAAAGTTGTGAATTGAGTGTCCTCGGGACATTCAAACAAATGTACATTTTGAACGAAAAGCTTAAACAGAGAATAAAAGACAGTTTTTATGGCAGCAATGCAAATGAACTTATTAATGATTTGTCTGTAACACTGCAAACAAAAATATCAAGTGATTTTAACAAATTTTACAATGATATGCTTCAGTATCTTGACAAAAGGTTTGATGTGACTGCCAATAATCCATATTCATCATTGGCAGCTTTTGCTTTGGATAAAGAAATTCATTTTGAAGATTTGGAAACTGTAGTGTGTATTCTGAAATTGAAAGATCACATATGTGTTGATGCCATGTATGAAGAGTTCTGTGACTTTCAGAGTGTTCTATGTGAAAGTATTAACAAAGATAACAGTGATATCACAAACTGGTTACATTTTTTTTCTGTTGTGCCAGAACATAAAGTGCTAAACATTTCAAAGATTGTTGGATTTTTATTTAGCATACCAGGATCAAATGCCTTTGTTGAGAGGATATTCTCCTTAATGAAAAACAAATGGAATGACACAAGAAATAGGTGTAGCCAAGAATTGATTGAAGCAGAGCTCAGAGTCATGGTTAATTTTGACAATTCATGTGCTGATTTTTTTAAATTTGTCAAAACTGATGCAAGAATATTGAAAGCTGGCAAATCCTCAAGCAAATACAATTAAAAGGCCTCTAGAAACACTAGGTGAGAGTTTTTTAAATTTAAATAAGAAAATTGTCTTTGCAGAATATGAGCATTGTTTTATTTCTAGTTTCTGTATATAATTTTTCATAAATTTGTTTGAATATAAAGGCGAATTCATTGTCACTACCGGTAACAATATACAAAATCATTTGTTCGTAAATATGTAATTAAAATTGAAGAAAATAAAATTCAGCGTAAAAGTACTCCTTTTTTTTTTTTTTTTTAAAAATCTGGCAACCCTAGTTTTGGTGTTAAATTATTTGGCTTTCGGAGTATTTTTTAGAGTTTGAATATGCCTTTTTAGCCATTTGTGTCTCACTATTTTGACTGTGGGTCTAAATTTTTTAGGGTTTTGTGTTCAAGTTTGTGAAAATGAATCAAAATTTTAGGGCTTGGTGTTACATTATTTGTCTTTGTGAATAACTTTTTGGCCCTTGATTATAACTTTTTTGTCTTTTGTGTTGATATTTAACACCTCTACCAAGATGTTACGTAATCTATTAGATAAAATTTGGGAGAGGGAAGAAATACCCAAGACTGGAAAGAAGGTTATATGATCAAACTACCAAAGAAAGGTAGTTTACAGGAGTGCACAAATTATAGGGGAATTATGCTACTATCAGTGCCAGGAAAAATATTAAGCAGAATCATTCTGGAGAGACTAAAAGAGGCTATAGAGAAACATCTGAGAGATTAACAAGCAGGTTTTAGGAAGAAAAGATCATGTGCTGATCAAATAACTACTCTATGTATAATAGTTGAACACAGTTTAGAACTAAAATCCCTTTTTTGGAATCCCCAGGGAAAAAGAGAGAGGAAGACCAAGGAATTCTTGGACAAGACAGATAGAAGCAGAGATGAAGATGTTGGGGAAGACTTGGAATGATCTTAAATGAATGGTAAGAAACAGAATGTCTTGGAAAGTGTCTGTGAAAGACCTATGCTCCACAGGGAGCTGAAAGGTAGAATATGAAGAATAAGTTAAATGCCACAGAAGTGAAATGTGTCAGATAAATCATGGGAGCCAGCTTGACAGACAAAATCAGAAGTAAAGAAATAAGAACAAGATTTGGGAACACCTCCAAAGAAGAATATATAATTAAACAATGAATTCAATAGGCCATGAATCAAGACAGAAACAACCAAACACAATCCACACAGTTATTAAAAAATGCTATAAAACAAAAAAACCAAGAGGATACCACTCAAATATGTTGGATAGACAGAATACTAAAAAGAAATGTGAAAGCAGAATAGGAAATCAAAGAGAAAAACTCTGTAAACTATTTCTCACCTGGATGTGAAAAGTAAATCAGGAAGGAAAGAAGAGGCAGAAGAAACGTACTACTTATTATAAATGAAGCAAACTATAGACCCGTGTCAAGAACGCTCTTTACCACCAAAACTGTAAAATACATGTGAAGAGAAACAGAACAGAGCTGAGGCACAGAGTTGTTGGCTAGTTCTTCTTTCCTCTCTCATTTGATTTAACCAATGAGGAAAGATATAGTTTGTGGCCACAACATTTTTGTGTTGTTGATTATTACTGCAAAGTTGTCATCATTATTAATACAAAGTACCATGCTTGCTGTGGAGCCATGATAGCTCAGTGGTTAGTGAACTGGACTACAAAGGAGAAGAGGTAGGGTTTGATCCCAACCGATGGCTCTCGAGTTCACCCAGCCTTAAATGGTACCAGATTTTTTTCTGGTAAAGTAAAGTGGCACGGGCGTAATACCGACCAAATTACCCCAAAAATCTTTTGTTGAGGGTCTGTATAATGTATGGTCACTAACACCATATTCCCTATACGCCACTTGGCGTGACAGGGGCTCTTTAATTTTTTTTTATGATCATGCTTGATGGGGTAGGTGATCATGTGTCTCCAGAATTTTTTATATCTATATTTTCTTTTTTTCATTTTGACTAGCAAATAGAGCATTTCTGAAATTGTCTTGGATCTTTTCTCTATTTCAGCTCTAATGGCTACCTACTACAAATTTTTCAGTTGTCTTAGCTGTCACAAAAAAATAACAGCTGTCACAATATATCACAGCTCCAAGAAAATTTCCAAACTGTCACAAAATATCCTAGCTGTCACAAAATATCCTATCTGTCATAAAATATACCAGTTGTCACAAAATATCCCAGGTGTAACAAAATATCCCACCTGTCACAAAATATACAAGTTGTCATAAAATATACCAGCTGTACCAAAATATCCCAGCTGTAATAAAATATATTTCAGCAGTCAATATATATCTCAGTTCACACAAAATATCCCAGCTGTTAACAAAATATCTCATTTGTCACAAAATATTCCACCTGTCACAAAATACCTCAGTTATCACAAAATATTCTAGATGTCACAAAATACCCCAGCAATAACAAAATATCTCAGCAGTAACAAAATATCCCAGCTGTCACAAAATATAGCTGTCACAAAATATAATAGCAGTCACAAAATATAATAGCAGTCACAAAATATAGTTTTCACAAAATATGCCAGCAGTTACAAAATATCAAAGTTGTCAAAGTCACAAAATATTAAATTTGTAACCAAATATCTCAGTTGTCACAAAATATCCCATCTGTAACAAAATATCTCAGTTGTCAGAAAATATCCCAGCTGCAACAGAGTATCCTAGTCATAACAAAATATTCCAGCTGTTACAAAATATTTCTAATGTCACAAAATGGCACAGCAATAACAAAATGATCCAGCAGTCACAAAATATCCCAGCTGCTACAAACTATCCCAACTGTCCAAAAATATACAAGTTGTCATAAAATTACCAGCGGTACCAAAATATTCCGGCTGTAATAAAATATATTCCAGAAGTCAAAATATATCTCAGTTCACACAAAATATCCCAGATGTCACAAAATACCCCAGCAATAATAAAATACCTCAGCAGCAACAAAATATCCCAGCTGTCACAAATTATCACTGCTGTCACAAAAAATCATAGTTCTTATAAAATATGCCAACTGTTACAAAATATCAAATTTGTCATGAAATACTAAAGTTATAACAAAATATATCAGTTGTCACAAAATATTCCAGCTGGCACAAAATATCCTAGCTGCCATAAAATATCCCAGCTGTCCCAAAATATCTCAGTTGTCAGAAAATATCCCAGCTGCAACAGAGTATCCCAGTCATAACAAAATATTCCATCTTTTACAAAATATTTCAGTTGTCACAAAATGTCACAGCAGTAACAAAATGTCCCAGCAGTAATAAAATATCCCAGCTATTACAAAATCTTTCAAATATAACAATATATCCCACCTGCCACAAAATATACAATTTATCATAAAAAATATCAGCTGTAGCACAATCATCATCAAGTACCAGGCATACTAGCGTAGGTGATCATGTCTCTCCACAACTCCCGACCTCGACAGTTCTTTATCATTTCTGTTGTTGACCTTCTGCCAAGCCATTCTCTTAAGCTGTCTGGTATTTTCTCTCTTTGCTCCCCTCTTATCTCTTCATCCCTCAATTTTTCCAGTTGATACAATGTTCCAGTTGTTCTGTTCTCATTACATGGCCAAAAAATGATGATTGTTTCTTCCAAATATTGGAAATTACCTGTCTTTTAGCTTTGGCACAATAACCCAGCTGTAATAATAAATATTCCAGCAGTCAAAATATATATCAGCTCACACAAAATATCCCAGCAGTCACAAAATATAGAATTTGTCACAAAATATGCCAGCTATCACAAAGTCTTCCAGCTGTCACAAAATATCTTAGTTATCACAAAATATCCCAGATGTCACATAAATATCCCAGCAGTAACAACATATCCCTGCAGTAACAAAAGATCCCAGCTGTCACAAAATATAGAATTTGTCATAAAATATACCAGTTGTAGCACATTATCCCAGTTGTTATAAAAAATGTTCTATCTATCTATCTATCTATCTATTGACCTTTCGAGCCGTAACCGGCCCATAGGGCGTAGACCAAGATACACCTTCTCCTATATGAATTTTTGTTCTAGCAGTTTTCTTTTAAAGATATTTTATCAAATCTCGCCATCTGTCTCTGTTCTGTGCAAGCAGTTCTATCTCATTGAGGGAGCCGATTCCTGCTGCTCTTGCCTCTCTCATCAATGTTCTTCTCAGTGTCTCCCTGGGTCTTCCTCTTTTTCTTTTACCTGTTGTTTCCCATATGAGGGCTTGCTTTGCTATTCGATTATTATCTCTTCTCATCACATGTCCAACGTATGACCATCGTCTTTTCTTTATTACTGAAGATATTAGTGGTTGATTGGCGATTTCTCTAATTTCCTCGTTTGTTTTGAATTCGTTCCATTCTATACCAAGTATTTTCCTTAGACATTTATTTTCGAATGCGTTCAACTTTGTTTCTATATCTCTTGTTGTTTTCCAGCTTTCACACGCATATGTAAGGGTTGATAGTACATTTGATTTGAATAGCCTAAGTTTTGTGTTAAAAAAAAAAAATGTTCCAGCAGCCAAAAAATATATCAGTTCACACAAAATATCCCAAATGTAACAAAATGTCCCAGCTGTCACAAAATATATAATTTGTCACAAAATATTCCTCTTCTTCTACCTTTTAGCTCCCAGTGGAGCATAGGTCTTCAACAAACACTTTCCAAGTCGTTCTGTTTTTTGCCATTCTTTTAAGATCATTCCATGTTTTCCCCATCATCTTCATCTCTGCTTCGATCTGTCTTCTCCAAGAATTTCTTGGTCTTCCTCTTTGTCTTTTCCCCTGGGGATTCCAAAAAAGGGCCTGTTGTGTAATACTCTCAGTTGGCTTCCGTAGTGTGTGTCCTATCCATCGCCATCTTCTTCGCTGTATCTCTTTATCCACTGGTATTTGACTGGTACATTTACATAATTCTATGTTAGTGACTTTGTCATGCCATTTCCATCCTTTTATTCTGCGTAAGCATCCATTAATGAAAGTCTGTACCTTCGCGATTGTCAATTTTGTTATTCTCCATGTTTCACAGCCATATAATAGGACCGACTTAACATTTGAGTTGAAAATTTTTATTTTTGGATTTAACCTAATTTCTTTGGATTTCCATATGTTTCCCAGTGCAATGAAAGCTCCTCTTGCTTTTGATATCCTTATTTTGGTATCATTTTCTGTTCCTCCCTCTTTATCTATATTACTGCCCAGATATATGTAAGATTGTACGTCTAGTAGAGGTATTTCTCCTAGTTTTATTTGGTTATTGCCAACTGCATTAATTCTCATAATGTTGGTCTTATCTCTATTAATCTTTAGTCCTAGCTGTTGTGATCTCTCATATAATATACTCATTTTATCCTTCATCTGTTGATGGCTGTGTGATAAGAGAGCTATGTCATCAGCAAAGTCTAAATAATCAAGTTGTTTGGTCAGTGACCATTGGATTCCATTTCTGTTGTTTTGAGTTATTTTCATGATAAAAAATATCCCAGCTTTCACAAGGTCTTCCAGCTGTCACAAAATATCTCAGTTATAACAAAATATCCCAGATGTCACATAAATATCCCAGCAGTAATAAAATATCATAGCAGTAACAAAATATCCCAGCTGTCACAAAATATCCCAGCTGTCACAAAATATCCCAGCTGTTACAAAATATCACAGCTGTTATAAAATATCACAGTTGTCTCAAAATATCCCAGCTGTTACAAAATGTCTCAATTGTTACAAAATATCCCAGCTGTTACAAAATGTCTCAATTGTCAAAAAATATCCCAGCTATCACAAAATCATCCAGCTGTCTCAAATTGGCACAGCAGTAACAAAATATCCCAGTAGTAAAAAAATATTCCAGCAGTAGTTAAATATCCCTGCTATTATAAAAAAATATCCCAGTTGTAACAAAATAACACAGCTGTCACAAGATATTACAGCTGTCACAAATAATCCCAGCTGTCAAAAAATTTCCTAAGTTGTCACAAAATGTCTCAATAATTACAAAATGTTACAGCTGTAACAAAATATCCCAGCTTCAACAAAACATCCCAGCTGTCACAAAACATCCAAGCTGTCACAAAACATCACATTTGTCACAAAATATCTCAGTTGTCACAAAATATCTCAGCTTCAACAATTGTATCACAGTCGTAACAAAATATTTCAGATGTCACAAAATGTCCCAGCAGTAACAAAATGTCCCAGCAGTAACAAAATATCCCAACAGTAATAAAATATACCAGCAATAAAAAAAATATCACAGCTGTCACAAAATCTCATTTGCCACAAAATATCTCAGTTGTTGCAAGATATCAAAGCTATAACACACATATTGTGTTGTCAGAGAATATCCCACATTAAAAAAGTATCCCAGTGGTAAAAAGTATTTCAGCTGTCACAAAATGTCACAGCAGTAACAAAATATCCCAGCAGTAGCAAAATATGAATGTCAAAAAATATACCAGCTGTACCAAAATGTCCCTGATGTAATAAAATATATTCCAGCAGCAAAAATATATCTCAGTTCACACAAAATATCCTAGCTACAAAAAATTATCCCAGCTGTCACAGAATATATCATTTGTCACAAAATATCACAGCTATCACAAAATATTCAAGCTGTCACAAAATATCTCAGTTATCATAAAATATCCCAGATGTCAGAAAATATCCCAGCAGTAATAAAATATCATAGCAGTAATAAAATATCACAGCAGCAACAAAATATACAGCTGTCACAAAATATCCCAGCTATTACAAAATCATGCAGCTGCCACAAAATATCTCAATTATTATAAAATTTCACAGCTGCCATAAAGTAATTCAGTTTTCATAAAATATCCCAACTGTCACAAAATATACCAGCTGTCACAAAATATCTCAGCTGTAACAAAATGTCTCAGTTGTTACAAAATGTTACAGCTTTAACAAAATATCCAAGATAGAACAAAACATCCCAGCTGTCATAAAACACTCAAGCTGTCAAAAAATATCCCAGTTGTCACAAAATATGTCAATTGTCACAAAATATCCCAGCTTCAACAATTTTATCCCAGTCATAACAAAATATCCCAGCTGTCACAAAATATACAATTTGTCATAAAATATACTAGATGTACCACAATATACCAGCTGTAAAAAAAATATTCCAGCAGTCAAAATATATACCAGTTTACACAAAATATCCCAACTGTAACAAAATATCCCAGATGAGATGTCACATAAATATTCCTGCAATAACAAAATATCACAGCAGTAACAAAGTATCACAGCTGTCACAAAATATCTCATTTGTCACAAAATATCACAGTTGTCACAAAATATCCCAGCTATCACAAAATAGCCCAGCTATCACAAAATATCCAGATGACACAGAAAGCCCCAGCAGTAACAAAATATCCCAGCTGTCACAAAATAGTTCTCACAAAATATGCCAGCTCTTACAAAATATTAAAGTTGTCACAAAATATATTAGTTGTAACAAAATATCCTAGCAGTCACAAATATAGAATTTGTCACAAAATATCCCAGCTATCACAAATATCCCAGATGTCACATAAATATCCCAGCAGTAACAAAATATCCCAGCTGTAACAAAAGATCCCAGCTGTCACAAAATATAGAATTTGTCATAAAATATACCAGCTGTAGCAAATTATCCCAGCTGTTATAAAAAGTGTTCCAGCTGTCAAACAATATATCAGTTCACACAAAATATCCCAAATGTAACAAAATATCCCAGCTGTCACAAAATATCTCATATGTCACAAAATATCCGAGCTATCACAAAATCTTCCAGCTGTCACAAAATATATCAGCTGTAACAAAATATCCCAGATGTCACATAAATATCCCAGCAGTAACAAAATGTTCCAGCTGTCACAAAATGTCCCATCTGTTACAAAATATCACAGCTGTCATATAATATCACAGTTGTCTCAAAATATCCCAGCTGTTACAAAATGTCACAATTGTCACAAAATGCACCAGCTGTCACAAAATATCCTATCTGACATAAAATATCTGAATTGTCACAAAATATCTCAGTTGTAAAAAAAATATCAAAGATGTAACACAATATTTCAGGTGTCAGAAAATATCCCACATGCAACAAAGTATCACAGTGGTAAAAAAATATTCCAGCTGTCACAAAATATTTCAGTTGTCACAACAGTAAGAAAATATCCTAGCAGTAACAATATATCAGCTGTACCAAAATATCCCTGATGTAATAAAATATATTCCAGAATTCAAAATATATTTCAATTCACACAAAATATCCCAGCTTTCACAGAATATATCATTTGTCACAAAATATAACAGCTATCACAAAATAGTCAAGCTGTCACAAAATATCTCAGTTATCATAAAATATCCCAGATGTCACAAAATAACCCAGCAGTAATAAAATATCACAGCAGCAACAAAACATACAGCTGTCACAAAATATCCAAGCTATTACAAAATCATGCAGCTGCCACAAAATATCTCAGTTATCATAACATTTCACAGCTGTCATAAAGTAATTAAGTTTTCATAAAACATCCCAACTGTCACAAAATATACCAGCTGTCACAAAATAGCTCAACTGTAACAAAATGTCTCAGTTGTTTCAAAATATAACAGCTTTAACAAAATATCACAGATAGAACAAAACATCCCAGCTGTTATAAAACATCCCAGCTGTCATAAAACATTCAAGCTGTCACAAAATAGCACAGTTGTCACAAAATATGTCAATTGTCATAAAATATCTCAGCTTCAACAATTTTATCCCAGTCATAACAAAATATTCCAGCTGTTACAAAATATCCCAGCTGTCACAAAATATACAATTTGTCATAAAATATACTAGATGTACCACAATATACCAGCTGTAATAAAAAATATTCCAGCAGTCAAAATATATACCAGTTCACACAAAATATCCCAACTGTAAAAAATATCCCAGATGTGACAAAATATCAGTTATCACAAAATATCCCAGATGAGATGTCACATAAATATTCTAGCAATAACAAAATATCCCAGCAGTAACAAAGTATCACAGCTGTCACAAAATATCTCATTTGTCACAAAATATCACATTTGTCACAAAATAGCCCAGCTGTCACAAAATATCCCAGATAACACAGAAAGCCCCAGCAGTAACAAAATATCTCAGCTGTCACAAAATTTCCCAGCTGTCACAAAATAGTTCTCACAAAATATGCCAGCTCTTACAAAATATAAAAGTTGTCACAAAACATATAAGTTGTAATAAAATATTCTAGCAGTCACAAATATAGAATTTGTCACAAAATATCTCAATTCACACAAAATATCCCAGCTGCAAAAAAATATTTCTGCTGTCACAGAATATATCATGTCACAAAATATCACAGCTGTCATGAAATATCTCAATTATCATAAAATTTCCCAGTTGTCACAAAATATCCCAGATGTCACAAAATATCCCAGCTGTTACAAAATATCACTGCTGTCATAAAATATCACAGTTGTCTCAATACTCTAGTTCTCACAAATATGTCAGCACTTTACAAAATGTAAAAGTTGTCACAAAATATAAAAGTTGTCACACAATACAAAAGTCAAAAAGATCAAAATACAGCTATCACAAAATATCCCAGCTATCACAAAATATCCCAGCTATCACAAAATATCCCTGCTATTACAAAATAATCGAGCTGTCACAAAATATCTCAGTTATCATAAAATATTCTGGGTGTCGCAAAATATTCCAGATCTCACAAAATATCCCAGCAGTAATAAAATATCACAGCAGTAACAAAATATACAGCTGTCACAAAATATCCCAGCTATTACAAAGTCATGCAGCTGCCACAAAATATCTCAGTTAATCACAAAATATCACAGCTGTCATAAAGTAATTCAGTTTTCATAAAATATCCCAACTGTCACAAAATATACCTGCTGTCACAAAATATCCTAGCTGTCACAAAATATCCCAGCTGTCACAAAATATGCCAGCTCTTACAAAATATAAAAGTTGTCACAAAATATTAAAGTTGTAACAAAATATCTCAGTTGTCACAAAGTATTTCAGTTGTCACAAAACATCACAGCAGTAACAAAATATCCCAGTTGTAACAAAATATCTCAGTTGTCACAAAATGTCTCAGCTATAACATAATGTACAGTTGTAAAAAATGTTACAGCTGTAACAAAACATTCCCGCTGTCATAAAGCATTCCAGCTGTCACAAAATATCCCAGCTGTCACAAAATATCCCCTCTGTCACAAAATATCCCCTCTGTCACAAAATATCCCCTCTGTCATAAAACAACACAGCTGTCATAAAACATCCAACCTGTCACAAAATATCCCAGATGTCACAAAAGATCAGATGTCTCCTCATGTTGGAAATTAGCTTTCATTTTTGATTTGGCCTCTTTTAGAACATCCTAATTACTCTTTTATAGTAATATAATATATGAGTATAATAACTCATCAGCACAAACACAAAACTTAGGCTATTCAAATCAAATGTACTATCAACCCTTACGTATGCGTGTGAAAGCTGGAAAACAACAAGAGATATAGAAACAAAGTTGAACGCATTCGAAAATAAATGTCTAAGGAAAATACTTGGTATAGTGTGGAATGAATTCAAAACAAACGAGGAAATTAGAGAAATCACCAATCAACCACTAATATCTTCAGTAATAAAGAAAAGACAATGGTCATATGTTGGACATGTGATGAGAAGAGATAATAACCGAATAGCAAAGCAAGCCCTCATATGGAAAACATCAGGTAAGAGAAAAAGAGGAAGACCCAGGGAGACACTGTGAAGAATATTGATGAGAGAGGCAAGAGCAGCAGGAATCGGCTCCCTCAATGAGATAGAGCTGCTTGCACAGAACAGAGACAGATGACGAGATTTGATAAAATATCTTTAAAAGAAAACCGCTAGAACAAAAATTCAGATAGGAGAAGGTGTATCTTGGTCTACGCCCTATGGGCCGGTTACGGCTCGAAAGATTACAGAAGAAGAAATTACTCTTTTAGAACATCCCCATTACTCTTTTATAACATTCCCATTACTCTTTTATAACATCCCCATTACTCTTTTAGAACATCCCCATTACTCTTTTAGAATACCCTTGATACTTTTTTTTTAGAACATCCACATTACTCTTAGAATATCCGGATTACTCTTTTAGAATATCCCCATTGCTCTTTCAGAATATCCCTGTTAGTCTTTCAGAATATCCCTTTAGTCTTTTAGAATACCCCCGTTACTCTTTTAGAACATCCTCATCTATTACAAAAGTTGGACACAACTCAAAAGAACAAAATTAATATAAAAAGCTGCTTAATAGAATTGTTGGTTTTTTGTGTTCTGTGATGACTCTCTTGCAGTACTTTCTAACCATAGCATATGCATCAGGGGACAGACAACAATCCTGGACATGCAACTGCTGAAATGAAGAGTACCTATAAGCAATAATCACTATTCCTTTGTCTATTGTTACATCACATGACTTCATCTCAAGTTTATGTAGATTTGGACAGTGCATAGATAAGGCATACAGTCCATCATCTGTTATGTCACATTTGCTTATGTGCAACGAGCAAAGTCTTGAGCAGTTTTGTGCCAGAAAATCTAAGCCAATGTCTGAGATAGCCTCACAGCCCCAAGCGTTGAAGTAGCATAGCTTGTTGTAGTTCTTAGTAATGTGAATGACCCCTTAGTCTGACACCTTGGTAAGCTTTGAAAAAAATTGTAAAAAGTTTATAACAGGCCTTTGTGAGCAATTATATATGTAAATGTTTGTAAATAGTCCATATAAATATCTGTCAACAACTATAATATTTTTCTTTAAATGTTTAAACATTGTACATAAATATAACACTAGTCTATCTATTGACCTTACGAGCCTTAGCCGGCCCATAGGGCGTAGACCAAGATACATCTTCTCCTATCTGAATTTTTGTTCTAGCAGTTTTCTTTTAAAGATATTTTATCAAATCTCGCCATTTGTCTCTGTTCTGTGCAAGCAGCTCTATCTCATTGAGGGAGCCGAATCCTGCTGCTCTTGCCTCTCTCATCAATGTTCTTCTCAGTGTCTCCCTGGGTCTTCCTTTTTTTCTCTTACCCGTCGTTTCCCATATGAGGGCTTGCTTTGCTATTCGGTTATTATCCCTTCTCATCACATGTCCAACATATGACCATCTTATTTTCTTTATTACTGAATATATTCGTGGTTGATTGGCGATTTCTCTAATTTCCTCGTTAACACTAGTAAACATTTACAAATTAAACATCATCCCTTTTAATATATGGAGGAGTAATGATGTTAGTGATCATATTTTTTATGACCAACAGGACTTTTATCAAAGTCGTGACCAGAATCAAGCAATGCTGCACTACCTTTTCACATAAAATGGTAGATGTGTAAATACGTTTTTGAAGCAGGCCATATATAAATATTTTAACAGTGACACAAATTCTATCACCAAGCTTGTTTAAACTAATCAATGAGAAAATCTTTAAAAACATCACAAAGATGCCAGGTATAAACAATAATGAAATGATAGTCAGTAACCTAAGATATGCTGATGATACTGTATTACTAGCAGAAAATCCTGATCTACATCAATTACTAAATGAAATAAACGTGACAAGCAAAAAATATGGAATAGATATGAATATCAAAAAGACTAAAACTATAATCATAAACAAAGAAAGTACTCAAAACCTACAAGTGGATATCAAATTTCAAGAAATACACCTGAAGACAGTTCAAAGCTACAACTACTTTAAACATACAATAACCAGTGATGGAAAATGTAAAAGTGGAGGAAAATAAAAAGTAGAAAATGGCAAAAAGTAATTTTAATGTCATAAAAAATATACTAACATAAACAAAAATAAAGCAGGGCTAAAACTAAGAATAGCAAAATGTTACATCTTCTCAACATTCATTATGTTGCTAAAAGATAGACATTAGACAAGAAAACAGACCAGAAAATTTAAGCTCTTTAGATGTGGATTTATACAAGAATAGGAAGAATTGAAAGGAAGAAAAGAAAACAAATGATCCTTCTTCTTCTTTCCTTCCTCATTTGCCTTTCAGCATCGAAGGGAGATATAATTTGTGGTCTTTTGCTCTTCTGTTCGCCTTGGCTGCTGTTATGTTTCCTAGTGCTTCTAATATTCCATCCATCCATCTTTTTCGTGGTCGACCATTTGGTCTGGTATTCTCACATTTGTTGAAGGCTCGTTGTGTTTTGATTTTTCTGCTTTGTCATGCAGCCAAAAAATTGTATCTGTTGTTTCTTTATATATTCTATGGCGGGGGCTATTTCTAGCTTTCTCCTCAGTTCTTCATTTCTGATCTTATCTTTCAGACTGTTTCCTGTCATTCGTCTGACACATTTCATCATAGTAGAGGTTATTTTTCTTATTGTTCTTGCATCTAGGGTCCAGGTCTGGCATTGGTAGAACAACGTTGGGATGAAGATTGTATTGTATAGTGCTCATTTTGCCTCTAGCATTATTTCCTTGTTGGACAATAGTGGTGATAACTGTCCAATGATTTGGATTGACAAACAAACAATGAAGTCTTAAAACAACTAACAATTAAAACAGAACTACTAAAAACAATTCAAACAAGACAAATGAGATTTTTGAGGCATGTTAAAAGACACATTGGTCTACAAAAAGTAATCTTGGAAGGGAGAATGCAAGGTAAAAGAGGGAGAGGTAGACCAAGACTAATATGGACAAGAAACATCAAAAGATGGTAACATCAGCCTATGATAATCTTCATCATCAAAGCAAGAGAGAGCAGAAAGATGCACCACAGCAGCCAACTTTGGATGTGGAGACAGCACTTAATGAATGACATAAATGAAAATGTCAAATAAAATGTATAGTGAGCTCTCTAAAGAAACAATTTTAAACTGATAAGCTGTGAAAGTCTGTATCTTCACTGAACAATTTTTATAAAATGTTTTGTTTCCAATGTAAAGCAAGATTTTTTTTTTTTTTGCTCTTCAAAAAAAAGTTTCCACAGTCTGGTGTCACATGCTTCCTTGTATTAATTATCAAAATGGTGGATGCACTGAATAAGTATCAGAAGCTCTAAGCTGTGATTGAAATTCTCACAGTAGAAAGTTTTCAGCCTAAAGCAATTCACAATGCTCTGTGGAATTTGCTTGAAGAGGAAGTTTTCAATCTCAAGTTATGGCAGTCTTAACACAGAGAGGTTGATAATTCAAATCCGACTGTACAAGTTGGGATTTTTATTTGTGATTTCTCTCTGTGGCAACCACCCCTGGTCTCAACAGTGAGCCCGGGCTTGACACAGAGAGGTTGTTAGTTCAAATCTGACTTTACAAGTTGGGATTTTTATTTGTGATTTCTCTCTGTGGCAACCACCCCTGGTCTCAACAGTGAGGCCCAGCATGAAACGTCAATTACACATCAACAGAAAAAATATGAGTACCTCTTAAGATGGAGTTATCTGCCTGAGTGGCGAGGGGCCCCTGTGCACATGATTGCCAAGGTAAAATGAATTAACATGCAAAATTCAGTTCCTAGGCCTAGGGACTTCACCTTAGGTGAAAGCTGCAAATGCAGAAAAAAAAATGTCTATACTGTACTTGTTTGGTTAACTCTTTCTGTACGAAAGCTTTTTATCGACTCAACAAAGAGATTTCAGAGACAAAATTGTTCATGGTTTTAAGAATCAATCTATATATTTATGTTTATCTAACATATAACATATTATATATGAATGTTTAGATAATTGAACAAGATATAAGATTTCACCAATATCCACATGATACAAGATATGTAAAAAGAATATAGTTTGATGGCGTTCACACTAATCAAATTGAGCGTGTCGCACTATACGGCGAAACGTACGTTGCCGGAATCGCATTGGCGCACAGTGCGGCAAAATGTACGGAAAGAGTTAATGTAATAAATCATTTTAAAGAATAAAAATATGAGTATAAATGTTTGTGGGGATAAAAATAGCATCATACACATTACACGTAGACCAACATTTTTTATTACAAATATTTGGCTGTTAAACTTGTAAATGCAGGTGGTTGGTGAGCTGGTACAAGATGGTGCTTACTCACATCAATTCAGGACTAGTGGTTTCTTCAAGGCGGTGTCTTTTCAATAATTGTTATACTACCTTGGGTTTATACTTTTTTTCAAAGTTAAGTAAGGTAGAATTTTAACAAAGAATGAGAAGCTCGGCCAGAATAAGGACATATGACAAAGTACACCGAAAACCCAGTGTGCCATCTGATGGCACTGCAGGGCATTAGAATTAAGACAGTCATGGAAAATATTTGAGTACTAAGATACTTTCCCAAAACCTCACAACTCTTAAAAATAAAGAGACATTAGAATGTAAAATCCTTCATTACCTTTTTACATTTTGCCACAATGAGGTAACGTAGAGTCTTACGTAATTTGTCCACTCTTGTATGCCTAGATCAGCTACACCTTTGCAATCACTCAGTCTCAGTTCTTGTACGCTTGTCAAAGGAAGAATTTTAAAATTGTTTAATGACATGACATAAAGAGAATAATTAAAATTACAAAGAAAACAAGTTTTAAACAGTTAAACTGAATATTTGAATATTTACTCAATATTTATTTATTGTATAGAATATTATTTATTAACTGAATATTTATTTACTTTATGGTCCATGTGAATGCAAATCTATAACAGGTGAAATATACCAGATCAATTATTAAAATAAATATTCATAGTCTTACCAAAGAAATAGGGAGCCGCAATAGCTCAGTGGTTAGTGAACTGGACTACAAAGGACAAGAGGTAGGGTTCAATCCCTACAACATGAAAGCAAGAGACAGAGCAGAAAGGTGCTCCATGTTAGCCAACTTTGGATGCAGAGACAGCACTTAATGAATGACATAAATGAAAATGTCAAATAAAATTTATACTTAGATCTCTAAAGACAATTTTAAACTGATAAGCTGTGAAAGTCTGTATCTACACTGCTAAATTTTTATAAAATATATTGTTTCCAATGTAAAGCAAGATTTTTTTTTTTTTTGCTCTTCCAAAAAAAAGTTACCACAGTCTGGTGTCACATGCTTCCTTGTATTAGTTATCAAAATGGTGGATGCACTGAATATGTGTCAGAAGCTATAAGCTGTGATTGAAATTCTCACAGTAGAAAGTTTTGAACCTAAAGAAATTCACTGCTGAATTTGCTTGAAGAGGAAGTTTTCAATCTCAAGTTATGGCAGTCTTGACTCAGATAGGTTGTTAGTTCAAATCTGACTGTACAAGTTGGGATTTTTATTTGTGATTTCTCTCTGTGGCAACCACCCTGGTCTCAACAGCGAGCCCTGGCTTGACACGTCAATTACACATCAACAGAAAAAATATGAGTACCTCTGAAGATGGGATTATCTGCCTCAGTGACGAGGGGCCCCTGTGCACATGGCTGCCAGGGTAAAATGAATTAACATGCAAAATTTAGTTCCTAGTCTATAGGGACTTCACCTTAGGTGAAAGCTGCAAATGCAGAAAAAAAAATGTCTATACTGTACTTTTTTGGTTAACTTTTTCTGTACGAAAGCTTTTTATCGACGCAACAGAAGAGATTTCAGAGACAAAATTGTTCAAGTTTTTAAGAATCAATCTATATATTTATGGTTTATCTAACATATAACATATTATATATGAATGTTCAGATAATTGAACAAGATATAAGATTTCACCAAAATCCAGATGATACAAGACATGTAAAAAGAATATGGTTTGATGGCATTCACACTAATCAAATTGAGCGTGTCGCACTATACAGCGAAACGTACATTGACGGAATCTCATTGTGATGGCGCTCACACTAATAAAATTGAGCATGTCGCACTATACGGTGAAGCGTACGTTGCCTGAATCGCATTGGCGCACAGTGCGGCGAAATGTACGGAAAGAGTTAATGTAATAAAACATTTTAAAGAAAAATATCTGAGTACAAATGTTTGCGGTGATATAAATAGCATGATACACATTACACGTAGAACCAACATTTTTATTACAAATATTTGGCTGTTAAACTTGTAAATGCAGGTGGTTGGTGAGCTGGTACAAGATGGTACTTACTCACATCAATTCAGGACTAGTGGTTTCTTCAAGGCGGTGTCTTTTCAATAATTGCTATACTACCTTGAGTTTATACTTTTTTTCATAGTTGAGTAAGGTAGAATTTTAGCAAAGAATGAGAAGCTCGGCCAGAATAAGGACATATGACAAAGTACACCGAAAACCCAGTGTGCCATCTGATGGCACTGCAGGGCATTAGAATTAAGACAGTCATGGAAATATATGAGTACTAACATACTTTTCCCAAAACCTCACAACTCTTAAAAATAAAGAGACATTAGAATGTAAAATCCTCCATTACCTTTTTACATTTTGCCACAATGAAGTAACGTACAGGCTTAAGTAATTTGTCCACTCTTGCATACCTAGATCAGCTACACCTTTGCAATCACTCAGTCTCAGTCCTCGTAAGCTTGTCGAAGGAAGAATTTTAAATTGTTTAATGACATGACATAAAGAGAATAATTAAAATTACAAAGAAAACAAGTTTTAAACAGTTAAACTGAATATTTGAATATTTACTCAATATTTATTTATTGTATAGAACATTATTTATTAACTGAATATTTATTTACTTTATGGTCCATGTGAATGCAAATCTATAACAGGTGAAATATACCAGATGACCTATTAAAATAAATATTCATAGCCTTACCAAAGAAATAGGGAGCCGCAATAGCTCAGTGGTTAGTGAACTGAAACACAAAGGACCACAGGTAGGGTTCGATCCCAACCGATGGCTTCCCGTTCACCCAGCCTTCATAGGGTACCGGATTTTATTCTGGGAAAGTAAAGTGGCCCGGCCATAATATTGACCACATTACCCCAAAAATCATGTGCCGAGGGTCTGTAAAATTTATGGTTCCTAACACCATATTCCCTATACGCCAGTTTCGCGTGACGATGGTACTTTACTTTTTTTTTTAACCAAAAGAAATCTTGTGTGATTGAATGTGATGATCATCTCATAACAAGCTTATTAGTCACACGTCCGAAATAATACTTGGAATCATCATGCAAAAAGTGCAAAACAAAATCAGCATAAAAATTAGTGATGAAAAGTGATTTTGTTAGCGTTAAAAGTATGAACAATTATATATACATCATAAGATCTTTAATAGAAAGAGCCACAGAAGTGAAAACAGATCTGTTTTATAGACTATACCAAAGCATTTGATAAAGTAAAACACCCAGAAATAAGCAAATTTTTAGAAGGCTTAAAAGCTGACATAAAAGATTAGTAACATAAGGCTATTATTATTATTTGTAATATTAGAATGACATTATAATCATTTTTATATATAATTTTTATCTGCGGCAAACTTAATTGTTATTTAATTAGAAACATGACAATAAGACAATGAATAATAATGAATGAAAATTAATTCATTTTCAATATAAAGATTGAAATACCTTCAAGTGTAGAAATATTATTTTTAGAACTCATTTTAATGACTACTTGAGGATATTTTAAGTGATTTTGTTAGAGAATCTGAAATGTGATAGTTTCCAGTGTTCCTGAAATTATGATTTGATTTTGACCACCTGCCCTTCATTTTGTGGGGATAAGATGAAAATAAAATATCTCGTTTACATAGAAGACATCTTGAAAATAGTTGTGGAGATCTATTTTAATTTTATGAATACTGTATAAATATAAATTGCTAAAATTTAAAACCAAATTAATTTCCTATAATTTGCATACAAATTTAAAAGCACAATTATTTACTGCATAAATTCAATCTATGTACATTGCTAAACATGTCCAATGATTAATATTTTACAGAATATTATGAACTGTTTTAAAGGTTAAAGCAATTATCTCTATGAATAATAACTTAAAGAAAAAAATAAATTTGCAGTGACTTCATATAATAGCCAAAGAAAATAATACTTCTAAAAACTATCTAAAAAGATATATGCCTATGTTTTATAGATTATACCAAATCATTTGATAAAGTAAAGCACAAGAAATAATAGAAATTTTAGATGGCATATACGTTGAAGGCAAGATCAAAGAATTATTAGAGCATGTACTGGCAACAAACAGCTGAAAATCCCACAAGACAACAACAATTACAGATATGTTCAATTTATGAAGCAAAAGTGACTTACACTTTTAATTTTGGATGGCAATCACGGTCTAATATAACCTGAAAGACTTGGTCTGAGGGTAAACGGATCGTGCCTGGCCAAGAAGTGGGCAAAACCTGCAAGACAGCAACAGCAACATTACACAAAGTTTGCTGGTAAATACTACCAGAGACAGAGAGACATGTGCATACACACATACATATTACTAATATTTGTAATAAATTAATGTGTAAAACAACACAAATTAATAGAATCACTAATCTGAGATACTCTAGAGTGAAATATAGCATAAAGTTGTGAGAAATCATGGTAGTTTTACATCTCATCAATCAATTTTGAATTCCCTTAAATGATTTCTAGAAGTTAAAAGAGCATTAATGATGAGTGAAATCATTACAGAAGAGAGATTTTTAAAAGTACTAAGACGCTCTTCAACAAAGCATTTAATTTTTTGGCAATTTTGGGATACTTTTTAAAAAAAATGCCTACATAACAATTTCCATAAATTATCTGTAGATCTCTTTTTTCTCTTTTTAATTGGCATAATTATATACATTTTGTTCTCTATCAAATTCATCCTTAGCTTCCATTTATTTGCTTCTCACCACTGCTGTAAATCTACCAACAAAGTTAACATTATTCCCAAGTATTTGAACTCTTTCTTCTTTAAAACTGTAAATTTAATGTAATAGATGACAGGTTGTTAATTTCACAAATATAGGTAAAGTTTAAAACTTAAATTTAACAGTTTGTTTATATCCTGTTTTAGTTTCTCCAGCTTTCAGTAAGCTCCACATGGAACACCTTCAAGAAAAAGAGTTCTTAAGTATTATGTATGGCCAGTCTTAACATATGGATGCAAATCATAGACTATAGGACAACAGACAAAAACATAATTAGTCTGTAAAAATGTTGTTTTACAGAAGAATGTTGAGAATATTATGGACAGCCAAGAAGGGTAATGAAAACGTTCTGAAAGAGGCCAAAGCAAAAAGTGAGCTAATTTCCTAAGTTACGAAAAAAACAATCATTTTTTGGCCATGTAATAAGAGGTGAACAGCTGAATATATTGTAACAACAGGTAAAATTGATGGACAAAGTAATAGAGGAAAGCAAAGAGAAAAGATACTAGACAGCTTAAGAGAATGGCTTGACAGAAAGTAAACAACAGAAATGATAACTGTCGAGATCAAACGTTGTGGAGAGACATGGTCACCTACTTGATGATGATGATTATATCCTGTTTTAGTTTCTCCATCACACAGTAAACTCCAAATGGAAGACTTACCTTGATTTTTATGTTATTTTTAATAATGTTGTCCTAAATGAATTCACTGAAGACTTTAATTTTCAATAATGTGCACAAAACTTAGAAGCACATTTATTTATGACATTAATTTAAATCTATATGCATTGCTAAATATGTCTAATGATTAATATTGTGTTTACAATGGCGCCATTTTGAGAGAAATCATGGAGTTCTAATTGAATTTTATGCATACTAGATAATTTTTAATTGCTAACATTTAAAACAAATTATTTTCTTATTATTTGCACAAAACTTCGAAGTACATTTATTTATCGCATTAATTTAAATCTATATGCATTGCTAAACATGACTAATGATTAATATATTACTGAATGTTATGAACTGTCTAAAAAGTTAAAGGAATTACCCCTACGAACAATAACTTGTACTTTACGAAAAATTTAATGTTTGCAGTGACTTCCCTTAATAAACAAGGAAAATAATACTTATAAAAAATTAATATAAAATAATATTCCCACTTGCATCGTAAATTAAAGGCGCATAAACTTTGATTGATAATGTTTAATCCTAGTGCCATTTGTGATACATTGTATATAGATTCTTTTTTAAATATTTAAACATACGTACTTTTAAGACAATTTTTTTAAAAGTGATATGCAAACTTAGGTACTCTTATAATATTACGCTAGCAAGTGCTTTATATACTATTTATTAGTTTATGACGTTCTAGTGGCCGCTTTCTCAGAAATACTAGTGTATATTTTGAGAAGGAACTGTCTGATTGTTGCCAATGATTAAGACGTGACTGCTCGTGTCATCCTAGGTTCAGCTCCTGTGTTGCCTGCTCTAGCAGCACAGACTGTGTCATGTCGGCTACATGGCATAGTAGTCTTTGGGTACTGTGCTGATACCTCCCATTATGTCATTGTTTGAACGCAACATCAGAGGGGTGGAAGATGCGTGGTCGGACCAAGGTAACACCTCATGTCCTTAGTGCCGAGATTGCAATCGCGCACGGCTGTGTGCTGTTGAATCTGGGCTAGTTTCCACTAGCTAGGCAGCCCTAGCATAGGGCATCAGTCCTAGTGAGGTGGGGATCCTGGGGACAGCAGCCCTTCCATTTACACAAATGACATTAATGGTTATCCCCTTAACTTCTTCTGTTCCCCAAATTTCCTGTGGAGTGTGAAAATACACGAGAACGTACCCCTCATCACTTCGGTCTCACATTCTACAAAACTTGCATTCAAGCCATCCAAGGACACGACAACTTATTAACATCAAAAGAAAGACAAACATCACTTACAAACACCTCATTAAACAGCAAGCACCTACACAGCTCAGAATCAAGAGAGGTCAAAAATACTTTCTCACAGACTACACCAGCACTTTCTCAAACCTCCACAACCCACACATCGCTCCCAAAGCAAGGGAAGTCACATACAGGCTCAAATACAGCATGACACCCACAGGACAAGCAGCAAAATTCCAACTTTGCAGGCGAAACATACAAGAAACAGAAGAACACATATTCTACAAATGCAGCACAAAATCAACAATGTGCATACATTTATTGATAACATTGATTTAATGATAACAGTCACTACATATGCCAAGGCGTTGAATCGAACTGAGAGTTGTCGCGGCACATACAAGACGGAGATTAAACAACAGTTCAGTCAGATTACAGCCGCAGTACTAGTTGAGGACGTGAGAACCTGACAGTTGAGACGGAGAGGTGACCGCACGTTTGTGTACCTTGTGAACGTTATCATCGTCTGACCAGTAACATTAGCAGTGGCGGCTCGTGATGTTTTTTGTCGGTGGGGCCGGGCAAAGGGTCAATTTGTTTTTCTATCGGAATCTGTACACTCATACATTGTGTATGTATGTAGATGCGCGTGCGTGCGAGTGTGCGTGAGTACATGTGTATGTATGTATTGATTTTGTATTGTATATGCTTATTGTATATGTATGACAATATCGTAATGTATATTATAGCACTCCAGAACAGAAAACATTTTGTAAAGCCAGTTTTATAATTCTAAAGAAATATTTGACCTAACTAATAACAGAGATACAACATTGAACTCACCTTCATTTATAGAATAATTGGGCTCGTCTATTTTTCTGACTTGCAAATTGGTCAATAACTTTGTTGTTGAAATCCTTAATTTCAATAATTTCCTCTTTATGAATCGAACAAACAGTCAAGGCGTTTAGCCTGTCATGACCCATGCTATTTCTAAGAAAAGATTTAATTCGTTTTAAGGTACTGAAACATCGTTCTGCTTCAGCTGTTGCAATGGGAGTGGTCAAGACAATTTGCAGAGTTTTGTCTACTTCGGAAAACGCTTCTTCTAAAGAATGTTGCTTGAAAAAAGTAAATAAATCACAGACTGAAGAAATATTTTGGAAAGTATCATTGCGATATATCACTGACAGTTCTGTCTTTAATTTCTCTTTGCAAATATATTGATTATAATTTGATGCAAAAGTGTTGACTAAGTCAGCTGGAAAATATTCTCTGAACGAAACAAATTTCTTTGGGTCAACAATTTCAAAGCTACTAAATAATTGAGACTCCACGAATCGTCCTTTCAGTTGGTTGACAACAATGTCACATACTTCTTTAGCATCTGCGGTCACGTTTAGTTCAGACTCTTGTTTAGATCTTTTACTTGGGGCAGCAGAACCTACATTTTCGTATTCATCAACATGATATCTTCCAGTATTCAGTCTTATATCTGATACTGCTTTCTCAAAATGTTGTAATGCATTATGCACAGTAACGGTATTTGCACTCTGCATCTGAATTGTGTTATACAATATGTCAACATGTTTCAATATATCGTTAAAGAAATTGACAAAAAATAAGAAATTTTGATTGTTAAGCAAATTTTTTAAAGCAAAAGCTTCTCTAACTGTTATATCATCCCATCCATCTCCATTCTCGATCTTCTCAAAACATTCCACTAAATCTGATTTGTTTTCATGAACACTGTTCACAACCCGTGATTGAAAGTTCCATCTTGTTGCGGCAACCGTTGGAATCCGTTTATTGCAAACTGATCGTAATAGGTCACTACGCTTTGGGGAGGATGAGAAAAATGTTGTAAATCCAGTAATATTGGCAAAAAACAACTTAACTGATTTGATGTTTTTAGAACAAGCATGTCTAATGACTAAATTTAGTTGATGAGCGTAACAATGAACATACTTAGCATATGGAAAATAATTCTTCATTAGAGTCTGAACACCGCCTTGGCTACCACTCATTACCGCTGCGTCATCGTATGCTTGAGCTATGAGTTTTTTTTTCAACTTTGAAAGGTTGTAGGCTTGTTTTAAGAACCTCACTAAGACCAATAGCTGTTCGATCATGGACCGTTTCAAAGGAAAGAAATCTCTCAACTGGTTTATTCTCCTTTATATAGCGTCATATTATCACAAACTGACTTTGGCAGGTTATATCTGCTGTTTCATCGGCCTGTAGAGAAACATAGTTGGCAGCGTTAACATCATTTGTCAATTCTTCAATATAGACCTGATACATACAGTCCAATAGTTCATTCTGTATAGTATGTGAGGTATATTTAATTGTAGAAGTGCTATTCAAGTGTTCATCTAAGACACTATCTAGATTACTGAGCAAATATAACAAATCTAAAAAATTGCCACGGTTTGCTGATCCTTGTGTTTCATCGTGACCCATCAATGCTAATTCATGAGTGCCACACAATTTTATGCAATCTATCACTCTGTTTACTATGTGTCTATATTTTGTGACCAGTTCGTTATGTTTTTGGATTGTAATTTTGTGAGCATTGTCAATCTGTGATGCAATGTTAACAGTTCCAAACATTTTAAATTTAAATGCATTTTCTAAATGAAGTGCACTTCCCTCGTGTTTTTTAATCCTCTCACTGAAATGTTTCAGATCCACAAACCAAAAAGTTTTTTTCAAACCACTAGTTGCAGAATGTTCTTGTTTTCTTACCATCTTGCTGAGTGACTGTAAAATCATTGGGTCTATGAGCACCTAAACGTTTAACTTCAAGCTTTTCCTCTATCTTTAAAGAATAAAACGGGTTTTTTAATAAATAATCCACGTTATTCATTTTTAAATCACACGGAAACACAAATTGTATACAGTTAATTGATTTACATACACAAACAAGTTGTTTAAAATCCAAAACAAAATGTGTTGTGCGCCACACAATAATTAAAAAAAAACACTTTCAGTTTCGATTTCTTGACCAATCGTTACACATTGGGCCCAGCTAAGGCCGGCCCTGTTTACATCGACTGGACTAATGCTAACGTATACCCGTCACCACGTGGAAGGCGTCTATTTTTAGATTTTTGGGTCATTAGACCACATAACTTTGGGGCCAGTTTAACACTGCGTTCTATATATTATATTTAAAACGGGCCCCACGACCCTGTATTTGCGGATACAGTGGTTCCAGCTAAAGGTATTCTTGAACGCAAAGACAATTTTTGGGAACATATTATATTTTTAGTTTTCTTGGCTAATCATTATCATGTTGAAAGTAATAATTACGTTGAAATAACGTATTATTAAGTATATTAATGTCTACACCTCGCAATATATACTTAGCGGGGCCCGGCCCCACCGGCCCTATACCGGGCTCCGCCCCTGAACATTAGCCCTCACGGGGCGTGTTGTACGTGCTATCGACACAAGCAAAGAAAGAACGCTGTTGTCATAAACGGCGTACTACAGTGGACTGTTATTAAAGGCTGTTCAAATTGTGCTGGCAGGTCATTTTCAGTGGCCTATCATACCATTACCAATATTCATACCATTGTCATTGCCTAACATCGTTTCAAATCTGTTACATGTGAATCATGGACAATAGGACAACAGACAAAAAAATAAGGTTGTAGGAGGACAGGAGGATGTAGAAATATAGTTTTACAAATAATGTTGAGAATACCCTGGACAGTTAAAAATAGTAATGAAAACGTTCTGAAAGAGACCAAAGCAGAAAGAGAGCTAATATCCAATATTAGGAAGAAACAATTATCACTTTAATGCCATGCAAGGAGAAGGGAACAGATAGAAAAATGTTGGTTGTTCCACATGTTTTTATTCTGACTGTCTCTTACTTTGCATGTTGTTTTATCTGGTTCCATTTTTATTAAGTGTATCAACCATTTCATTTGTTTATTTTTTAGAATTGGTGTGTGGTGTGTGTGCATGCGTGCGTGTGTCTCAGGCCCAGGTGAATTTCGATTTGATCTCAGATTTTCACATTGAATCTTTGAATGATCTTTGTGTTGTTTATTTTCTTTTTTCAAAACATCTTTTTTCACAGGTCTGTCTTCTGTGTCCGCTCTATGACCATGTTTGACATTGGTAGCATTAAACTGGCGGAGGAGAACTGCTTTCGTGGTAACTAAAAGAAGTATGACCATAAAGATCATGGCAGTAACTAAAGCGAATCCATGGCTCGAAATACAACTTTTTACTCACGTGTGTTTTTTCTGAGTGATTTGATCAGGTAGATCAAAGGGGTTCAAAGACAGTGGTTGGTGTCACTAAAGAACCCAAGACTGACAAGTGTATGTTTCATCTTCGTCCCTGGATACTGGACACCAGGAAGTAGACACCAGCGACAATGAAAATTTCACGGTGGTCATAGGAAAAACAGTGAGTCTCAGTGACACTTGGGCAGAGAGAACAAAATAACACAATCTGAGAACCAAGCACGTTTCAGAACCAAGAAATGTTTAAATAATTTATTGTTTTAAATTAACATGTGCATATTAATAGTAGGTTTTTATCTAAATAATCTACTTACTATAAAAACGGCTGATCTTAAATGTCTATCTATTAATGTTAGGGGACTCGGGTCGAAAGTGAACAAAATCCCCCTATTTTCTCCCTCCATGCTGTATGTTTAATATTGTAGTGCCTATCACCTCTTCAGTAATCAAGAAAAGACGATGGTCGTATGTTAGACATGTGATTAGGAGAGATAAGAACCGAATAACAAAGCAAGCCCTCACGTGGGAAACAACAGGTAAGAGGAAAAGAAGCAGATCCAGAGAGACACTGAGAAGAACATTGTTCAGAGAGGCAAGAGAAGCAGGAGTCGGCTCCCTCAGTGAGATAGAGTTGCTTGCATAGAACAGAGACAAATGGCGAGATTTTATAAAAGATCTTTACAAGAATTGAAAACTGCTAGAATAAAAATGTAGATAAGAGAAAGAGTATATGGGTGTATGCTCATGGGCCGGCTACGGCTCATATATGGACGATCTGTATATGGCATATGGATGGGATGGATGGATTGATAGGATGTATAGATGGGATGTATGGATAGGATGGATTGATGGAGGGGATGGATGGATGGATGGATGGGATAGATTTATGGGATGGATATATGGATGGGATAGATTTATGAGATGGATATATGGATGGGATAGATTTATGAGATGGATGGATGGGGTAGATTGATGGGATGGATGGATGGATTGATGGGATGGATGGATTGATGGGATGGATGGATTGATGGGACGGATGGATTGATGGGATGGATGGATTGATGGGACGGATTGATTGATGGGAAGGATGGAATGATGGGATGGATGAATTGATGGGATGGATGGATTGATGGGATGGATGAATTGATGGGATGGATGAATTGATGGGATGGACGGATTAATGGGATGGATTGATTGAAGGGATTGATTGATTGATCAGATGGATGGATTGATTGGATGGATTGATTGATTGGATGGATTGATTGATGGGATGGATTCATTGATGGGATGGATGGATTGATGGGATGGTTTGATGGGATGGATGTATGGAGGGGTTGGTTAGATTGATGGGACGGATTGATAGATGGGACGGATTGAGTGATGGGAAGGATGGATTGATGGGATGGATGAATTGATGGGATGGATGGATTGATGGGATATATGAATTGATGGGATGGATGATATGATGGGATGGATTGATAGGATGGATGTATGGAGGAGATGGATGGATTGATGGGATGGATTGAGTGAAGGGATGAATGTATGGAGGGAATGGATTGATTGATGGGATGGATTGATGGGATGGATGGATTGATGAGATGGATGGATTGATGGGATGGAAGGATTTATGAGATGGAAGGATTTAAGATATGGATGGATTGATGGGATGGATGGATTGATGGGATAGATGAATTGATGGGATGGATGGATTGATGGGATGGATTGATTGATGGGATGGATTGATTGATGGGATGGATGAATTGATGGGATGGATGGATTGATGGGATGGATGGATTGATGGGATGGATGGATTGATGGGATGGATGGATTGATGGGATGGATGGATTGATGGGATGGATTGGATGGATGGATTGATGGGATGGATGGATTGATAAGATTGATGTATGAAGGGATGGATGGATGGATGAGTTGGATGTATGGATGGGATGGATGTGATGGATTGATTGATGGGATGAATGTGTGGATGGGATGGATGGATTGATGTGATGGATGGATTGATGGATGTATGGAGGGGATGTATGTGATGGATGTATGGATGGGATGGATGGTTAGGATGGATGGAGGTGATGGATGGATGGGATGGATGGATGGAGGGGATGGATAGATAGATGGATAGATATAGTGGATGGATGGGATGAATGGATTGATGGATGGAATGGGGTGGATGGATGATGGACGGATTGATGGATGGATGGGATGGATGGGATGGGATGAGATGGGATGGAATGGAATGGATGGGATGGAATGGAATGGATGGATGGTTTGATGGGATGGATTAATGGGAATGGATAGATAGATGGATATATAGGATGGATGGATGAGATGGAGGGGATGGATGGATGGGATGGATAGATAGCGGATAGATAGGATGGATGGATCGATGGAATGGACGGATGGATGGATTGATGGATGGATTGATGGATGTGATGGGATGGATGGATGATGGATGCGATGGGAAGGATGGATGGGATGGGATGGGCTGGAATGGAATGTTTGGGATTGATGGATGGAATGGTTGGGATGGATGAATGGATTGGATGGATGGATTGATGGGATGGATGGATGGGATGAATGTATGGATGGATCGATCGATGGATGGATATCACCTCTAATTATCGTCCACTTACTGACTCCAAATTATTTGTACCTGAACGTGTATTTATTTCTTACTTGTCTATATGCTGATTCTTTAATCACAATTATTTCGGCTCCAGTGTCAATCAATGCTCTAAACTTATGTCTATCTATCTTAACAATACACGAACTTGGGTCTCCCTTCGTATTTTACTCTCAGGCCAATCATAATTTCTCTCATTCTTTAGGGCCCAAGTCCAAAAGCGAGGTGTTAGTTTCCCTATTTGAATCCAATGCTCACCTTAGTTCTATTATATGGTGATCTATGATCTTTTAGATTGTTTCCACTATATGTCTGTCTTAATCTATCCCCATTGGTGGGTGACTAAATTCTCTTCTTGGACCTATATTCCTGGATTCCTCATGTTTATCTAAATCTATCCCCATTGGTGGGTGACTAAATTCTCTTCTTGGACCTATATTCCTGGATTCCTCATGTTTATCTTAATCTATCCCCAATGGTGCGTGACTCAATTCTCTTGTTAGACCTATATTCCTGGTTTCCTCATGTCTATCTTAATCTATCCCCAATGGTGCGTGACTGAATTCTCTTCTTGGACCTATATGTCTGGTTTCCTCATGTCTATCTTAATCTATCCCCATTGGTGCGTGACTCAATCCTCTTGTTAGACCTATATTTCTGGTTTCCTCATGTCTATCTTAATCTATCCCCATTGGTGCGTGACTGAATTCTCTTCTTGGACCTATATGTGTGGTTTCCTCATGTCTATCTTAATCTATCCCCAATGGTGCGTGACTCAAATCTCTTGTTGGACCTATATTCCTGGTTTCCTCATGTCTATCTTAATCTATCCCCAATGGTGCGTGACTCAATCCTCTTGTTAGACCTATATTTCTGGTTTCCTCATGTCTATCTTAATCTATCCCCATTGGTTGGTGACTCAATCCTCTTGTTGGACCTATATTTCTGGTTTCCTCATGTCTTGTACACCTTGTAATGTTTGAGTTGTCTTTAATCGCACATCTTTTCTTCTTTAATTTGTAAATATAATGTTTTATTGTTTGTCTTTAGCTCCTTTCTCAGCAAATACAATCTTAACCTCCTGTTGTAACTCTTCAATAACAATTATTATCTGCATCTGGATATCCTCATTCCTTACACCTGACACCGCCCACATGCTCTTTCCGCTAAACTAATCAATCTGTCTCCATACGTACACACGCCTTCCCGTTCTTTTTGCTTTATCTTGTGTAATTTTGTAAATAAATCTTGTGGGCTTCTTTCTTCTGCATACATCAAGGTTAATATTTGTTTCGCACTCGCCCACAAGTACTGATTCTAACCTTCTTCTTATGAACGCAGACACTTCATCTGAACTGGTCTGAATTGCTATATTCCTTAGTTCTTTATTTTTCGTTTAGTGAGCTAATTGTTCTCTATATTTTCTATCCATTCTCTAAATTTCGATGACGACATTTGAACGTAGCAGTCCGATTGCTAATATGTTGATAGTTCATTGCTATCCTCAACTCAATTACCGTTTCATTTGCTAATCTCATCGCTTCATTGCCAGGATCTAAGTATGTTACCATGTTCTATTATGTTATCTTTAGCACTAATATAATTTCTCACTTTGATCGATTGACTTGCCTGTAAAAAAAGTTTTCTATCGTCTGCTAATATCTAATTACTGATTCTATATGTGCAAGAACTTGTTCTATTTCATTTTTATATAAATATGTCATTAAGATTTGCCTGTTGTGCCCTGTCACAATGTGCATGAAGCGATCTATAATTTAATATAATTTAACAACATATATTCAATTCATATAATACAAAGGTCTTGATTCGTCTAACTGGAAGGAAAACAAAGTTTATATTATTACTTGCTGTGGACAAATTTCAATTCATTTTGTGTAACCTGAAAATATATTTCAATTAAATACTATATTATAACGCGTGTATTCTACCAAACAATAACAAGTCATTAAGTTTCATTTCAGCAATCAATTCAAAAGGACAATCAATCAATTCATAAATATAATTAACTAAGTAATTCTTACTTGACGATCCTTGGAGAGTGAAAGTACACAAGCGATGTTTATGTTTCTTAAGCCAGAAGAAGGTTACACTCACACGGTCACGTGATTGCACGGGTGTCTATACAGACACAACGTTTTAAGTTCGACGATCTCACAATGTCACACTGTTCCCTAGTTAACCTGGATTTGTCGTACGCTAATTGACAATTGACGATTTCAATCTTAAACGTGCTCTGCTGTCATGCAATATTCGGGAGTTTCTCGTGACACGCGCGCTGTAGTAACTTGAATCTCTAGTTGTGATTTTCTTGTTTACATAAACTTGACTTGTCTCGACAACTTGAGTATGCTTTGTCATGAGCTTTCATGATTACTTGCTATTTTGAGTTCTTGATCAGTTAACTTGAATATATATATATATACAATTAGTTTATATATATATACAATTTAGTTTAGTTTATATATATATATATAATATATATATATAAACTAAATATAAATAAATATATATATATATATATATGTATATATATATATGTATATATATATATGTATATATATATAACTTGCTTATTCCTAGCAATGAACGTGATTTTTTTGCTACTTCATTCACTTCGTAAGTTAGATACAATATCAGTCTTTATACTTTTAATATAGTTCGAGAATGGACTAACACATAAAGTTTGACACACAAGGTAGAGTTGGTTTAGCTTGAGAGGAGACGCACGTTTTGTAGGTTTGACACATGAGGTAGAGTTGGTTTAGCTTGAGAAGAGACGCACGTTAAAGGTATGACACAGGAGGTAGAGTTGGTTAAGCTTGAGAATAGACGCACGATGAAGATTTGACACATGAGGTAGAGTTGGTTTAGCTTGAGAAGAGACGCACGCTAAAGGTATGACACAGGAGGTAGAGTTGGTTTAGCTTGAGAATAGACGCACGATGAATATTTGACACAGGAGGTAGAGTTGGTTTAGCTCGAGAAGAGACGCACGATGAAGATTTGACACAGGAGGTAGAGTTGGTTTAGCTTGAGAAGAGACTCACGCAGAAGGTTTGATACAGGAGGTAGAGTTGGTCTAACTGGCGAAGAGACGCACGTTTGAAGGTTTGACACAGGAGGTAGAGTTGGTTTAGCTGTGAATAGACGCACGCCGAAGGTTTGACACAGGAGGTAGAGTTGATTTAGCTGAGAAGAAACTACACTGAAGGTTTGACATAGGAGGTAGAGTTGGTCTAGCTCGAAAATAGACGCACGCTGAAGGTTTGACACAGGAGGTAGAGTTGGTTTAGCTCGAGAATAGACGCACGCTGAAGGTTTGACACAGGAGGTAGAGTTGGTTTAGCTCGAGAATAGACGCACGCTGAAGGTTTGACACAGGAAGTAGAGTTGGTTAAGCTCGAGAAGAGACGCATATTTGTTGGTTTTATACAGGAGGTAGAGTTGGTCTAGCTGGCGCAGAGACGCACGTTTGAAGGTTTGACACAGGAGGTATAGTTGGTTTAGCTGTGAATAGACGCACGCCAAAGGTTTGACACAGGAGGTAGAGTTGATTTAGCTGAGAAGAGATGCACACTGAATGTTTGACACAGGAGGTAGATAGTTTAGCGCGAGATGAAACGCACGCTGAAGGTTTTACACGGGAGGTAGAGTTGTTTTAGCTTGAGACTAGTAACAGGCTGAAGGTTTGACACAGGAGGTAGAGTTGATTTAGCTGAGAAGAAACTACACTGAAGGTTTGACATAGGAGGTAGAGTTGGTCTAGCTCGAGAATAGACGCACGCTGAAGGTTTGACACAGGAGGTAGAGTTGGTTTAGCTCGAGAATAGACGCACGCTGAAGGTTTGACACAGGAGGTAGAGTTGGTTTAGCTCGAGAATAGACGCATATTTGTTGGTATGATACAGGAGGTAGAGTTGGTCTAGCTGGCGCAGAGACGCACGTTTGAAGGTTTGACACAGGAGGTAGAGTTGGTTTACCTGTGAATAGACGCACGCCGAAGGTTTGACACATGAGGTAGAGTTGATTTAGCTGAGAAGAGATGCACACTGAATGTTTGACACAGGAGGTAGATAGTTTAGCGCGAGATGAAACGCACGCTGAAGGTTTGATACAGGAGGTAGAGTTGGTATAGCTTGAGACTAGTAACAGGCTGAAGGTTTGACACAGGAGGTAGAGTTGGTTTAGTTCGAGAATAGACACACGCTCAAGGTTTGACACATTGGGTATAGTTGGTTTAGTTCAAGAAGAGACGCACGGTGAAGGTTTGACACAGGAGGTAGAGTTGGTCAAGCTCGAGAATAGACGCACGCTGAAGGCTTGAAACAGGAGGTAGAGTTGATCTATAGCTCGAGAATAGACGCACGCTGAAGGTTTGACATAGGAGGTAGAGTTGGTTTAGTTCGAGAATAGACACACGCTGAAGGTTTGACACAGGGGGTAGTTGGTTTAGCTCGAGAAGAGACGTACGCTGAAGGTTTTACACAGGTGGTAAAGTTGGTTTACCTTGTGACTAGTAATAGGCTGAAGGTTTGACACAGGAGGTAAAGTTGTTTTAGTTCGAGAATAGACACACGCTGAAGGTTTGACACAGGGGGTAGTGTTGCTTTAGTTCGAGAAGAGACGCACGCTGAAGGTTTGTCACAGGAAGTAGAGATGGTTTAGTTCGAGAATAGACGCACGCTGAAGGTTTGACACAGGGAGTAGTGTTGGTTTAGTTCGAGAAGAGACGCACGCTGAAGGCTTGACACAGGAGCTAAAGTTGGTTTAGTTCGAGAATAGACGCACGCTGAAGGTTTGACACAGGAGGTAGAGTTGGTTTAGTTCGAGAATAGACACACGCTGAAGGTTTGACACTGGAGGTAGAGTTGGTTTAGTTCGAGAATAGACACACGCTGAAGGTTTAACACAGGAGGTAGAGTTGGTTTAGTTCGAGAATAGACACACGCTGAAGGTTTGACACAGGAAGTAGAGTTGGTTTAGTTCGAGAAGAGACGCATGCTGAAGGTTTGACACAGGAAGTAGAGTTGGTTTAGTTCGAGAAGAGACGCAAGCTGAAGGTATGACACAGGAGGTAGAGTTGGTTTAGTTCGAGAATAGACACAGGCTGAAGGTTTGACACAGGAGGTAGAGTTGGTTTAGTTCGAGAATAGACACAGGCTGAAGGTTTGACACAGGAAGTAGAGTTGGTTTAGTTCGAGAATAGACACAGGCTGAAGGTTTGACACAGGAGGTAGAGTTGGTTTAGTTCGAGAAGAGACGCAAGCTGAAGGTATGACACAGGAGGTAGAGTTGGTTTAGTTCGAGAAGAGACGCAAGCTGAAGGTATGACACAGGAGGTAGAGTTGGTTTAGTTCGAGAAGAGACGCAAGCTGAAGGCTTGACACAGGAAGTAGAGTTGGTTTAGTTCGAGAAGAGACGCAAGCTGAAGGTTTGACACAGGAAGTAGAGTTGGTTTAGTTCGAGAAGAGACACAAGCTGAAGGTTTGACACAGGAATTAGATTTGGTTTAGTTCGAGAAGAGTCGCAAGCTGAAGGTTTGACACAGGAAGTAGAGTTGGTTTAGTTCGAGAAGAGACGCAAGCTGAAGGTTTGACACAGGAGTTAGAGTTGGTTTAGATCGAGAAGAGACGCAAGCTGAGGGTGTGACACAGGAAGTAGAGTTGGTTTAGTTCGAGAAGAGACACAAGCTGAAGGTTTGACACAGGAAGTAGAGTTGGTTTAGTTCGAGAAGAGACACAAGCTGAAGGTTTGACACAGGAAGTAGAGTTGGTTTAGTTCGAGAAGAGACACAAGCTGAAGGTTTGACACAGGAAGTAGAGTTGGTTTAGATCGAGAAGAGACGCAAGCTGAGGGTGTGACAACTTTGTCGAATATTGAACCTTTGTGACCCTTGTCGGATGACGGAGCTTGCACGAGACAATAAAAAAGCCATCAATAGTTTCCAACAACTGGCAGTAGAGGCTAAGATAGAGCTGTGGCACTGGAGCAAAGACGCACCAGAGACACATCTATCCGTTCAATGAGGCCTGAGTCTACACACAGAGGAGCAAAGACGCACCAGAGAAACATCTATCCGTTCAATGAGGTCTGAGTCTACTCCCAGAGGAGCAAAGACGCACCAGAGACACATCTATCCGTTCAATGAGGTACTTACTTGACTTACCGTGGATTAGAGTAAGACATAGCTCTGCTCAGATCCTGGGTCTACTCACAGGTGAGCAAAGACGTCCAGAGACACATCTATCCGTTCAATGTGGCATGGGTCTACTCAGAGGAGTAAAGACGCACCAGAGACACATCTATCCGTTCAATGTGGCATGGGTCTACTCAGAGGAGTAAAGACGCACCAGAGACACATCTATCCGTTCAATGTTGCCTGGGTCTACTTACAGATGAGCAAAGAGGCACCAGAGACACATCTATCCGTTCAATGAGGCCTGGGTCTACTCACAGAGGAGGAAAGACGCACCATGCACATCTATCCGTTCAATGAGGTACTTACTTGACTTACCGTGGATTAGAGTAAGACATAGCTCTGCTCAGGTCCTGGGTCTACTCACAGATGAGCAAAGACGCACCAGAGACACATCTATGCGTTCAATGAGGTACTTACTTGACTTACCGTGGATTAGAGTGCGACATATCTCTGCTCAGGTCCCGAGTTATTTGAAAGGAAGGAAAGAAAAAATAAATCATCCCTTGCATTCAAATTGCGTGCGACCAAGGACAAGCGCCTCGACAGGGGAAAATCCAGGATGGTCGAATCGGTGAAGTCCATAAGGAGAATATATAATTTGAATGGTGTTAAATTCGGAAAGGATTGGACAGAAGTAACAACGGAGAAAAAGAAGATAACAAAATTAATAATTCAGCTCGGCAGGGAGTGTCGCAACTGGGGCCTGCGGAGCTATCGAGGTCGTAATAAGAGAATTCATCAAAAAAGTGTTCTCACCTCAGGATCTCATCGTCTACACGGATGCTTCTGTATCATGCGAACAACGCAGTGGTTGAGGTTTTGTGCATAACAACATGGCAAAGAAGTGGCTAGGGAATCTGGCAAGTGTAGCATTACGGTGTCCATCATGAGAATGGAGATAGCAGCAACAACAGCTGCGATAACATGGTTGGTTATACAGAAAGTGGATCACGCAGTATTGATGACTGACATGCAAAGTATGCAACAGAAGATTGACAGACAGTGTCTGCAGCAGGAATGGATGTAGCTTGGATGGCTCTACAGATAGAACGTTAACTTGAGTGAACTGTCCCGGTCTTGCTGGCGTACTCGATAATGAAATAGATGATAAGCTCGCTGGTGTACTCGGTAATGAAATAGATGATAAGCTCGCTGGTGTACTCGGTAATGAAATAGATGATAAGCTCGCTGGTGTACTCGGTAATGAAATAGATAAGCTCGCTGGTGCACTCGGTAATGAAATAGATTATAAGCTCGCTGGTGCACTCGGTAATGAAATAGATGATAAGCTCGTTGGTGCACTCGGTAATGAAATAGCTGGTAAGCTCGCTGGTGCACTCGATAATGAAATAGCTGATAAGCTCGCGGGTGCACTCGGTAATGAAATAGATGATAAGCTCGCTGGTGCACTCGGTAATGAAATAAATGATAAGCTCGCTGGTGCACTCGGTAATGAAATAGCTGGTACGCTCGCTGGTGCACTCGGTAATGAAATAGCTGATAAGCTCGCTGGTGAACTCGGTAATGAAATAGCTGATAAGCTCGCTGGTGAACTCAGTAATGAAATAGCTGGTAAGCTCGCTGGTGCACTCGGTAATGAAATAGATGATAAGCTCACTGGTACACTTGGTAATGAAATAGCTGATAAGCTCGCTGGTACACTCGGTAATGAAATAGATGATAAGCTCGCTAGTACACTCGGTAATGAAATAGCTTATAGGCTCGCTGGTACACTCGGTAATGAAATAGCTTATAGGCTCGCTGGTACACTCGGTAATGAAATAGCTTATAGGCTCGCTGGTACACTCGGTAATGAAATAGCTTATAGGCTCGCTGGTACACTCGGTAATGAAATAGCTGATAAGCTCGTTGGTGAACTCAGTAATGAAATAGCTGGTAAGCTCGCTGGTGCACTCGGTAATGAAATAGATGATAAGCTCGCTGGTACACTTGGTAATGAAATAGCTGATAAGCTCGCTGGTACACTCGGTAATGAAATAGATGATAAGCTCGCTAGTACACTCGGTAATGAAATAGCTTATAGGCTCGCTGGTACACTCGGTAATGAAATAGCTTATAGGCTCGCTGGTACACTCGGTAATGAAATAGCTTATAGGCTCGCTGGTACACTCGGTAATGAAATAGCTTATAGGCTCGCTGGTACACTCGGTAATGAAATAGCTGATAAGCTCGCTGGTAGCTCTGATACTGAGTGTGGCTTTACTATGGACAAAGAGGGCATCGTCAAGTTTGTTCTTCGTTCCTTAAAAGAGGAGGAGAATGGGTGGGACAATGATGTATGTATTGAAAGAGTTAAGGAGAGTGAAGGACAATGATGTATGTATTGAAAGAGTTAAGGAGAGTGAAGGACAATGATGTATGTATTGAAAGAGTAAGGAGAATGAAGGACAATGATGTATGTATTGACAGACTAAGGAGAATAGGTGGGACAATGATGTATGTATTAAAAGACTAAGGAGAATGGGTGGGGCAATGATGTATGTATTAAAAGACTAAGAGAATGAAGGACAATGATGTATGTATTGAAAGACTAAGGAGAATGGGTGGGACAATGATGTATGTATTAAAAGACTAAGGAGAATGGGTGGGACAACGATGTATGTATTAAAAGACTAAGGAGAATTGGTGGGACAATGATGTATGTATTAAAAGACTAAGGAGAATTGGTGGGACAATGATGTATGTATTAAAAGACTAAGGAGAATGGGTGGGACAATGATGTATGTATTGAAAGACTAAGGAGAATTGGTGGGACAATGATGTATGTATTAAAAGACTAAGGAGAATTGGTGGGACAATGATGTATGTATTAAAAGACTAAGGAGAATGGGTGGGACAATGATGTATGTATTTAAAGACTAAGGTGAATGTGTGGGACAATGATGCATGTATTAAAAGACTAAGGAGAATTGGTGGGACAATGATGCATGTATTACAAGACTAAGGAGAATTGGTGGGACAATGATGTATGTATTAAAAGACTAAGGAGAATGGGTGGGACAATGATATATGTATTAAAAGACTAAGGTGAATGGGTGGGACAATGATGCATGTATTAAAAACTAAGGAGAATTGGTGGGACAATGATGTATGTATTGAAAGACTAAGGAGAGTGGGTTGGACAATGATATATGTATTAAAAGACTAAGGAGAATGGGTGGGACAATGATGTGTGTATTGAAAGACTAAGGAGAATGGGTGGTACAATGATGTTACTAATGAAATACTAAGTAGAATGGTTGGGACAATGATGTATATAATGAAAGATTAAGGAGCATGGGTGGGACATTGATGTATTTATTGAAAGACTAAAGAGACTAAAGATGGCGAAGGGATCTGGTTGATCCGAATAGCTTGGTGGGAAAAGCAGATGTACTTACAATCAACACTTTACATGAACAATCAGTCTACCTACTCTGCGAGAAATGCTTGGACTAGCGGTGGAGCGGATTTGGGCGATGCCTCGACCTCTATTAAACTGATTCCATGAATAAAATGGGTTTTCATTAAATAATGAGTAAGTTAATTTAAAATATATGGTATCTTTTCTCTCTATCTATTCATCCCTCAAATTTTGCCGCATTGCTATCCGTCATACATAAAAAGTCAGACAACACCTCGTGTTGCCACATTGCTATCCGTCATAAATAAAAAGTCAGACTCAAGCACCTCGTGTCGACTGCATTGGAAAAGCGGCCTTTATTCCCTAGTCCTATAAGCTACCCTCCCCCTACTCAAGTTGGACTAAAAGACGCTAACATTTTAATAGTTGAAAGTTTGACACAAGCCACAATACAGCGTGTTTCTACATCAACTTATTAATGTTGTCTAAATGTGGATGAAGAAGTAGGACAGTCGTCAGGCGAACGTAGACTAAAATACAGTTTGAGTCACACTTGAGGCACTCTATGATGAATAGTATAAGATAAACAAATTATCCAGTTATAGACTGACGACAAAGATACAGATGATATACAGCAACTCCTCAAAAACATTATATGGGAAAGAACACAAATTCTTACTACACTACGGATAAACAAAGACAGGCTAAGACTAGAGCAATTTCTAGAAGACGCCATCAAATTAACAAAGGAAATAGACAGACATGCACCCAATATCCCCACACTAGAAGAGTTGGAACAGCACAGACATAACAAATTTCACGGAGCACTGCTTCACACAGGCTTAAAGACAATCACACAGGAAATTCCAAGAAAACAGTACATGGCAATAGAACAGAGCATACAAGGAAAAAAACAAATAGAGAAAATATAAGACGTAGACGGCAACACACAGACTGACACTTCAAATATAACGAAAACATTCGAAAACTACTACAAGAACTTCTTTACGGAAAGTAACACACAATTAAAAAAAAACAAAGACAAATTCAAGCATTACACAAGGAAACTACCAGACGCTGACAGGGAAAACTTGAAGAACTCACACTAGCTGACATAACAAACGCAGTATAAGCAATGTAAAAGAACAAATCTCCGGGACCTGACGGTCTCATAACATAATTCTTCAAACATTTCTTCCCTCACTTAGGCCCTCTTCTTCTCAAAATGTACACGGACTCACTCACAAAGAAACAACTTCCTCCAAGCCTAAACATGTCTTACATAACATTACTCCGCAAAGACAACACAGACAAATCATTTCTTAAAAATTGCAGACCCATTTCACTACTTAACACAGACAAGATTCTAACAAAAACACTAACAAACAAACTCAAACCTTTCATGGCAACACTCATTCACAAAGATCAACAGTGCAGTGTACAGGGCAGAAACATCCACCAACACACACACATTTTATACGAGACATCATAACGTACACTCATGACAAAGACAGCCAGTCTTCCATCCTATCTCTCGACCAAGAAAAATCCTTTGACAGAGAAGCTCATTCCTACCTCTACAAGACATTACTGAACTGCAACATTTGAAGAAGCTTCAGACAGTGGATACATATTCTTTATTCTAGAACCGAATGTAAAGTCATAGTGAACCATTCGTTCACAGAGACCTTCAGGCTAACCAAATCGGTTCGACAGGGGTGTTCCCTCTCTCCTCTAGTTTACGCTCTGACCATAGAACCGCTACTAGAGAGCATCAGACAAGACAGTTCCATAAAGGGCACATTCACACCAGGAAAAGGAGAACAGAAATTGTTAGCTTTCGCTGACGATACTGTCTTCTTTCCATCAAACATGTACATCAATAGACAACATCCTCAATACATTTACACAATTTGTGAAAGGCAGCGGGGCACAGATAAACATACATAAATCATTCATCATGGGCATAGGCAGGTGGAAGAACAAAGTGGACTTTCCCTCTGCTCTAACACCTGTCACTAACATTAAGTTGTACGGAACAAAGAACCTAGTCACAAAGACAACAGACATGCTGCAGAGATACAAATATAAAACATCCACAATTTTTGGTAGAAGCATCGCGTTCAACATTGTTTCTATATCTCTATTTGTTTTCCAGCTCTCACATGCACACGTAAAGGTAGATAGTACATTTGATTTTAATAGTCTAAGTTTTGTGTTTGTGCTGATGAGTTTCGATTTCCACAACTTTTCAACGCTTCTGAAAGACATTGCTGCTTTAGCTTTTCTTATTCTAATATTTTTTACTTGTATCCTCTTCTCGATCGATGTGACTTCCAAGATAGATTAAGTGATTGATCTCTTCCACTGGGTTGTTTTCCATTTATATTATGTCATCTGTTGGAATTATGTTTTTCATGACCTTAGTCTTTTCATGATTGATCTCAAGCCCAATTTTGCTGGCTATTGAGGATAGTTCATTTGTGCTTTCCTGCATCGTCTTTATCTGACAGCTGATGAGGACTATATCATCAGCAAAGTCGAGGTCGTCCGACTGGTCTCCTTGTATCCATTCGATGCCTTTATTACCAGTGCAGCATTTCTTAAGTATGAAGTCCATAACAACTCCAAATAACAAGGGCGATAAAATACACCCTTGTTTAACCCCAGTTTCAATTGGGAAACATTCGCTCAGTCCTTCCTCTGTTCGAACTGCACAAATGTAGCCATCATAAATGTCTTTAATAATATTTAAGATTTTTTTATGGCAAGCCATATTGCTTCAGAATTTTCCACAAAGAATCTCTATGAATACTGTCGGATGCTTTTTTTTTAAGTCGATGAAGTTAAGTACAAAAGGTTTTTGCTTTTCAATGTGTTCCTCCAATATAAGTCGTAGAGTAAAAATGTGGTCAAGGCAGCTTCTCCCTTTTCTAAACCCAGTCTGTTTTTTCACGCATTACTGTATCTATTGAATCCTTTATTCTATTCAGGATGATTTTGCAGAATAACTTTGAGGCAACTGACAAAAGTGTCACGCCTCTCCAGTTGTTACAATCTGAGATTGCCCTTTTTTTGGAATCTTAACAATGATTATTTTTTTATACTTATGAGGCACCTTCTCTGCTTTCTTATCTGCGTCTAGGTAAATATTTTATTTTTTTCCCACTCAGTGATTTGTTCTTTTCCTCCTGCACTACAAGGAATCAGCAACAGGAGACCTTGAAAAAAAACATGCTCGTGATGTGCGCTATGCCGTGTATGATCCCTAGTGTGATTTTCTTTAAACTCATGTATTATCGTGGATTCCCTGGGCACTGCCTTTATTTTCTCTAATGTTAGTCCCCTAACATTTTCTAATCTAGTGTTACCTATTGTTAGTAATATTAATTAAATTACTTAAAAGCTACAATGGACATTGATTTTCATTCCGTTAAAATATAATACTAAAGCACAATGTATCCAATACTTACGGAGTAAATGAAATACTTATAGAATACATACATAAGGTTAAATTTTATTAACCTTAAAATTACAATGTAAAATAATCTAACAATGGGACAAAAATTAATACTTATAAAATACACTACTTTATAATGAACATTTCCTATTTTTGTAAATGTACAAGAAAGTTCGAGAATTAAAACGCTTATTCTCATATTTCCCCCAATACGGCTAGTCCACTCAAGTATCTATAGTAGTCTAACAGTAGAATTAATTAAGTGTGAATCTTTATTGTTGTTGTTGTAGGTATAGCGTTGATCATGAATGCTTTGACATGTCTGTTGTCTGATTTGTTTGAGCTTCTATTATGTGTTGTAATGCTGTTATTATTGGTCCTACTGTCGGGCATCTACAGAAGGTGTGTTCTTCGGTTTTCTCGTGGGTCTTCGGTGCACAGCTGGCAGCGGTCTACGTGTGGTTGTACTGGTGTCATGCTATAAATCAGCCTGTAGGTGACCTCTTTGGCTCTTGGCTTGATGTCCGTTTGATGCAGGTTTGAAAAGTGGTTTTGAAGTTCTAAGTTTTGTAGTGTTAAGTAGGTGTAACTCCATTTGATTTTACTTTGGAGTGAAGGTTCCTGCTGCTTGACGAGCTGCTTGTAGATGTCTCGTGTTTTGTGATGCATCAAGCGGTCGCTTGCTACAAGGGTTGGACGCAGATCTTGTATAAAGACGGTATTGTCCTGAAGTGATGCGGTGTGTCGTTACATAGTTTTTTTTTATTTTTATTTTAATAATCTTAGGTCCATGTATAATGGGTGAAAGTATAGAGTTCCGGAAGGTGGATGATGCGACCCACATGGCTGATCCTGAGGGCTTTGACTTTTATAGCGATGTCCTGAAGTACAGTACCTCCTTCCTGTTTGTCTTCAATGAACGTTTTGTGTTGTATCTTGTGAATTGTGTTCTGGAAGACGAATTTTCGAATTTGTTTGTTGATTTCCTTAATGACGTCAAGGGGTGGATCAAAAACTATGGTCGTGTAGATTAGTTTAGGAATGATATACGTGTTTACTATAACACTTCTTCCGAAGATGGTCGCCGTTTTGTGTTTGTATCGTTGGAGTGTAATGGCGATGTGTGCGATTAGAATCCGCCATGTGGGTTTGCGTATTCCAGGGTGCTGATGGAAGATGATGCTGTACACTTTCGTGACGTTGACCGGGGTCATTTCTCGGTGGAGATCCACCTTGTTCTTCCACCTGCCAATTCCCATGATGGATGATTTTTGTACGTTGATGTTGGATCCGCATCAGGTTCCGAATTCCATGAACGTTTTGATGATGTGGCATATTGATTCGGTGTTCCTTGGGAAGAAAATTGTGTCATCGGCGTACAGTATCAATTTCTTTTCGCCATCACCTGGTGTGAAAGTGCCTCTGATGGTGTCGTTTTGTCGGATTTTCTCCAGCAGAGGCTCAATGGCTAGGACGTTGAGTGGTGGTGACAGGGAGCATCATTGTCTCACTGATCGGGTCAGTGTGAAGACGTACTGACTACAGATCCACTCTTAGAAAGCATTAGACAAGACAACTCCATAACAGGCACACTCATACCAGAGAAAGGAGAACAGAGGCTGTTAGCCTACGCTGATGACACTGTTTTCTTTCCATCAACCACTAGATCAATAGACAACATCCTCAGCACATTCACAGAGTTTGGGCAGGGCAGCGGGGCACAAATAAACATACAGTACTCTTTTATTATGGGTATAGGCAGGTGGAAGAACAAAGAAGTCTTTCCCTCAGCTCTAACACCGATCACCAACTTAAAACTATACGGGATAACATATCCATGCAACTCAAATAAAACACACAAACCAACATGGCAGAACCTAGTCACAAAAATAACAGACATGCTACAGAGATACAAATACAAAACATCAACAGTTTTTGACCGGAGCATCATAGTCAAGACATACATCATCCCCAAATTGATTTACATAGCCACAGTCTTCGACCCACCGCAATCAACAATCAAAGAGATAAACAAACTGATTAAAAACCTTTGTATTTGACCACACAATACACAGCATAAGACAAAAACCACTGATAGAGCACAAAAGACATGGATTAATCTCACTACAGGACATACACACAAAAATAAAAGCTCTCAGAATAAATCACATAAGTCGCATCATCAAACAACCAGACAACCACATTTTACACCCTACTACTTGGGGTTGAGATTAACCAGATTCAGAAAACATAATACTTTGCCTCACCATTTCGGCACCACACCCACATATTACCAAGCACGTCTACAGGCCATCCAAGGACATGACAGTTTACTACACCAAGGGACAAACAACATCTACAAACACCTAATTAAACAACAGGCACCTCCACTACATCACAGAATCAAGAGAGGCTAAAAGTACTTTCTCACAGACTACACCAGCACTTTCTCAAACCTCAACAATCCAAAACATTGCCCCCAAAGCAAGGGAGGTCACGTACAGACTCATATATAACATGACACCCACCACAGCGAGACCAACCCACAGATTAAGACGGACACACCAATGCCCCCTCCGCAGACAAAACATTCAAGAAACAGAAGAGCACCTATTATATAGATGCAGTACAATCATACCGGTGATAAGGGCACTGCAACAGATACTAAAATTACACACAATACAAAAAGTCGACACATACAGATCTATTATGCTTAACACACTGCCAAAAACACCAACACAAGATAGTAAAAAAAGAGTAAAAGTACCCCCGTCACGCCAAGTGGCGTATAGGGGGAAATATGGTGTTAGTGACCCTATATTTTACAGACCTTCAGCACATGATTTTTGGGGTAGTGTGGTCAGTATTACGCCCGTGCTGCTTTACTTTCCCAGAAAAAAATCAGGTACCCATTTAAGGCTGGGTGAACCCGGAAGCCGTCGATTGGGATCGAACCCTACCCCTTGTCCGTGGTAGTCCAGTTCACTAAACACTGAGCTTTCGCGGCTCCCAACACAAGATATCTTTACAAAATTACTTATACTGCTATCAGAATACAAACATATAATATGGACCTGCTAGGAATGAGGCTATGTACGAATGTCAGAATTTTACTTCCTATCGTTTCCTACACATTTTTAAACAAAGAACAATGTCCATCTTAAAATAAACAAGTTAATTGTTGTGAATGAACGTATATGAACGAAAGAGATAAACAATAACACAAAATGTACATTATTTTTGTAAACGTTGCGGGTGGAACTAAAATAAACAAGTTTTACTCCTGAGCATGAAAGTATGTGAACGAAAGAGATAAATACTAAATGTTCTTTCTTCTTTGAAATGTTATGTATGGAATGTGAGAGATGCTATTCCATTTTGTTTTTCATGAATGTTATCATGCACTGTAATATGGAATTTAAAGATACAATAAAGATTTATTTAAAAAAAAAAGACATAAGTGTTAGACGAGAGCAGAGATTAGATACCTGCCTCAAGGCAGAAGATAGAATTAAGAGTCAGGTAGTTTATAACAGTCATCTAGAGATTTTGTTACAAACATTTTGGATTTAGAAAGTTCTCAAGTTAGTATTATATGCATATATTGACGAACATTAATACGATCACGTAGTTACTTATGATAATCATCGCCGATAAACTCGATCAAGCAACGCTATAGTAATGTCACATTTATAAGAGAATTTAGAACTTGTTGATTGTATCAGAGACTTATTCTCAAACCACATGTGGATGTCATTAATAGAGAATAATGTCTTGTCCTGCGTATTTGTCTGTCGATTCACTAGGTGTTCGTAGAAATGGGGCTGATCTCGTTGGTGAGGTGGTGCATGAATGTTAACTATCGTGTATGTGTGTGTCAGTCGTCTTTAGCTTGCACTATGACTGTTCTGCCATCACTGTACCTGCACATCTTCCCAAGAATCCACTTGTCGAAGGTCTGGAGTATAGCGACACCGGACCCTAAGGTTTGGACCGCCAAGCTGAAACAGGAATGTTTTAGGCATAACTGTGTAGTTATTTGTTGTGCGTAGTAGTCTGTGTGTATGTTCGTTTCTTACAGTAAAATGAAGTCTGGTTTGTACTGGTGTATTAGTAAAATTATATGCTGTGTTTTGGCCCTTAGGCCCCTAATGTTGATGGATACAATCTTAATGTTAGCCATGGTCAACAAATTTACTGAAATTAAACATTCTGAATTGTAAATGTATATGGTTTATATATGGTTAAGTCTGTATGTATATGTCTAATGAATAATATAAAATCTAATTAATGTGTTCTGTTCTTTTGCACCTCTCTCTTTTTCTGTGGCGATGTTACTTTTATCCATGCTGAAGATGGGAGCAATATGTGTCAATCAACAGGCCATGAGTAGCGGCAGCCTTCACTGTCTGTGTCTGGTGCTCCACGTGCCTGAATCTTATGCTCAGGCGACTCATTTATTGTCTGAGCTGACGGTGTTTTCTGCCGGTCAACGCCTCTGTGCAAGTCCTGGGGTTTCCACTGTTTTATGTGGCAATGATAGCGGCAGCCAATTTATGTGCCCAGTGCTATGCTCTTTCTCTATATGTTGCAACTTTATGGAGATTTGTGGAGATTTCAGGTGGAGTTCTTTGTCATATATTTTTTTTTATAGTGGGTTAGGTGGGCTGCTGCCAATAATGTAAAAAAAAACAACTTACGGGGGTTTGCAAAGCGGTATAGCGTGGCCTCGACGCTGGTTCCGAGGCCGACTGGCCTCATCAATATACACATCAAGGTTGAGTGGATCATTTTATGGGCTTCTGGCCCGCTGATATCCGCTACTACAGTCCCTTATCCATGTTTCTTTCCACCTTCGAGGTCGACATCGTGGATTGGGAAGTATCGTGTGAATTCAGCTGAAGTTGCAGCCACGTGGTTGAGACTCTTGGGAAAATCGTGTCACTTGTGGGTTTGAAAACACTTACTTGGCTCCTTTACTCGAGACCTCGGGTGGCATGGTGTGTATTCCCAAGTGAAACAACAACAGTTTTGAGAAAACAAAGTTCTAGGTAAATATCTATATTCGATCGTAGACCTCTAAACTCTTTCTAGATCTGGTCTAAATTCTGTAAATCCTATGTGCTTAAGTTTAAATACTCCAGTTTCATTCTCCCAAGCTCCCCCGCTCAACCAATCAAAATTCGACACGCTGATTTATATTTGTCTCTAATTTACAAAAACAACACGTCACTACTCATCTTTGCCCAAACTTCGAAGTCTCCAGACAACTCTACCTTGAACTTTTGGCCTCGATAATCTCACGGATTTAGTGTGCCTGTTGTCGACCTATTCTCTACGTGTCACTAGTCACGTACTGCTCTATTAACAGCTTTCCCATGCTTTAGGAAAATTCCATTCTCAGCTGACTCCGTTACTGTTATACCATTAATTTATGTCGCTATGCTGTTACAGAACGACCATCATCCAAATAAAAGACGTCGGACAACGATGCACCATGGTCAACATCCACTCAACACCAGTGCCGGCACAACAACCACAATTCTATGAGGACCTCTTCCCCTCCTATTAACGAGGAAATACACGGGACAGAAGACCATCCTTAGTGGAAGATTTCAACTGCTTCCTCTCAAGGAACGATGTCGAGGGAGACGCATACAGCACACATACTAACCGCCCCAACGCTCTGTACGGCATAATAATCGTCTCACGAATGTGTTCTCACATGCTTTTGAACGTTAAAACCTGCTGTAAACCTTATTACCTTATTGTATGTATTTATTTATGTATATATTATGTATTACCTTATTGTTTCTTTCATGTATGTGTCCGTCTATTTTCATGCATGGTATGAAAGTGAGAAAACCCCAAATATAGCTCTCAACTTTTATCTGGGAGTGGATAAATTGTCCCACTAGTTTACAACAAAAAGCGATATTTATAGATTCTCGTGTTTGTGTAAACATCGGTGATTTTAAGTGACTTAAATGTGTAAAGCTGTCAACACAATTATCACGTCTGTACGGCTTCACTTTTGTGTGTGTAAACGTATGTGACTTTTAGATTTATGTAGCACAATATGTTTTTTTTTTAAATAATAACCTTTATTTCATTTTCAAATTCAAAATCATCACAGTACATAAAAATGACATTGATATGATTCAATAATGGGAGTGAAAGATGTTACACATATTTTAGATGTAATTAAGAGGTCAATAAGATATGACATCACACGACCAAGAACTTCCAGGAGCACCAGAGGCGACAATGAAGACAAAAGCACCCCGACATCTCAGTTTGTTTTGGGAGGTGTGATGTCACAGTTTATTTTGGGAGGTGTGATGTCACAGTTTATTTTGGGAGGTGTGACGTCTCGTCGGCGTCTTCTACTTCTTCCTCTATCCTTCCTATGCTGCCGTTGGCGTCGAGGGGAGAAACAATCTGCGATTCTTTGCTCTTTTGTTGGCCTCTTCTGATGTTATCCCTCCTAGTGACTCTAGTATTCCCTTTATCCATCTCTTTATCGGTCTTCCTCTTAATCTGGCGTTTTCGTAGTGTTTGTTTATGGCTCTTTGATTCATTGTTAGTTCTTTTTGTCTTGTTATGTGGCCGAACCAATTTATCTGTTGTTTCTTTATGTATTCGATGGCTGGTTCAATTTCGAGTTTCTTCCTCAGGTCAGTGTTTCTTACTCTGTCCCTTAAGCTGTTTCCTGTCATTCTTCTGACACATTTCATTTCGGTGGTCATTATCTTTCTTATTGTTCCAGAGTCCAGCGTCCAATTCTGGCACTGATAGCACAGCGTTGGTAGAAAAATTGATTTGTATATTGCCCTTTTTGCTTCCGTAGTTATTGCTTTGTTTTTCAATAGTGTTGATACTTGGCCTATAACTTGGCTTGCTTTGTTACACCTTATATCTATCTCGGTCTCTTGGTTATTGTCTTGTATTAACGTGCTACCCAGATATTTAAAATTGTCAACTTGCTTCAAAGATGTATTATCTATTATGATGTTTAGTTTTTCTTTCTTTCTCGCTATTGCCATTACTTCGGTTTTGCTTATGTTGATCTTCATGTTGTATTGTTTACAAGTGATGTTTAGCCTGTTGATATGTTCTTGTAGGTCCTCAGTTGTTTCATGTATCAGAACTTGGTCGTCTGCAAATAGTATTTCATTTAATTCTTCCTCTCTTCTGTTTTCTGGTACGTATATTTCGTTCTCTTTTGTGTTATCGCTTGTTATCATCCGTGTTGGTATATTTCCTTTGATTAGGCATGCTAATTTGCATATATTGTCCATGTATGTGATGAAAAGTAAGGGGGAAAGCACGTAGCCTTGTCTTACTCCGGAGTTAGTGCTGAAATGTTTAGAGTAGCCTGCTGAAGATCTTACTGTAGTGCGACTACTTTCATAGAGGTTCTTACATTACTAGGTGGTGACTCACTCCGTACAAGGGCAGTATGGACCATAGTTGTTCCCTGTCCACCCTATCGAACGCCTTTTCTTGGTCAATAAAAGCTGTATGTAGTGTTTTATTATGCTCTATTTTCTCCGCTAGTTGTTTTATGATAAATAGGGCATCTGTGCAACCTCTGTTCCTCCTGAAGCCCATCTGAGCATCACTTAGTTGTGGGTCTATAATTGGTCTCAATTTTTTTTCAACTCATCATCATCATCATGTACCCTGCCGGTTGGCGTAGGCGATCATGTCCCTCCACAATCTTCTATCTACGGTGCATCGTATCAGTTCTGTTGTTGACTGTATTCCATGCCATGACACCAAGCTATCCAGTATTTTCTCTCTTTGTCGTCCGCGATCTCTCTTTCCTTTTATTTTGCCAGTTGTAACCAAGTATTCCAACTTTCCTTTTCTCATGATGTGCCCGAAAAATGTTGATTGCTTCTTTCTGATGTTTTTTAAGAGCTCCCTTTTTGTGTTGGCCTCTTTGAGAACTTCTTCATTGGTCTTTTTATCTGTCCAGGGAACTTTCAACATTCTTCTGAGAAATCCCATCTCTGTGGCCTCTAACCGTCTTTTCATTTGTTTGTCTACTGTCCATGATTCGCTTCCATTGGTCAGAATTGGTTCTATATAGCACCGGTGAACTCTCTTTCTCATTTTAAAACTATCATGGCATATAACTTCCCTGTGTGGCTTAATAGTGATATTCCTCTATATTGGTTGCAGTGTCTTCTGCTGCCCTTCTTTTTCCATACTGGTAATATAATGGACTGTATCCAGTCGTCTGGGACTTGCTGTTGTATCCATGCAGCGTTGAATATTCTGTGTAGCCATTTACATCCTGCCTCTCCCGCTGCTGTTAGCATTTCTACTGGGATGTTATCGATTCCGGGGCTTTGTTTCTTGGTGCTAGTCGTAATGTTTCTTCTATTTCTTTCATTAGTATATTTGGTTCTTTATCGCCAACTATTAGTTGCTTTTTGTGTGTTTTTGGACTCGTTGTTTCTACATACAAGAGCTCTTCGAAATATTCTTTCCATCTCGTTAAGATTTACTCTTTGTTTGTTATTGCTTGGCGTCGTTTATCATTGATGATTTCAGTTGGGTCATAATTGTCTTTCTTTTGTCTTATGGCTTTAATTGTTCTATATCTCTGGATGCTGATTTGTGATTGTTACTAATCATTTCTCCAAATTGTGTTCATGCTTTATGTTTTTCTTCTTTGATTAATTTCTTCACTTCTCTTCTTTCTGTTGTGTATATATCATAATCGCTTGGCTTTTTAATTTTTAGCCAGATTTTGTATAGTTTTTTTCTTTCTTTTTATGGCGTTCTTGACTATATCATTCCACCATAGAGTGCTCATCTTTCCCTCCTTCTTCCTTTGCTTCGTTCCGCATATTGTGGTTGCTATTTTCGTCAATGATTTTTTTTATATGAGCCACTCGTTATCTACTGCAGTTATTTGTTGTGGTAGTTGTTAGATTGGCTTTCTAGTTGTTTTTCTATTTCTTTCTTTTTGTCTTCTGTTTTAAGTTGGCTTAATTTTATTGTCCTTTCGGATTGTTTTCTTGTTTTCAATTGGTTCTTGTTGTCTTGTTTTGCTTTCTGGATGGTTATTAGCACCATTTTATGGTCTGTATGATTTGTGATGTTAGGTACCGCTCTGCTGTCTCTGATTTTCCATTTCCTTTGTGTTCTCGCTAGGATGAAATCTATTTGACTTTTACAATTAGTGTGGACCTGTAGAAATTCTGACGTTTTCCAATTCAAAACTTTTAATGCCAGCCTGTTTGTACAGTTTTATACTCGTCGGCGTCTGTAAAGCAAAATTGGCCAATGACTGGCGCCTTCCGCCTGTCACCAACAAATGTAGCAAACAAGGGAAAGGAAAGACTTGAAAGATGTGTCTTTCTAAATGAATATTGGAAATTCATTCATTCATTCTCACAAATTAAATTATGTTGTTTTAAAGATGGACATTTATTTTTGATTATAAAACTGTACAAAAAGGTTGGCATTAAAAGTTTTCAATTGGAAAACGCCAGAATATCTACAGGTCCACATTAAATTTCTATATTCGGATATTAGAATTAGCGCTTTAGTGTAGGATTCTTGTGTTGTTTTTGACAGTGTGTTGAGCATGATAGATCTGTATATGTCTACCTTCTGTGTGTTTCTAGTGTAAGTTGTAACGCCGTTCTTGATGGTATGATTGTGTTCCATTCGTAGAATATGTGTTCTTCCGTTTATTGTATGTTTCGTCTGCAAAGTTGGCACTTGGCTGTCTGTCTTGATATGTGAGCTTCTCTTTCTGTTGTGGGTGTCATGCTGTATATGAGTCTGTATGTGACTTACCTTGTTTTGGGAGTGATGTGTGGATTGTGAAGTTTTGAGAAGGTGCTGGTGTAGTCTGTGAGAAAGTGACCAGGAAATCTGGCAAGTGTATCATTACGTTGTCCATCATGAGAACGGAGATTGAAGCAGCAACGGCGGAGATAACAGGGTTGGTTACACAGAATGTGGATCACGCAGTCTTGGTGACCGACTCTCAAAGTATGCAACAGAAGATTGATAGAGAATGTCTGCAGCAGGAGTGGATGCAGCTCCCGGCAGACTCCAATAATGGGAAAATACCATAGAGATAGTTTTCAGACAGATCTGTCACAACTCCTTGTCACTGATATTTTAGCTGATTTGCTATTTGTCTCTTTTGAGAAATGCATAACCTTTGTCTTTTGTACATTCAAGTTGATTGTACGAATTTATATATCTTAAATAATGAGAAAATTTGGCGTTGAAAAATTAATTATTTCAAAACAGAACGTGTCAAATGTGACAATTTGAGTGAGGTAAAAATAACGATAATTACTAGTATTATTCTATTAAAACATCATTCATGCACAGATTAATTAAGCCACAAGATTGGAGCCTCGGTGGCTGAGTGGTTAGTGTAAACAGTGCTTGATTAGAAGGATCTAAGTTCGATTTCCAGAAGTGGATATTTTCGGACAGACAAGGCTTCAATCTTCACTCGGTCTCTGTAAATGGGTATCGGATGTTTTTTTTCCGGGAAGTATAGACTGCCTGGAGTGATACCGACCACCTCACTAAACAATTTGCGTTGTCATTGAAACATATGGTCACTAACACCATATTCCACACATGCCTAGCAAGGCAGGGAAGTGAACAATAACTTTTACTTGTTAGCTTTACTAGAAGTTTCACTTGTGTGTGTGTCTCTCAAAATGGTGTGCTACTTGATGCATAGAAAACTGTGTAATATTGAACGCGCTGAACTCTGTACAAAAGGCGTGCAGCTCATAATGGACACACCCGAGTCACTGTAACGTCCATCACAAGCAGCATAACTCTATGTGTCAGCGACAAAACCGTGGACGTAAGATTAGTGAGCATGCCACAACAATAGTCGCTGTCCCAACAAATGAAGTCAGGCCACCACTTCCGTGAGATACTCGATCCAACCGCGGTCCAGCTTGTGGCAAATTTTTACTTGAAAACAGACAAATCATACACCCGTACCAAGGCAAGGGCGAGGCCTGTTACCGTTCTACTAAACTCAAGAGCCAGTGGCACTGCAGCACTATCTCATCGCGCGGGCACGCAAAATTCATGTCACGGGAGAGGAAGAGAGGCAGTTTAAAATCGTACCATTAAGAGAGAGAGAGAGAGAGAGAGAGAGAGAGAGACAGTTTAAAATCCTAACATTAAGAGAGAGAGAAAGAGAGAGATCGAAAAAAAGAGATGCAGTTTAATATATTAAACACTAAGATATAGATAGAAGAGAGAGAGAGAGAGAGCGAGAGAGAGTGAGAGAGAGAGAGAGAGAGAGCGAGAAAGTTTAAATTTCTGGCAGTAATGTATAGAGATCGAGATTAAAATGAAGGAGTTAAGAGAGTTGAGAAAGTTTATACTTCTAGCATCAAAAGTTAGCCATTTAAAAATCCTAGAATGACCAGAGAGACAATTTAAAATACAAGCACAACGTGAAAAGTAGATTATAATATTGGTATGAAAAGAGACACAGTTACAAATCCTACTATTAATAAAGAAACAGTTAGAAATACTAAAAAGAAAAATAAAAGCAACTTAAAATAATGTTGTGAAAAGAGAGATAGACAATTACATCTCAAGCATTAAAGTAGTGAGAGACAATCATTCTTTTTTATTTTATTTTTAAACTGAGAATCAAGTCCAGAATAATTTATCAAACTTGTAGAATAAAGTGTAATATGGGGTGTTTATAATGTCGCTATGGAGTGACTTGATCAATATTCTTGAAATGAAATCACCAATTGATGAAATTTACATCACATTCTGTGTCCACAATCCCGTCACAAACATAAAACATTAAGTCGCTATTGTATTCACGGTTTCATTGCTGAAGGTAAATGGTGTTATACATTGGAAACAGGATATATTTTTTAAAAATACGTCTTCGGTAATGATAGCAAATATACTGAAGAAGTTATTCAACAATTTGTGTTGAAATGTCCAGGCTCACAAGTCTCCCACAGCAATGAGGCTATGACTTTGATTGACAAGTTTCGTGCTACGGATAGTGTTGTAGATGCATACGGATCTGGAGGGCTTTCAAATTCAGAAGACACAGAACTTGACATGGAAACCTGAATTACAATGAGCCCTAATAAATCTTTAAGGTGGTTGACTCAACATGCAAACTTTTCCAATGAATACCGTCCACAAGGTTCTGAAGTGTTAGCTGCACTATCGTCCTTACAGATTAATTGAATCGTCTTAATTACATGTAAAATATTGTGAATCCAGATTGAACTACTGCATGTGGTTTCAGAACCTTTTCTCTGAACAAGGTGATGAAGTTCTTGACGTGACTTTCTTCACTGATGAGGCACGGTTTCATCTCTCCGGTTGTGCCAACAAGTAAGAACAACCGTATGTAGAGCAGTAAAAATAACCGGCATGAATTACACCAAGTACCGCTTTACGTCCAGAAAGTCGTATGCGGATAATTGGGAAACATTTTTTTCAATGCAAAATTCAACGCAGAACATTACCGTACTTTAATGCTGGAATCATTCATAGCCCACCTTACAGAGTGGGAAATTAAAGAAGCTCGGTTTCGGCAGGATGGGGCAACAGCACACACAGCCGCAACAACATCACTTGCTTATTAGGAAAGCGTATTTGCAAATCGCATTATTTCACTTCTAATCTGGCCTGCTCGTTCACCAGACCTAACCCCGCCTAATTATTACCAGACCTAACTCCGTCTAATTATTATCTGTGGGGGTGAGCTGAGAAGAAATGTTTATCGAATATTCTGAAGACAGATAATGGCCTGAAGGCAGAAATCGTCACCCAGAGACAACAAATATCACCAGTCATTATCCAGAAGGTTTTTGTAGACAAACACCAGGCATACCAAGAGTTGTTAAACCCCTACTGCCCATACCAGAACAGACTCCCTTAACAGAGGAATCAGTATTGTCAAAACAAACACGGACAGAAGTGAAAGGAATACCTGACAAGGATGAACAGAATAACCTGCAGCGTAAAACAATAACTCTCAGTTTCTTGGATGAAGAATGCCCACAAGACCTAAGGATTCGCGTGTACACAGATGGGTCAGTACAGAATGCAGTAAAGAACGATTGAGCTGGTGCATACATAGAATACCCAAATAACGCTAGTGATATGGATAAAATAGCAACAGGGAAATATTCGTCACAATTACGATGCAGAAATCAAAGCAATAAAGTTGGCAATAGAAAAACGCATGAACAGTAATCTTAGCTCACAGCCTGTAGTGTTTTTAACAGATACAAGATCAGTACTCCAAGCACTGCAATCCAGAAAATTGCCACATCTTAAGACCTTTTTGACTGAACTCTGCAAACATCACATGATTGCCCGGCAGTGATTCCAACTCACTGTAGAATACCAGGAAACGATAGAGCAAATCAGCTGGCAAATGAAGGTGAAACAGGCACATAACCAGATGCACCGGTTACCTACTATCATAAGAAACAGAGACAACATGCCCCAAATCAGGATGCCTTTCATAATATGAATAGATGTGAACAAGTTATCATTATACGCATTAGAACAGGACACAATTGACTCCACAGTCACCTGTATACAAAATTCAAGATCGGCACCTCAACTATATGTACATGTGGACAGCATATTTCAAGAATGCACTGAATATAGTAGACTGAGGAAAATCCATTGGCCCATAAAAACAACACCACAGTCAAATCTATATAGGCCACTGCAAGAATTACGAAAGACAGTAATATGTATACACGAAATGACATTGCAGATATAGACAACATTTTAGGAGAAATAGATCCAGAAGGTTTTAGAAAATATGAAGAGTTGAGTTACAGATTGTCTTGATGCCTGCAGTGGATATTTTGAATACATGCTGTAAACACAACTCCATCGTGTGAACAACTTCTTTATATAGCCTTGTTTTCTTAGTTGATATTTCAGTAACTACAGGTAGATAACTTTAAATTTTTTAAAGAAATTATAAATAATTTTAATTTGCAACCACAAATGAAAGGAAGATACATTTCTTTTAGTTTGGTTCTTCAGAAATTGAAATTTTCTTATATACTTTTGCAAAAAGAATGTGCACATTTAATGATCATTATTTTTTTGGCAAGGCAATATGCATATGATTGATACTTTAGACAATTAACAATATGCTGATATATCAGCGAAGAAACACTGGGGAAAAGAGAACGCCAGAATAAGGCATGGATGGCAGCAGAGACCCAGGATAAAATTAAAGAAAGAAAGAACAAGAAAGCAGACATAAATAAAAGCAAAACAAGAAGTAATAAAGCCAAGACACAGGAAGCTTACACAGAGGTGAACAAAAAAGTGAGAAGATGCATTAAAAGGGATAACAGGAAATATATAGATGAATTAGCTAAAGAGGCAGAAGAAGCAGCAAATAAAGGGAATATGAAAGAACTGTACAACAGCACAAAGAAATTAGGTGGAAAATACAAACAGATCAATGCCTTTATCAAAGATAAGAAAGGAAATCTGCTTAGTAATATAAGGGAACAAATGGAGAGATGGAAAGAGCACTTTGAAGAACTTTTGAACAGACCCGGCTCAAATAATCCCCCAGATATACTACCAGCAGAAGAAGAGTTACACGTTAACTGCGGAAAACCAAGCAAAGAAGAAATAATGAAAGCCATCAAACTATTAAAAGATGGTAAAGCCACAGGACCAGATAAAATTCCTTCGGAAGCCATCAAAGTAGATATTATCACCTCTACCAAGATGTTACATGATCTATTGGATAAAATTTGGGAGAGGGAAGAAATACCTAAAGACTGGAGAGAAGGTTATATGATCAAACTACCAAAGAAAGGAAGTTTACAGGAGTGCACAAATTATAGGGGAATTATGCTACTATCAGTGCCAGGAAAAATATTACGCAGAATCATTCTGGAGAGACTAAAAGAGGCTATAGAGAAACACTTGAGAGATGAACAAGCAGGTTTTAGGAAGAACAGATCATGTGCTGATCAAATAACTACTCTACGTATAATAGTTGAACAAAGTTTAGAACTAAAATCCCCACTTTATATTGGATTCATAGATTACGAAAAGGCATTTGATAGTTTAGACAGAAGAATGCTTTGGAAGTTGCTGAGTCATTATGGAATCCCCATAAAGTTTATTAACCTGATAAAAACAATGTATGAAGGAACAAAATGTAGTGTGGTGCATGAAGAACAGCTTACAGAAGCATTTGAAATAAGAACAGGAGTAAGGCAAGGATGCCTTCTGTCTCCATTTCTCTTTCTACTGGCCATAGATTGGATTATGAAAATAACTCAAAACAACAAAAATGGGATCCAGTGGTCACTGACCAAACAACTTGATGATTTAGACTTTGCTGATGACATAGCTCTCCTATCACACAGCCACCAACAGATGCAATATAAAATGAGTATATTAGATGAGAGATCACAACAGCTAGGACTAAAGATTAATAGAGATAAGACCAACATTATGAGAATTAATGCAGTTGGCAATAACCAAATAAAACTAGGAGAAATACCTCTACTAGACGTACAATCTTATATATATCTGGGCAGTAATATAGATAAAGAGGGAGGAACAGAAAACGATACCAAAATAAGGATATCAAAAGCAAGAGGAGCTTTCATTGCACTGGGAAACATATGGAAATCCAAAGAAATTAGGCTAAATACAAAAATACAAATTTTCAACTCCAATGTTAAGTCGGTTCTATTATATGGCTGTGAAACATGGAGAATAACAAAATTGACAATCACGAAGGTACAGACTTTCATTAATGGATGCTTGCGCAGAATAAAGGGATGGAAATGGCAGGACAAAGTCACTAACGTGGAATTATGGAAATGTACCGGTCAAATACCAGTGGATAAAGAAATACAGCGAAGACGATGGCGATGGATAGGACACACACTACGGAACCAAATGAGAGTATTACACAACAGGCCCTTTTTTGGAATCCCCAGGGGAAAAGACAAAGAGGAAGACCAAGGAATTCTTGGAGAAGACAGATTGAAGCAGAGATGAAGATGATGGGGAAGACATGGAATGACCTTAAAAGAATTGCAAAAAACAGAACGACTTGGAAAGTGTTTGTTGAAGACCTATGCTCCACTGGGAGCTAAAAGGTAGAAGAGGAAGATCAAGAATTGTTTCTATTAATCTAACAGGAGTTGCTTCCCTTTTAATAAAAGAAAACAACTGTTAATTTCTAAAGCAGATAAGAAATATATTAACATTTTCATCAACAATTCAACGGTAGAACATTTTTTGCATTTAAGTTTGATATGTTAGGACGAACCGTTCCTGTAAATATTACGCAACATTTGAATATATATTCTTCAAAGAATTATTTGTTTTCTTAGCTGATAATCAATTGGTTAAAGTTTCTAAGTATTTTTTATACATTACAGGTGCAAAAGAAGTTAATTTACAAAAAGTAACCGACGTTGTCTAATCACTTCACTGTAGAGTCTAGAAGAGATAATTTGTTAGAGAAAGATGTATCAATAACACAAAGAAAATACTATGCAGTTGAAATTTCAAATTTGTAGTAGAAAAAGGGAGGGGAGTTGGAGATAGACAACTGCAAGAAATTCATGTCACAGGAAGAAGGAGAGAGGCAGTTTACATTTCTAGCAGTAATAGATAGAGATTAAAATGTAAGAGTTAAAAAAAAAGTAAAGTACCCGCCGTCACGCCAAGTGGCGTGTAGGGAAATATGGTGTTAGTGACCCTATATTTTACAGACCTTCAGCACATGATTTTTGTGGTAATGTGGTCGGTATTACGCCCGTGCTGCTTTACTTTCCCAGAAAAAATCCGGTACCCATTTAAGGCATATAAGAGTTAAGAGAGTTTATATTTCTAGCATAAAAATTTATTCATTTAAAAAAACTAGAATGATCAGAGTGACAGTTTAAAATAACCACACCTAATTATTATCTGTGGGGTGAGCTGAAAAAAAAGTTTATCAAATATTCTAAAGACAGGTAATGAGTTGAAGGCAGAAATCGTCACCCTGAGCAAACAATATCACCGGTCATTATCCAGAAGGTATGTGTAGACACACACAGACATATCAAGCGTTGTTAACATTCTACTGCCCATACCGGAACTCCCTTAACAGAGGAATCTGGACTGTCAATGCAAATACGTACAGAAGTGAAAGGAATACTCGACAAGCAGGAATAAAATAGTCAAGAGCGTAAAACAACCACTTTCAGTTTCACGGATTAAGAAAACACACGACCTATGGATTCGTGTGTACACCGATGGGTCAGCACATAATGCAGTAAAGAATGGGGGAGCAGTTGCCTATATAAAGTATCCAAATGACAATAGTGAAATAAATACAAAAGCAACAGGGAAATATTGTAGCAATTACGATGCAGAAATTCAAGCAATAAAGTTGGCAATAGAAAAACTGAAGAACAGCAATATTATCCCACAACCTGTGGTGTTTTTTTGACAGATACAAGATCAGTGCTCCAAGCACTGCAATTCAGAAAGTTGCTACATCTGCAGAGCTCTTTGATGGAACTCTGCAAACACCACATGATTGCCCTGTAGTGGATCCCATCTCACTATGGAATACCAGGAAACTAGAGAGCAGATCAGCTTTCAAAAGAAGGTGCAACAGGCACACAACCAGATGCGCCGGTTACATACCAATATAAGATACAGATAATCAAATCAATCAGAAGATCAAATGCTCCAAATCAGGATGCCTTTCATAATATGAATAGATGGGAACAAGTTATCATTGTACGCATTAGAACAGGTCACAATTGACTCCACAGTAACATGTCTACAAAATTCAAGATCGGTACCTCAACTACATGTATATGTGGACAGGCGCCACAGACAGCGGAACGCACATTTCAAGATTGCATTGAATATAGTAGATTGAGGAAAGTACACATATTCCATTGATACAACGCTTTAAACAAGACTATATGCACCACTGCAAGAATGACAAAAGACGGTAACATTTATACAGGAAACGACATTGCAGATATAGACAATACTTCAGGCGAAAGTAAGATAGATATATAGATCCAGAAGGTTTTCGAAAATAGTAAGAGACAAGTCCCATAATATCTTGAGGCCTGTGTTAGATATTTTGAACACATGCCGTAAACACAGCTTCATCGCGTGAACAGCTTCTTTACCTAATACGAGCTAGCCAACAGCAGTAGTATCTAGATGAATAACACTAATTGTATCTACAATTTCACGTAATTTCAAAAAATATGTTCACAGCACCGGACTTTATACAGCCTCGTTTTCTTATTTAAGACAGAAGTTGACTTTTCTGTGAGCAAAGGAAGATAATCTTTAATTGTTGAGAAAATTATAAATAATTAATATTTGCAACTACAAATTAAGGAAAGATACATTTCTTTAATTTGACACTTTAGTATTTGCAATTTTTTGTAGAAATTTTTAAAGAACTTGCAAATTGTACGACAAAATTATTTTGTGGAAAACAATATGCATATGAATAAAACTTTTGACAATTTACAATTACAATATATCGACGTATAAAGAATTCTTAACTATTAATATAACAAGAGTTGCTTCCCTCTTAATAAAGCAAGATAATTTTTAATTTAATAAGCATATAAGTTTATATTAACATTTGTATCAATAATTCAACGGTAGAACACATTTTTGCATTTAAGTTTGATATGCTAGAACGAACCATGCCTGTAAATATTATGCAACATTTAAATATATATTCTTCAAAGAATTATTATATTTGTTAGCTGATAATCAACAGTTTAAAGTTTCTAAACATTTTTTATAGATCACAGATCCAAGGAAGTTAATTTACAAAAATTAACTGATGCCGTCTCATCACTTCACTGTAGAGAGTCTAGAAGAGATAATGTTAGAGAGAGAGGGAGAGGGAAAAAATAGGAAAATACTATGCAGTTGAAATTTCAAAATTGTAGTAGAAAAAGAAAGAGGAGTTGGAGATAGACAATTGCACATAATTCATGTCACTGGAGAGGGAGAGTGGCAGTTTAAAAGTCTAATATTAAGAGAGAGAGAGAGAGAGAGAGAGAGAGAGAGAGAGAGAGAGAGAGCGCGAAAGAACGAAAAAGAGAGATGTAGTTATATATATTAAACATTAAGATATAGATAGAAGAAAGAGAATGAGAGATATGCATTTTAAATTGCTAGCATTAATACATAGAGATTAAAATGTAGGAGTTAAGAGAGTTTATATTTCTAGCATCAAAAGTTAACTTTTTGAAAATCCTAGAATGACCAGAGAGACAACTTAAAATAATAGTGTGAAGAAAAAAGTAGTTTAAAATCTTAGTATGAAAAGAGATAAACTAAACAGTCCTACTATTAAGAAATGAGCCGCGATAGCTCAGTGGTTAGTGAACTGGACTACCACGGACAAGGGGTAGGGTTCGATCCCAACCGACGGCTTCCGGGTTCGCCCAGCCTTAAATGGGTACCGGATTTTTTTCTGGGAAAGTAAAGCAGCACGGGCGTAATACTGACCACATTGCCCCCCCCCCCAAAAAAAAAAAAAAAAAAAAAAATCATGTGTAGAAGGTCTGTAAAATATAGGGTCACTAACACCATATTTCCCTACACGCCACTTGACGTGACGGGGGTATTTTAAAAATGTAAATATGAAAATGAAAGCAGCTTAAAATCCTATTATGAAAATAGCGATAGCGATAGACAATTACATCCCAAGCATTAAAATAAAGAGACAGTCATTCTTTTTTATTTTTAAATTGAGAATCAAGTTCTGAATAGTTTATCAAACTTGTAGTCTTGTTCTTCTTCTTTTCTCTTTTCACTGATACCTAAAAGGTGTCGTGGTTTATATCATTTGTCGTTCTTGTGCTGCTCGAATTGTCTGAATTAGTGATTTTCCTTTGTTGTTACATGTCTCTGTCACTGCATCTATCCATCTTCTTCTGGGTCTTCCTCTTGGTCTTTTTCCATGCATTCTCGAGAAGAACGCCCTTGATGGTGATTGGTGAGGATTCATTCTGACCAGGTGGCCAAGCCATTTAAGTTGTTGTTGTTCTATATATTCTTGGCAGGGTTTTGTTCCTACCATTTTTCTTATGGTTTCATTTGGTATTCTATCTCTTCTTGTGTTGTTTGTTACTTTTCTCAAGCATCGCATCTCACATGTATTGATCTTTCTTAAATGTGATTTAGAAAGGGTCCATGTTTGACTTTCATAGCACAAAGTTGGTATGAAAATGCTATTTATCATTTGTTGTTTAGCTGGCATAGAAATGTTTGGATGTCTTAGCAATGGTGAAAGCTGGTATGTGACAGCATTTGCTTTTTGTATTCGCATGTCAATTTCTCTGTCTAATTTTCCATCTTCTGTGAACATTGTGCCTAAATACTTGAATTCCTCTACTTGTTTTATATCTTTGTCTTTGATCTTGATGTTTAATGGGTGTCTTAATTTGCTTATTCTTATAGCCTCTGTTTTTGCTGTGTTAATTTTCATACTGTAGTTTGTGCAGCTTTTATCTAGAGATGTTAAATGCTGTTGTAGCAGGTTTTCATCCTCGTATATTAGGCATTGGTCATCTGCGAAGAGTAGCTCATTGATGTTGGAGTTTTCTACCTCTATGTTATTATTTGATTTGTCCTTGTTGTTGGTTGTTTCCTGATTTATTTTGTCCATATATATGATGAAGAGGAGTGGTGAAAAACTTGTAGTAACAAGTGTTATATAGGGTGTTTATAATGTCTCTGTGCGGTGACTCGATCAATATATAGAAAAGAAAAGGGGAGCAGGGGTCTACATAGAGTACCCAAAAAATAACACTAATGATATGGAAAAGATAGCAACAGGGAACTATTATCACAATTACGATGCAGAAATGCAAACAATAAAGTTGGCAATAGAAAAACTGAAGAACAGTAATTCTAGCCCACAGCCTGTAGAGTTTTTGACAGATGCAAGATCAGTGCTCCAGGCACTGCAATCCAGAAAGTTGCTACATCTGCAAACTTTATTGACTGAATTCTACAAATACCACAGGATTGCCCTGCAGTGGATCCCATCTCACTATGGAATACCAGGAAACTAGCGAGCAGATCAGCTTTCAAAAGAAGGTGCAACAGGCACACAAACAGATGCGCCGGTAACATACCATCATAAGATACAGATAATCAAATCAATCAGAAGATCAAATGTTCCAAATCAGGATGCCTTTCATAATATGAATAGATGGGAACAAGTTATCATTTTACGCATTAGAACAGGACACAATTAACTCCACAGTCACGTGTCTACAAAATTCAAGATTCGTACCTCAACTACATGTACATGTGGACAGGCGCCCCAGACATCGGAACGCATATTTCAAGAATGCATTGAATATACAAGGGTGTTTATAAAGTCTCACTACACTTGGTATCTAGGTCAATTTGAAAAAAAAATGTTTATGACGTCATCACAATATGTGCTCCCACTGTCAATGAAATTTGTTGAATAAGTTTATTGCTACTGGAATGTGGAAGATGCTCCACGATCTGGTAGGCCTGCTGTGAATGATGAAATATGTTTAGATATCCAAGACAGAATCCTTAAAAGTCCAGACAAGTCATTAAGAAAACTGTCGCAACAAGTGAACTTACCATTGAGCACATATTGTGATGACGTCATAAACATTTTTTTCAAATTGACCTAGATACCAAGTGTAGTGAGACTTTATAAACACCCTATAGTATACTGAGGAAAGTACACATATTCCATTGATACAACGCTTTAAACAAGACTATATGCACCACTGCAAGAATGACGGTAACATTTATACAGGAAACGACATTGCAGTTATAGACAATACTTCAGTCGAACGAAAGATAATATAGATCCAGAAGGTTTTCGAAAATAGTAAGAGACAAGTCTCAGAATGTCTTGAGGCTTGCCGTGGATGTTTTGAACACTTGCTGTGAACACAACTCCATCGTGTGAACAACTTCTTTACCCAATACAAGCCAGCCAACAGCAGTAGTATCTAGATTAATAACACAAATTTATGTTACTTAAGGAAGATAACTTTTGATTTAAAAATAAATAATAAATAATTGATATTTGCAACTACAAATTAAGTAACGATACATTTCTTTTAGTTTGATTCATTAGTAATTGTTATTTCCTATAGATTTTATCAGGAAGATGCAGAGTTTATGTGAAAACTATTTTTTTGGACAGTGATATGCATATAAAAAATACTTTAGATAATTTACAATATATCCATATAAAAATTTGTTACCATTAATCTAACAAGAGTTGCTTCCCTTTTAATAATGAAAGATAGCTTTTAATTTCCTATGCAGATTATATATTAACATTTTCATCAACAGTTCAACGGTAGAACACTTTTACTGCATTTAAGTTTGATATATTAGAACCAACCGTGCCTGTTAATATTATGCAACAACTCAAATATATATTCTTCAAAGAATTATTATTTTTCTTAGCTGATAATCAACTGTTAAAGTTTCTAAGCATTTTTATAGATGACAGGTGCACAAGGATTTAATTTACAAAAATTAACTAATCCCGTCTCATCATTTCACTGTACAATCTAGAAGAGATAATGTTAGAGAGAGAGAGAGAGAGAGAGAGAGAGAGAGAGAGAGAGAGAGAGTGAGAGAGAGTTATCAATAACACAAGGAAAATACTATGCAGTTGAAGTTTCAAAATTCTAGTAGAAAAAGGGAGGGGAATTGGAGAAAGACAATTGCACATAATTCATGTCACTGGGAGGGGTCAAAGGAGAAATTGTTTCTTGGTAGAAGGGCACTTGTTGTTCGGTAATGGCGCTGGACTAGCGGTGTTGTAAAGATCTGTTTGCGATTCGTCACCAGACATTCGGTTGTAACGGGAAAATGACAGATGATAGTTTTGTTGGTGGTCGTAAAATGGCTCGTGCTTTTTTCGACTGACCCGTATTTCGTGGGTTCTAGCGATAGTTTCTGAATCAACTTGTAGAAGTTTTGTGTGTGTGTGTTTTCACAATATCTTTGATCGGAGAGACACAAATTTGAAGTCGTCTTCGTCTGGCTTACCAGTTCTCGTAATCAGGCAAGTTCAGTTTGGTGTTCGTGCACATCATGTCTTCTATCTCTACCTTCGTCGTATGTAGACCAATGCGTGCTTAATCTTCGCCAACATGTTGTCGTAATCGTTCATTATCGCAAAAAAAGAACTCAAGCTCAAACACAACTTGTCTTGTGTTTCAGTTTGACGCTTCTGTTTATGTGAATAAGGGTACCTTTGGTGTTATAACATTTTCAGTGGTTATGTTTAGATTAAACACCGTAACTCGAGTTTTGAGAACGTCAAAATTCAAGAAAGACTACTACAAATTTGCTAACGGTAATTTCCTCAGAAATATACTTACATATTCCCATCGCTCCGAAAAAAACAAACAAACCATACACAAAAGATTCAACACCGGACTGTAGGCTTTCTCAAATCGGACTTCAAGTTTTCTACTAGTCCAATGTTCGGGAAGCAACTCGTGATCTCACAACTCTGAGAAGCGACTACTCTCTCTCCAAGAATTACAGACCCATCTGCCTCCTCCATTTTGTAGGAAAGTTGCTGGGGAAGATGATGAATAGAAGGTTGATCTGCTACACAAAAAACCAACTTACTCGAACACAGCTCGGGTAGAAACAAAACAGACGTTCAGATGACATAACTCACACAAAACAGAGAGCGTGTTGACACCGGTCTCAGTGGTGGTGATCTCGTTGTTCTGATGCGCGCAAGACTACAACTACATCAACATAAAAAAAGTTTGAACAATTTTGATATATTTTGATTTTAAATTTTGCTCGAAATCGTTAAAACAACGAACTGTGTACGTCGCCGACCAAGCTTATCATGAAAGGTGACTCGACAAGTTGCTAATTAGAGAGAATGTGGGGTGTCGACATTACAAATTGTATTCTCCCGACACTGATAGCATCACATGTATCACCGACATTACAGCCTAGTGTGTCGACATCTACGACATCTTGAACGATCAAACCACGACCGTGTCGACTACAATAACACCGATATTACATGTGGAGCAGAGATCATAATCGAGTGTGTGTTGAGGCACACTCATGTGTGTTCGTACATGTCAACTGTGCTGATCCTACAATCTCTGATGCGTCTATAAGCATGGGTATGTTCTTGTATTGACACTACAAACTCTGTGAGTGTGTCAATCTCTACCATAACGAGTCGTACACGAAAGCCACCCGCTATAAGTTTTAACACGTTGTGGCGCTTACGCAGAGATACTATGTTTCAACTACCTCTGTCTGTCATGATAACACGGTCCTTCACATGCTCCTTACCAAAAAAAAAGAACTGTGTTGTCAGCAACAATAACGACAACAGTATCTGTCATGTCAACATGTTCACTCAGCCCTCATGATGTTTCGACAACAACGCCATCATTTTTTTTTCACATGTGTCACCAACAGCACATCTCAGTGTTTCGAGTAGCTCAGTCATTATGGATTCAGCCTTGCTTCTGGACTCATCTGAATATCCAATATTGAAAAGAACCCAGTTCAACAGCTCTTAAACTATGCATCGTGAAAATAACTCTCAGCGGTAGGAAGTCACCTGTGTCACAAATACGTCAGGAAACTAGTTCCAAGATAAGTTCGGATATAAGATAAGAAATGAGGATCTGTGGGGGGAAAAAAGTCTATGCTGATTTTCTGCTAGTGAAAACAAAAACTATTGGTGATATTTTGTGTGCAATTGCACCTCAACAATCTAAAGAAAAACATCTAGAAAAAAAAATGCAGTATCACTACCTGTATCTCTACCACTCACCCATACGGCATCTTTACAGTGCCTCGTTTAATAGTAGCGGCAATGTACATACGAACTACAGCAGTATTCATCGATCCCCATACAGAGTCCTTCTACTTCTTCATCGGCGTCACACAAACGAGCTATCACATCGAGTGGCAACTAGATGTTCTGCGAAAAGAAGAAAACTAACGGTTGACAATGACGCTTTAGATATTCTTCCATATGATGTCAGACAAATATATACTGATAATTGGGGAGCGATATGTATTTGTCAATGTCAGAGTTCGACATTGATTTCTTCAAGCCTGTCGACAATGCCACCTCGATGACTGGTTTTTCAGGATCGTTAACAATATTTGACACTTAGGACACGTATAATCTGCGTGGGAGGAGATCTCTACATACCATATATTGACTCAGAAAAGTCACACAAAAAAAAAATAATTGGTCTCCAAGAATTATAGACCCATCAGCCTTCTCCATTGTGTGGGAACTTTGCTGGAAAAGATGATCATTTGGAGGTGTATCTGCAAGATGGAAATATCTTCGCTTCAACACATCTAGGATACAACCAAACTAATGGTCAGATATGTCTCACACATAACACAGACAGTTCCAATGGTGCATAGGAACAGTCCCATGCAGACACCAGGCACATCACTAGCAACATTTTCAATGATACCTCTCTCAACATAAACTTTACATTACTTACACTAGAACCACCAGCTACAAGTTTTTACCAAGTTGTGGTTGATGCAGAGATACCATGTTTCAACTACCTCTGTCTGTCGTGACAGCACGATCATTCACTTGTTCATTACCAAAAAAAGGAACTCTGTTGTCAGCACAAATAACGACAACCGTATCTGTCATTGCAACAACCTGTTCACTCAGCCCTCATAGTGTATCGACAACAACACCCTCATCTTTTTCACATGTGTCACCAACAGCACATCCCAGTGTTTCGACTAGCTCGGTAATTATGGATTCTGCTTTGATTTTGGTCTCATCTGAATATCCAATATTGAAAAGAGCCCGTTCAACGGCTGTTAAACTATCTCAACTTTTCAACAACAAAAAAAAACCAAAAAAATTATCGATATCACTCGTAACGCTGTCGGTGAGTTTATCAGAGATTACGCTGTCAGAAAAATATATTGTTGTTGATCCCTCGTATCACCATACCAATAGCTCCCAGTTTTAAAGGATGACTGAGATAAATAATTTACACTGTTGGCAAACATCGATAATAAAGTATAACAAAGAGAACTCGATACCTATTTTATATAAAGAGGAGTAAAACATGGATGCATCCTATCACCATGCTTGTGCAATATATACACCGATAAAATCTTTAAAACATCACATAAATGCCATACCTAAACATTAATGGAAAGATGACCATTAACCTAAAATATGCTGATGATACTGTAGTAGTACCAGAAAATCATAAAGATCTACAACATTACTTAATGAATTAAACATGACAAGCAAAAAAAAAATAAATATGGATTAGATATGAATATCAAAGGAAAGTAAAACTATTACCATAAACATAGAAAATATTCAAAACCAGCAAGTGGATATCAATATTGAAGGAATAGACCTGGAGACAGTTCCGAACTTCAACTACCTTGGACATACTATAACCAGTAATGGAAAATGAAAAACTGAAATAAGCAAAAGAATATGAATGGTGAAAAATAACGTTAATGCCATGAAAAATATACTAACATCAAAGCAAATAAGATCAGGGCTAAAACTAAGAATAGCAAAATGTTGTCTTCTCAACATTCCTATATAGTGTATAAACAGGGACATTAGACAAGAAAACAAAACAGAAAACTGAAGTCTTTGATATATTGTATATATAAGAATATGTAGACTTGGATGGAAAGAGAAGAAAATAAACAATGAAGTCTTAAAACAACTAAAAATGAATAGAGAACTGCTTAACACAATTCATACACGACAAAATGCGATTTTTGGGACATGTTAAAAGACACATCGACATACTAAAAGTAATCTTGGAGGGGAAAATACAAAGTAAAAGAGGCAGAGGCAGACCACAACTAACATGGACGAGTAACATCAAAAGATGAACACGTCAGCCTATGACAACCTGCACTACTACAGACAGAGACAGAGCAGAATGGCGCTCCATGGTAGCTGTTATCAGTGTCAAGAAATATATTACGCAGAATCATTCTGGAGAGAGTAAAAGAGGCCAGAGCAAATATATAGATGATCTAGCTAAAGAGGCAGAGGAAGCAGCAAATAAAAGGAATTATAAAGCACTGTACAACCGTACACAGAAAATTATGTAGAAAATGCAAACAGATCGCTGCCTTTATTAGAGATAAGACAGGAAATCTGTCTAGTACTATAAGGGAACACCAAGAGAGATGGAAATAGCACTTTGAAGAACTTTTGGAACAGACCCGGCTCAAATAATCCTCAAGATATACTACCAGCAGAAGTTATTTTTAAAAAATGGTAAAGCCATAGGACCAGATGAAATTCCTTCGTGGTATTAACACCTCTACCATGATGTTACATATCTATTAGATAACATTTGGGAGACGAAAGCGTGGGAGAATATTTACTGTTCGTTCATGCCGTCCCCGAGATTTGTCATTATATTTATGTATATACACCTGGTTATGGTCCATATCTATCTTAAACACGGTCCCTTTACGTCCACGTACATATAATAACTATTAATTTATTACTATTGTATGTATATATGTTCACCATATCTTTGAAATAACTAACGTATCACTACTCCCAAATATGGTAGTTTCACTTCCGGAGTGGGCGTGGTCTATAGCCGGACAATATACACTCGCCCTATTGGAAGTTGAAAATGGCGCGAAACAGCGATGTCCATCACTCATGATTCAATAACCAATTATCCATCAACTACCCCCTTCGTGTCCTATACAAGTCCTATACATATATACATATATATCATTGCATCACTCTGGCTTGGCACAGCTTGGAGCAGCTTGCCGCAGTCTCTATATAACTCTTGTACTTATAGGCGTAAATCTTTCGTCCTTCCTCCTTCCTCTTTGTCTTTGTATCCAAGTCAGATCGAATGTGCACGATACACTACTTCTGTTTCTACCTCTCAATCCAAGTATATTTTTGTCTCCAGTCTTAGCTGATTCCCTGGGGAATTGAAAAAAAAAGACGGTGTCTTGTCATATGTCCATGTTGCCTTCAATTGTTTATGTCTTATCGAGCTAAATAATCCATGTAGCATCGCTTCTTTGATTGTTGTTTGCTATTCATTTTACCATAGTTCTGTGATAGTCATTTTGGTGCACCTTTTCCACCCACTGCTTCTTTGGTCATTCTTTAACATGAGTCTGTCCATTTCTCATGTTTTTCCTGTTCTCAACGTGTCACTGCCAAACCATAGAACAGATTTTACCAAGAAAATGCTTTTATTGACGTAGTTACTGTTGTCTTCCATATATCATTTAGTGCAGTGATGGCTCCGCATGTCTTTTGTTTGCTTTTTATGTGTGCCATTTGCTGTTATATTTGTGTTACTAAATAGCTATATATAACATTTAACCTTGCAATGGTAAGTCCCAGCATACATTTGATTGAGTGTCTGAACAATTACTATGACAAAAGAATGTTCAGTAATTATCAAGTAAGCACTTCATTAAAGTATACCAAAGATTAATTATTTTGTTGTTTTCGAATCAATCAATTATAAAGTATAGCATCTATTATAGAAAATAAGGAAATGAACGAATACATTTTTAATCAGAAGTCTTGTCTATTGCATGCACTGATGTATATTGTTTATAAGAAAGTGTTTAATCCAGAAAAAAAGAACATTAACATCATATTAAGTTAGAAAAGATGCAGCAGAATAGCACTTCAAAAAAATTATGTCGAAAGAAATACAGAAGCACGGTTTAAATGAAAATCAGATAGAAGAATCAAAATATAAACAGAAAGTATATTTGAAACGAGTAGAAAAATCATTCTCTAAAGTTGGGAAAATCGAAGCTGAAGATATATATCATTTAATGTAGAAATCAAAATGTATAAATATGTGACAGTACATCTACAGAACAGGGAGGTGTGTATTAGTTGAAGAGAAGCATCTCTTACATTTCCATTTAATGTTATTATGCAAACATTGACAGAGGTAATGATAACAACAAAGAAAAAGACATCACCTCAGTGCAAAATAAAGACAAGTGGAGCAATATTAAAACAGGTAAATGAATTTAAATATTTGGGAACTTTGTTAACCTCAGACGGAAGATGCACAAAAGAGGTGATATGCAGAATGGCTCAGGCAAAAACAGCTTTCCAAAAAATGAGGAAGATACTATGCATCCAGTTTTGACAATAGAAACAAGAAAAGAGTTCTTAAATGTTATGTAGAGCCAGTATTAACATATGAATGCGAATCATGGACAATAGGACAACAGACAAGAAAATCACTGGAGTCTGTAGAAATGTGGTTTTACAGAAGAATATTGAGAGTACCATGGACAGCTAAGAAGAGTAATGAAGATGCTCTGAAAGAGGTCAAAGCAAAAAGAGAACAAATTTCCAACATTAGGAAGAGACAATCATCATTTTTTGGCAATGTAATGAGAAGAGAACAACTGGAATATATTGTAACAACTGAAAAAATTGAGGGACGAAGTGATAGAGGGAAGCAAGGAGAGAAAATAACAGACGGCTTAAGAGAATGGCTTGGCAGAAGATCAACAACATCAATGATAAATAGCTGCCGAGATCGAAAATTGTGGAGACAAATGATCACCTACGCCAGTAGGCACGGTACTTGATGATGATGATGCAAACATGGCCACTCCACTAACCAATAATCAGAAGCTAAATTTAATCACCAAAAATGTCAAGCAAGCCACCTGGATGAATTGAGAAAGAATTTGCAAACTTAAACTACAAGTTGCATTCAATGAAAAACCAGGTTTCTTTTTTGTGTTTGCAGTGTATTTTGTGCAAATACAGAAATAATGGTATTGTCACTGTTTCATTTCGAATTTAGGAAGCAGTAATTTAGTAGTGCGCTTTTTCCCTTTTGTATATTCCTTACACTGACAGCAAATATAACTTGGCCAACCCACCGGAAACTGAGGAGATCAAAGAGCTTCTATCTGTAGACGATCAGACACTAATACACGGAAAATCAAAAGACACACAGGAACACTTAAATAGACTTAATAGCACAGGCACCCAATACAACACGAAAATTAAAATCAACAAAACAGAAGTCATGAGTACCGCATAAGAGAAATATAAAATCAACATAACGATAGACGACAGGCAATTAAAACAAGTGGAGCAATTTAAATATCTAGGAAATCTAGTGACAACAGACAATTCACAAGCAGCAGAAATATACTCAAGATGCAACAAAGCTTGTCAAATCATTGGACAGCTATCACGACTTCTGTCCAACGAGGAAAAACGGACACTCTACAACACACTATTCATCCCAACTTTGTGCTACCAATACCAGACCAGGTCTTTGGATTCAAGAACACTAAGAATAATAACCACTACTGAGATTAAATGTGTCAGACGCATGCCAGAAGACATGGTTTGGCTGCGTGATAAGATAGAAAGATCAAAACACAACACAACGAGCCTTTAATAAACGTCCCTTGAACAGTAGACTCAAGGGTCGCTCACGAAAAATATAGATTGCCAGGTTATTAGACACACTAGGGAACATAACAGTGGAAGAGGCCAAAATAAGACTAAAAAGGACCGGTAATTATACCTCCCCTCGACACTGAAAGGAAAATGAGGAAGGGAAGAAGTAGGAAAACTATTCAACAAGTCCTCTAGTGCACTTCTCTCATGTCAGCTTGGCAAGCCACAGGGAAAGAAATATTTCATGCACCGCCGCTTTGGTACACATCATTTTTACTTTACGTTGAGCACGCCGTGAATGCACTAATCCAACTCATATATTAGTAGGAATGTTACTTCCTTCACTGTGACGTGTTGGTTTTTCCAGTATAAAATTTGCCACTTCTGTAATGTTGTTTTTCGTGACTGCACAGCACTCCCCCTTCTTTTTCTACCTTTCAACTCCCTGTGGAGTAATGTAGTCTTCGACAAACACTTTCCTAGCCCGTATGTTTTTTTTGCCATTTTTCAAAGATCGTTCCTTGTCTCTCCCATCATCTTCATCTCTGCTTCCATCTATCTTCTCCAAGAATATGGTGGTCTTCCTCTTTGTCTTTTACCTTCGAGATTATAAAAGGGCATGTTGTGTGATACTCTCAGTTGGCTTCCGCAGTGTTTGTCCTATCCAGCGCCATCTTTTTCGCTATATCTTCTTATCCCCTGGTTTTTGATTGGTACATTTCTATAATTCTATGTTAGTGATTTTGTCCTGCCATTTCCATCCTTTTATTCTGCGCAAGCATCCATTAATGAAGGTCTGTATCTTCTTAGTAGAGATGAATACTCGTACTTGAGACACCGTTCTTGAACATCTAGGTATTCACAATACTAGTGTACGACATGACATTGAATTCTCAACCTATTTGAACATCTAGGTATTCACAATACTAGTGTACGATATGACATTGAATTCTCAACCGATTTGAACATCTAGGTATTCACAATACTAGTGTACGACATGACATTGAATTCTCAACCGATTTGAACATCTAGGTATTCACAATACTAGTGTACGACATGACATTGAATTCTCAACCTATTTGAACATCTAGGTATTCACAATACTAGTGTACGACATGACATTGAATTCTCAACCGATTTGAACATCTAGGTATTCACAATACTAGTGTACGACATGACATTGAATTCTCAACCGATTAGGAACCTCTACAGATTTCACAGCCTCACTAAACATACAACTCTCAAAACTTCGCTTGTCTTGCTGTATGCACAGTTGCAAGGTTGCCGCCATCTTTTCAAACAGATTTTCAAATTCCCATGCATGTCACGCTCTTGCCAAGTCATAAAGATGATTGACACGTAGAATGCATGATATGGGAAAAGAAAAACCCCAGATATGTGACTGAAGTTTGTAACTAATATCTCTCTCTCTGCGTTCAGGACTCAATCAGAGTAAGGATTCCAGACTCTCATATGAAGTCAGCTGTCAGGCTAAGTGTGTTGATCGCCCCCACAGACAGAACATCACAATTAGAGTCTGTCAGATCCACTCTGACTGAACACCCGTTAATACGTTGCACTGTGTTCTGCGCCAGTGGCCCAGTGCATCCGATTTCAGCCAGCATTTTTTCAGGTTTGCTTTCCTTAGACTTTGATTGTCCCCAATCTTCCTGCAAGGCAGCAGTTGATCTTTTCTGTCGGGGGATTCTGCCCTTAGATGGTCGGCCTTCCCAGGTTTACGAGCACCATCTGCCCGAGTCACTAGAGGTGACTAACACAGACATGCGACTTGTAATATGAGGAAACTGCAACAAGGAACACATTTCATGCGTAGCCTCCATTTGTTCCCGCCGCCTATCCCCATATACCGGTAAGTCACGTCCTCCCAAAAATGATGATCATCGTAGCACTTGATGATGTTAGGCCATCGTTGATGACTCCAATTCCGAACATATAGACACACAGTCAGTCGTCAATAACTAATATGAGCTGTGGGAAGTCAAAATTCCAAACTGGCGGTTTGTATTGAAGAGAATATTTTTTTTTTTCCGGAGACTATTCCAGGGTGCACGTTTAAAATGGACACTAAGACTTATCGAGTAAACAAAGGAAATCTCGTGTTTACACGTGTTATGTAAAATAAACAACACAATTTGAAATATTTGTTACCAGTCACTATTTGAATTAACTTGTATAATTCCATATAATGACACGTTGTCACGTATATTCTTTATCTGAAAGTATAATTATTTTTCATTAAATGGAAATTATTGTAACAAACATGTTTTTGTTTTTGATATAGAAATATTTATGTCTGGACTTTTAGCCGCTATGCTCTTGCCTGATTTTGGAAATAAAGATTATATTTATAAACCGTCTCTGAATTATATTTTTGTCATTAGAAGTGTGCGCTTATTGGATTGAATTGTAGAACTGTAATTAGAGGATAATATAAAATATAAGAAAACTGTTATAGTTTTGTTTGGATGTTGAATTATCTGACCGATGTTTGAAGTAATGAGTTATAATTAGAAGATTACATAAAATACATAAAGATTGATATAGTATACTCTTATCATTTTTGTTTTCGTTCGCCAGCTTTTTACTTGTGACGATGTCCCTAGAGACTAGTAACTGAATTGTGTGTGTTAATCCGTTTTCCCTGGCAGCCGTGTGCTCAGAGTTCCCTCGCCGCACAGGCAGATAACTCCGTCTTCGAAGGTACTCATATTTTTTTTCCGTTCATGAGTAATTTGACGTTTCAAGCCGGGCCTCACTGATGGGACCAGGAGTGGTTGCCGCAGAGAGAAATTCTAAATAAAAACCCAAACTGGGGCTGCCCGGATTTGAACTCACAACCTCTCTGTCTCGAGCCGGCGTCTTGCCTCGAGACCAACTGGTACCCACCCACCCCCGCCTCCTCTTATCGTTGACACTCAGCTTCGTTATGTATTCAATTGCTGAAGCCCTTCACGAAGGGAAATTGTGAATGAGTCGTCAAATGTCGGCCACAACCACCAAGGACTATTGAGTATTATAATGATGACTTGATCTAGAGAATGTCACAGGCCAGCTGTAGCCATGTCACCTATGAAGGATCATATTTGACACTACGCAACATTATAATCAAATGTAGAACGTTCTAGAGGTAGCAATGCTACGATTGGCTTAAACAAGCTGGACAGGTAAAAAAGGTGGGATCAGGAAAAGCGAGACACATGTTAAAATCAAATGCACTGGGCTACATGCTTATAGCTTGTTTCATAAGTCGTGCCCAACTTTAAAAATCAATATCTTTTAAACCGCTTTTTGTAATTTTTTTTGAAAATTTGCATGTATAGTTATAATGATTAGAACCCAACAGGGAATTAATTTCATTAAAAACAAACATTTGGTTATTATTATTGCTTATTTGATTTATATAAATTTATAACGACCCATTGATGTAGTCAAAACTTAGTGTTTACAGTATTTAAGTTAAAAATAGCGATTACAAATCCATACACGCTCAAATTTACGATTTTGCACGCTTTCCGCGTGAGTTTTCCTGACACAATTAGACACTTGTGGTAAACACGAGACATTGTGTGTTCCATTTCCGTTAATTCAGCGGCGTAACGTCGAACAATAACATTTATCATGAGTCTTAAAATGAAATTCTGCAGTTTACAAAACATCGCAATAAAAATGTATGACTATTTTTGCAAAGAGGCTAAACGAGGAAGATTATTTCATTCTTTAGAAAACCCTGAGAATAGGACAAGACACATTTTGGATTTATCTAAACGGTCATTTAATCGCTGGATTCAAGCACGTGACCGTCAATGTTCCAAATATACAAAATCACAAGGAAGAGCAAAAATGTTGGATAATTTCGACAGTGAACTTATTAGAAGTGAAATTCGCAAAATGTTGGGTATGAATGAAACTGTTACAATAAGAAAATTAAAAGTATCGCTGAAAAAGAACAACAGTATTGAAATATCAAAGTCTACATTATGGAGGAATGTGAGAGCTGCAGGCTTTACATTCAGAAAGTATTCCAATGGACGAAACATCATCTGTGAGAAGCCACATATAGTAGTCATGAGAAGCAAGTACTTACGTGAAGTAAAAGAGGTGCGCAAGCAAGGTTATGATATTGTGTACTTGGATGAAACATGGATCAATGCTCACCACACTAACCAAAGGGAATGGCAGTCATCAGATGGAAAGATTAAGAGATTAATACCTAGCAGCAAAGGACAGCGCTTGATAATTGCTCATGCAGGTAGTCGACAACATGGACTAATACAGAATGCAGAGCTCATTTTTCTTTCAAAATCCATAGACAATCGGGATTATCACTCTGAGATGAATGGTCACATATTTAGACATTGGAGTGAAAATTCTGTTCTCCCATCACTAGATCGACCATCTTGCCTAATAATGGACAATGCAGCGTACCACAACATTGTTGCACTTGAAGATAAAGTCCCGACGTCATCCAGTACAAAAGATGCTATTAAGATATGGCTCACAAAGGAGCACATACAATTTAATAACATCTACTTAAAACCTGAATTACTATTTCTAGTAAAGCAAAAACAGAGGACAAAGATTTTTCAAATAGATAAGATTATCCAAGAGCACGGTCATATAAGTTTGAGGCTGCCACCTTACCATGCTCATTTAAATCCAATAGAACTAATCTGGGCAAAATTAAAAGGACAAGTGGCAGATGGAAATACAACATTCAAAATATGCGATGTAAAGACTCTTGCTAATCTCGCTTTATTAAATATAGACAAAGATTATTGGGCTAAATGTGAAGACCACGTCTTAAAACAGGAAGAGGAATATTGGAAAAATGATGGTTTGTGGAATGTTCAACCCCAAACAGTTATTAATCTTTTAGACGCGTCTGATTCAGAATGAAAGTATATAGCCCCCACAATGTTGGCCCCTATATTACCTTAAATTATTTCAACAAACGGTCCTTTTCAGGACCACACAACTATGAAAATTGGACATACAGGTATACCTTGATATTATTATCGTCCGTCCTCGAACTGAGCAGACAATAATTCTCCTGGTGTTTTGTTTTATCCAGTTATTTCCCCATTACGGCCACGCCTTTACCTAGTGAAAATTAATCGTAGACCAGCAACTACGGTAATTTCTATTTTTTAGGGCTTCACAATTTACAATTTTGACAAACATCAAAGAAATATCGCCGCTTTAAGAAAACTGCAGCTGCAAGATATTTGTTAAGTATACATTTAAAGGGTCTTTTGCATTCTAATAACATTTGGAAAATTTCAAAAGTATTTAACAAACAGTTAGAGAGTAATAGCGTTTTGAAGTTGGGCAAATGTTTTGAAACGAGCTATAGCATAACAGTCTCTATGTGCTTAGCATGAAATTAGCTACATGTTTAGCGTAACAGTGTCTATATGCTTAGTATAACAGTGGCTACATATTAGCTTAACGGTGTCTATACGCTTAGCATAACAGTGGCTACATGCTTAGCATAACAATGTATATATGCTTAACAGAACAGTGGCTACATGCTTAACATAAGAGGGGCTACATGCTTAGCATAACAATGTCTACGTGCTTAACATAACAGTGGCTACATGCTTAGCATAACAATGTATATATGCTTAACAGAACAGTGGCTACATGCTTAACATAAGAGGGGCTACATGCTTAGCATAACAATGTCTACGTGCTTAACATAACAGTGGCTACATGCTTTGCATAACAATGGCTATATGCTTAGTATAACAGTGGCTACATGTTAGCATAACGGTATCTATACGCTTAACATAACAGTGGCTACATGCCTAGCACAACAATGTATATATGCTTAACATAACAGTGGCTACATGCTTAGCATAACAGTGCCTGCATGCTGTACATAACAGTGTCTACATGCTTAACATAACAGTGGCTACATGCTTAACATAACAGTGGCTACATGCTTAGAATAACAGTGGCTACATGTTTAGCATAACGGTGTCTATACGCTTAGCATAACAGTGGCTACATGCTTTGCATAACAATGACTACATGCTTAAAATAACTGTGGTTACATGCTTAACATAACGGTGTCTATACCCTTAACATAACAGTGGCTAGATTTTTTGCATAACAATGACTACATGCTTAAAATAACAGTGGTTACCTGCTTAACATAACAACGCAATGTATTTATCGCCATGTTGACGTCACAGTCTAGAGGAAAGTCTTTAATTGGTTGCTCTATTAAGCCTAAACAGTTAAAGATTCAAATCCACTGTTTACAATTGTAATTTGATTTTTGATAAGGCTACTTTGTGTCAGGTATCTGGTCTGAGGAAAATAATCTTCTTACATGCACACTATATGACGACTGCACTGGGCGTGCAACTTTTATTCATGATCTTCACAGCAGCACTCTGCCATGAACACATTATAAATATATTAACTATTTAACTTTCTTGACTTGTAATAACGTTTTGAACTTTTAGTTTGTGGCAGAATATTTCTGCTGTCAAAAGTGTCGAGCACATTGTTTGTAATATATTAGTCATCAAAGAAAGAAAGAAACAAACAAACAAACAAACAAACAAACAAAAATATGGCGTAGAGTTCCAAAGGTTAGAGATACTGTCTATACCACCAACCCCTCGCTCACCTCTCCCCCCTCTCTCTCTCTCTCTGGCTCTCTCCCTCTCTTCTCTCTCCCTCTCTTCTCTCTTCTCTCTCGCTCTCTCCCTCTCTCTCTCTCGCTCTCCCTCTTTTCTCTCTCTCGCTCTCTCCCTCTCTTCTCTCTCTCGCTCTCCCTTTCTCCCTCTCTCCCTCTCTCTCTCGCTTTCTCTCTCTCGCTCTCTACCTCTCGCTCTCTCCCTCTTTTCTCTCGCTCTCTACCTTTCTCTCTCTTCCTCTCTCTCTAGCTCTCTCCCTCTCTTCTCTCTCTCCCTCTCTTCTCTCTCTCTCGCTCTTTCCTTCTCTTCTCTCTCTCGCTCTCTCTCTCTCGCTCTCTCCCTCTCTTCTCTCCCTCTCGCTCTCTCACTCTCGTCTATCTCTCTCTCGCTCTCCCCCTCTCTTCTCTCTCTCTCGCTCTCTCCCTCCCTCTCTCTCTCGCTCTCTCTCCCTCTCCCTCTCCCTCTCTCTCTCGCTCTCTCCCTCCCCCCTCTCTCGCTCTCTCCCTCTCTCTTTCTCGCTCTCTCCCTCCCCCTCTCTCTCGCCCTCTCTCTCTCCCTCTCTCCCTCTCTCCCCCTCTCTCCCTCTCTCTCTCCCCCTCTCTCTCTCTCGCTCGCTCCCTCTCTCTCTTCTCTCTCTCTCGCTCTCTCGCTCTCTCGCTCTCTCCCTCTCTCTCGCTCTCTCCTTCTCCCTCTCTCTCTTCTTTCTCTCGCTCTCTCCCTCTCTCTCGCTCTCTCCCTCTCCCTCTCTCTCTTCTTTCTCTCTCTCGCTCTCTCCCTCTCTCTCGCTCTCTCCTTCTCCCTCTCTCTCTTCTCTCTCTCGCTCTCTCCCTCTCTCTCGCTCTCTCCCTCTCTCTCGCTCTCTCCCTCTCTCCCCCTCTCTCGCTCTCTCCCTCTCCCTCTCTCTCTTCTCTCTCTCTCGCACTCTCCCTCTCTCTCGCTCTCTCCTTCTCCCTCTCTCTCTTCTTTCTCTCGCTCTCTCCCTCTCTCTCGCTCTCTCCCTCTCCCTCTCTCTCTTCTTTCTCTCTCTCGCTCTCTCCCTCTCTCTCGCTCTCTCCTTCTCCCTCTCTCTCTTCTCTCTCTCGCTCTCTCCCTCTCTCTCGCTCTCTCCCTCTCTCTCGCTCTCTCCCTCTCTCCCCCTCTCTCGCTCTCTCCCTCTCCCTCTCTCTCTTCTCTCTCTCTCTCGCTCTCTCCCTCTCTCTCGCTCTCTCCTTCTCCCTCTCTCTCTTCTCTCTCTCGCTCTCTCCCTCTCTCTCCCTCTCTCTCGCTCTCTCCCTCTCTCTCGCTCTCTCCCTCTCTCCCCCCTCTCTCTCTCTCGCTCTCTCCTTCTCCCTCTCTCTCTTCTCTCTCTCGCTCTCTCCCTCTCTCTCGCTCTCTCCCTCTCCCTCTCTCCCCCCTCTCTCTCTCGCTCTCTCCCTCTCTGTCGCTCTCTCCCTCTCTCCCCCCTCTCTCTCTCTCGCTCTCTCCTTCTCCCTCTCTCTCTTCTCTCTCTCGCTCTCTCCCTCTCTCTCGCTCTCTCCCTCTCCCTCTCTCTCTTCTCTCTCTCTCGCTCTCTCCCTCTCTCTCGCTCTCTCCTTCTCCCTCTCTCTCTTCTCTCTCTCGCTCTCTCCCTCTCTCTCGCTCTCTCCCTCTCTCTCGCTCTCTCCCTCTCTCCCCCCTCTCTCTCTCTCGCTCTCTCCTTCTCCCTCTCTCTCTTCTCTCTCTCGCTCTCTCCCTCTCTCTCGCTCTCTCCCTCTCCCTCTCTCTCTTCTCTCTCTCTCTCGCTCTCTCCCTCTCTCTCGCTCTCTCCTTCTCCCTCTCTCTCTTCTCTCTCTCGCTCTCTCCCTCTCCCTCTCTCTCTCTTCAATTCTCGTCTACCATTACGGGTGTCGATTTAGATACAAAGATCGAATTATTGCACCTCTGACAGCCTCAGCCTATGTCATTTGTTGCTGTAGCAGTTCTCGTATGCCGTCACTCCATCTTACTCCGCGTCTACTATGGGCTCATATTCAATCTCCTAGTTAAATATGTTTTGCATGGTATAGACCCTCTCGACACTACTTCCAGATAATCAAACTATTTAATTTACCTCCAACCCACGACTTCATTGTGAAACCAGTCTCTTCTGGACCACTGCAAGCACTCTACTCAAACAACTCATCTCAATGATACCGTTCTTCATTTACGTTTATCTTCGAGTGACCATGTTCGGCATGTTTTGTTTTTGTCGAACAGCTTCTCTCGTGGCTCATTCTACCAATGTTTGACAAACACACACTGTTCTGTGAATGAACACGTTAGGCCCACTGATCCACAGGGTTTTCCATCCATTAATACTCTATACATATGTATATTGAGAGCCGCGATAGCTCAGTGGTTAGTGAACTGGACTACAAAGGACGAGAGGTAGGGTTCGATCCCAACCGACGGCTTCCAGGTTCACCCAGCCTTTAATGGGTACCGAATTTTTTTCTGAGAAAGTAAAGCGGCACGGGCATAATACCGCCCACATTGCCCCAAAAATCATGTGCCGAAGGTCTGTAAAATGTATGGTCAATAACACCATATCCCCCCCCCCCCCCATACGCCACTTGGCGTGATAGGGGTCTCTTTACTACTTTTTCTTTATATATTCTATGATGGGATGTTATTCCTAACATTTTCCTCAGTTCTTCATTTCTAATCTAATCTCTCAAGCTGTTTTCTGTCCTTCGCCTAAGACATTAATCTCTGTAGATGTTATTTTCTTATTGTTCTTGCATCTAGAGTCCAGGATTGGTATTGGTATCTCAACTTTGAAATGAAATTTGTATCGTAGAGTGCCCGTTTTACCTCTAGTGTTATTTTCCTGTTGGACAATAGTGGTGATAACTGCTCAATGATTTGACAAGCTTCGTGGCATCTTGAGTATATTTCTGCTGTTTGTGATGGTCGTTTGTCACTAAACTTCTTAGGTATTTAAATTCCTCTTCTTGCTTTATTTATCTTCCGTCTATAATTATCTTGATGTTCTGTTTCTCTTTTGCGATATTCATGACTTCTGTTTTATTGATGTTGATTTTCATCATGCATTTTGTGCCTGAGCTGTTGAGTCTATTTAAGTGTTCTTGTAGGTCTTCTACTTTTCCATGCATTAATGCCTGATCGTCTGCAAATAGAAGCTTGTTGAACACCTCTGTTTTCGATGGGTTGGCTAACTTGCATATGTAGTCCACAATAAGACAATAAAATAAAAATACAAAATACGAGCTTACAACATACGATACAAAACCATTAGACCTTAAGGTCGAGCACACAAAAGATGGATTTATGAAATATTAAAAACACTAAGAAAACATAAATCAAGGGAACTTAACAGAATCACGAGGACACGAACTGAAATTCCGCTGAACGTTGAAAGGCAAATAAGAAGAGCTCACCTATTTGTTCACTGAACTGAAACGTGTCTTTGAAATGCGTCTACCTTTCCAACGCCACCTGCATTCTTGTGCAACGTTCGCTAGACGCTCCAGTTTCGTGGATCGTCTCCCTGATGTGTCCACTCAGCCATGCATGGAGCCTAAAACGTTCACACTTGGTTTGCAGTAATCTCGGAGTCTGGCTTTAGGTGTTCACGATGCATGCATTTTTTAAGTTATATGACAAAATACGTAATATTAAAACACATTATAACATCGATGGTTTGGTGTCCTCCTTAAATAAGTCTGTAAACCTGAACATTATTATTGCAAAAACATTTATCGTTCTCTGTTCCCATAACTGTTCCTTTCTCTGCCACTTGTGCTATATTTCTGTTCCTGGATAGCTTCTTTACTACATTTAATGTATAATTAACAATTATTTTCTATTAATAAACTTTTGAATCTTCGATTCGACAATTCAAGTTGGTATGTTTGTACCCAAATAGCCACGCCTAAAAATATACTACTCCTTTGTACGTTTAAAACAGTGTTTATTGTGTGGGGTTAACAATAACGCGGTAAATATGAATCTTAATGTCTTTCAAACGCGTATATATTTTGTTATAAGATGGGGGCCTAGGTAGCCTTGGGAAAACCACCCGACTACCAACGTTCCGTGTTCGATTCCCGCTGAAAGCAGTGTAAGCGTTTCTCTTGACTGGGAAAAATACCCCCACGATCGACGCCGATTCAAGTCTCGTACTTTACCTTTACCTTTCTTCCTATACAATGAATGTCCCTTTCATCATCATCGAGTGCCGACTCCGCATCGAAGGTTGGCTACTATGGAGCGTCATTCCACTCTGTCTCTTGCTTTGATGGTGCAGATTGCGATATGTTGACTTGTCCATCTTTTGATGTTACTCGCATATGTTAGTCTTGGTCTGCTTCTGCCTCTTTTACCAAGGAATTTTCTCTTCCAATATTACTTTTATTAGGCTGTTGTGTCTTTTAACATGCCCAAAAAATTTCATTTGTCTTGTTCTAATTGTGTTTAGTGGTTCTATTTTCATATTTAGTTGTTTTAAAACTTCATCATTTGTTTCCTTTTCTTTCCATCTAATTATACCTACTCTTCTATAAAGCCACATTTCAAAAGCTTCAATTTGCTGGTTTTTTTTTTAAATGTCCCTTTACATACAATTATTTTTTTGTAAATTACAGTAGACTATCTTGGAAGATAAGTCGATGTGCCAAAATACAAAAATAATGCAAGATACATCCAGAAAATATTGATAGAGAGAACTATAGAGGTAAATAAAGATCTATACATATGTTTCGTAGACCACATAAAAGCATTTGACAAAGTAGGCCTAAAGCTTATAGAAATAATCAATGTTCTGGAAAAATGAAACATCGATGGCAAAGATCGCAGAATCATAAACAATTACTATTGGCAACAAACACGGTCATAAGAATTTGCAAACAGGACAGCGCCAATATATAAAACAAGGAGTCAGACAAGGATGTGTTCTGTCGCCGGATTTGCTCTCATTTTATAGCGAAAATATGAGATCAATCATCAGTCATCATCATTGAGTGTCGTCTCCACATCGAAGGTTGGCTACCATGGAGTACTATTCTGCTCTGTCTCTTGCTTTGATGTGCAGGTTGTCATAGGCTGATTTGTCCATCTTTTGATGTTACTCGTCCACGTTAGTCTTGGTCTGCCTCAAAAATAAAAAAAATGTCCCATAAATCGCATTTGTATTGGTTGAATTGTATTTAATAGTTCTCATTTCATTTTTAGTTGTTTTAAGACTTCATCTGTGTTTTCTTTTATTTCCATCCAAATGTATCTATTCTTCTATAAATTCACAATTCAAGGGCTTAATTTTCTGTTCTATTTTTTGTCTAATGCCCATGCTTCTGCGCCATACAGGGACGTTGAGAAGAAATAACATTTTGCTGTTCTTAGTTTTAGCCCAGGTGTTATTTGTTTTGATGTTAGTATATTTTCCATGGCCTTAAAATTACTTTTTTGCCATCCCTATTCTTTTGCTTATTTCAGTTGTACATTTTCCATCACTGGTATAGTATGGCCAAGGTAGTTGTAGTTCTGAACTGTCTCCAGATCTATTCCTTCTATCTAATGCATCATCAAAGGCCAGTACCATGAAAATTGGAAACAGAACACCCAAAGTATAACGAGAGGGATGGATACCTCAAACAATCATGGAGGGATCAAGTCATCATGCTTCGCCTACGCACTAGCCACAACAGAATGAGGAACCACATGTTCACCAAGCTCGAAATAGGAACTACCAGCCAATGTCACTGTAACCAGGATAACATGGCAACAACACATGGTCTACAGGATTGCCCCCGTACACAGACCTGAGAAGGACAATGTGGCCCTAGCCCACCTCCCTGGAAGAGAAACTATAAGTGACAACCGAATCACTTAAACAGACAGCTGACTTCATAAGAGAGTCCGGAATGCTAGTCTGAATGAGCCATGATCGCAGAAGAAGTAGAAGAAGAATGAGAAGATCTATTCCTTCACTTTTGATATCCACTTGCAGGTTTTGAGTATTTTCTTTATTTATTATCATAGCTTTAGTCTTATTGATATTCATATCTAATCCATTTTTTTGCATGTCATGTTTATTTAATTTAGTAATTGTTGTGGGTCTTTAGGATTTTCGGCTAGTAATGCAATATCAGGAGCATGTCTTAGGTTATTGATTATCTTTCCATTAATGTTTAGGCCTCTCATTACTGTGATGTTTTTAAAGATTTTCTCAGTGTATAGATTGAACGAGTTTGGCGATAGGTATCTTTGTCTTACTCCTCTCTTTATAGTAATAGGTCTAGAGTTGTGTTTGTTATATTCTATTATTGCTGTTTTCTCCCAGTATAATTTACGTATTACTCTTATGTCTATGTCATCTATATGTATATATTTTAGGCAGTCTATGAGTTATTTAATATGTATTCTGTCTAAAATTTTGGTGTAGTCTATGAAAAAGACATTTATTGGTTTGTTTACTTCTGTGTACTTTTCGATAAAACTTCCTCATACAGAATATGGTTTCTTCGTCCCACTGTTTTTCGTAAATCCGATTTGTTGTTTTTCTAATTCTATATTGATCTTATTATGAACACTTCCTTGTATAATTGTCTATACGTTGTTTATGTTGTATTCTATTAACAATTATATGTGAAAATGATAAAAAGGAATGAGGTTTCAATCAAAGACTAAAAAGGAATTGAGCCTCAATGATCACAACAAAAACAATAAGTGATATACGGATGACATAGTCTTAATAGCAGAGACAAAGAATGAACTACAAGAAATGATAGAAATAATAGTAAAGGAAAGCAACAAGAAAGATCTCAGCCTATGCAGTAAGAAAATATAAGTAATGGTCACATCGAAGAAAGAACCGTCAGTATCTGCTACATAAAAATAAGAGGAACAAATCTAAAATAGGTGCAGAGAATCAAATAAATGGACACAATAGTAACATCAGATGGAAGATGCACCACATAAATAAAAAGCAGAATAGCTCAGGCCTAAATATCATTTCAGAAAGTGAAAAACGGCTTATGCAAAAAATCTATGTTAATAGAAGTGAGGAAGAGTTCATCGGTGATATATAGAGCCAGATCTGACCTGTGGAAGCGAATCTTGGACAGTAGACAAACGAAGGAAAAGACGATTAGAGGATACATAGGTGGGATTTCTTAGAAGAATATTGAGAGTAACCTGGACAGCTAAAAAGGACCAACACGGACATTCTCAAAGAGGCCGACACAAAAATAGAGCTACTAAAAACATCAGAAAGAAACAAGCAACATTTTTCGGGCACATCATGAGAAGAGGAAAGCTGGAATATTTAATTACAACTGGCAAAATACAAGGAAATAGAGATCAGTGACGACAAAGACAGAAAATACTAGTTAACTTGATGTCGTGACATGGAAAAATAGCCAACAATATAATTGATAGGATGCACTGTGCATTTATGATCATGTCCTTCCACAATACATGGAATGCATTGTGGAAAGTCATGATCGCCTACGACAAACAGAATAGCACATGATGATGATGAATACAAATAACTTAGCGTTTGTTATGGCTGAGTAGTGGTATTATAGGATGCGTCCTTTTGTAGAAACATATAATTGGGTGATAGGATTGACGTTGGTCCATTTGCTGCAACTTCGCTTTTGAGTCTTTTCTTTTCTTACCATGTTTGCTGTCTATTTACGTCCCCGCTTTTTCTGTCCTTTACAAGCGCACGCATTTCTGTCTGTATATGCCACATGTTTCCAGATTGTCACTGCTGATGTTCAATGACATGTCAACTTCATTGATTGAGAATAAAAACAACCAATATAATGAATACAGTTACCAAGCAACATGCTTTCCAATGCTTCATTTGAAGTTTCACATATAGAATGGTAGCCTGTTACCAAGAAAATTCATATTTTACTACATTTTATAGTTCTTGCTGGTAGCTAACGGTCTCCTAAACATAATATTTATTCTTATAAAAATGAACACATGCCGTGCACCATAAGGCATTCCATTTTGGACTACATGACAAGCATTAAAAAAACACTAGAGGCGAAAGAGTCACTCTAAAACACAATCTTCACTCTAACGTTGTACTACCAATAAAAAGGCCTCAACACTAAATGCAATGAAACAATTAATCACCGCCGACATGATATGTGTTAGACGCATGGCAGGACACATCCAGAGAGAAAAGATCAGAAGTTAAAAACTAAAAAAGATTAGAAATAATTTCCACCCTTGGTATAATTAAAGAAGCAACGATTAAAATAAACGGTTTGGTCACGTGATAAGACAACAAGTCAAAATATAAAAGAACGAGATTTCAACATACACTTACGATAGCACTAGGCTTGAGGGATAACAAGGAAGAAGAATGGATTGATCAAATAATTGAAACACTTGGAAGCATAAAACAGCATTGCCCAAATAAAGGAGCAAAGAACCAAAAAATATACCTCCCCTCGACGCTGAAAGGCAAAAGAGAGGGGGGGGGGGAGAAGAAAACTATACACTCTGAATTTAGATCACCCATTTATTTATTGAAATGGACTCCAGAGCTAACGTCTACTTCTGTGATAGCATAAACGACTGGCTAGTCGCAACTGGTTTATCCCGCTCACATGTTACCACCTGTTCTTTACCTTGACGTTCGCTCTACCCAAGCTATTGACTTTGTACGAACTATCCTCGCTCCATCAAATCTTTGTTCATATTAATTAGATCGCCGAACTTCCTTTATCGTTTTGATCACACTGCTCATCTTTGTTCATATTAATTAGATCGCCGAACTTCCTTTATCGTTTTGATCACACTGCTCATCTTTGTTCATATTAATTAGATCGCCGAACTTCCTTTATCGTTTTGATCACACTGCTCATCTTTGTTCATATTAATTAGATCGCCGAACTTCCTTTATCGTTTTGATCACACTGCTCATCTTTGTTCATATTAATTAGATCGCCGAACTTCCTTTATCGTTTTGATCACACTGCTCATCTTTGTTCATATTAATTAGATCGCCGAACTTCCTTTATCGTTTTGATCACACTGCTCATCTTTGTTCATATTAATTAGATCGCCGAACATCCTTTATCGTTTTGATCACACTGCTCATCTTTGTTCATATTAATTAGATCGCCGAACTTCCTTTATCGTTTTGATCACACTGCTCATCTTTGCTCATATTAATTAGATCGCCGAACCGAACATCTTTTATCGTTTTCATCACACTGCTTTTCTTTGTTTATAATCTATTTATAATTTGCTTATCTTACTTTTCATTATCCTTCCTTTGGTACTTAGCTACTCTAAAGACACTCAATTATTGTTGTTCTTTCTTTCACGTTCACTGTTTTTTTTATTGTTAAATCCTCCTACAGTTGGATGGGTGTATTTGGAGAGGTGTAGGTAGACATGTAACCAGGTAGGTGAAAAGACAGATATATATAGAGAAAGAGGCAGACAGACATATAGACACGCATGCGTCTTGGGAGTTAAGATAATCAGGTAGATAGGTGTATAGTTAGGTAAGTAGGTAGGTAGTTGAATAGACATATCAATAGATATACATTGGATTGTTCAATATCGGTTCTATTTGTAAATGTGTCTGTCCTCTGTAATAAATGATACGTTACAAATTACATTTACGATGCTAATATAGATCTAGCGGCCTATGAGCTGACGCCTCCCAGTTAATATCGCTGATAACACAAGCATCCATTCAGGAAAAAATACATATTAAGATGTAATTTCTTTACAAATCAGAAATGTAAAAATAGACTTTTTTTAAACCGCCCAAGAAAAACATCCCGCTTTACCAGTTTCTGATCGCATACAGTTCCAGCTCCTGTTACTTAAAGGCAATGCAGCAGGAATCGCATTTATGATTTCACAGCGCCGGTACCTGACTGTTGTAGCTCTGTCAGATACTGAACTATATTGAAGTCTAGGAGCTTGTTATAAAAATGGCAAATGTTCAAGCCTTGTTTTCTGTTGTTTTAGTCCTCATGATCACAGAAAACCTGGGTACGTGACAGACAGAAAGAGCAGAAATTACCATGATTATTGCATTTGTATAATAAACATGACGTCATAAAGAAATAAAGTTCATTGTTAATTTGTGAGATTCGCGTGAACATAATTGCAATTTGAAATGTTATTAAACAGTCTGTTTATGGAAATAATGCGCTGATATTACCCGGTGCTGTTGTGTTTATTTCTAACGAAGTGATAGACTGTGAACGTTAGCGATATTTCAGTGGGATATTATTTATTCTTCACGCTTTGATGTGTTGATATATCTTCGATAGGCCAAGTCGTGTTCGCAGTTCGAGAGGAAAACACTTATTTTGACACCAATGGCACCTACCAGGAATGTCCAGTCTGAATGTACAAAATCTGTGATGGTAGATGTGGGCTAAATAATCACAAATGGTCAACGGCTCAGAAAGGGAAAACAACAAAGTGTGTGGTACACTCTTAAGTGTTATGTAGAGCCAATCTTAACAATTTGATGTGAATCATGGACAATAGGACAACAGACAAGAACATCAGTGGAGTCTGTAGAAATGTGGTTTTAGAGAAGAAAGTTGAGAATACCATGGACAGCTAAGAAGAGTAATGAAAACGTTCTGAAAGAGGCCAAAGCAAAAAGAAAGCTAATTTCCAATATTAGGAAGAAACAATCAGCATTTTTTGGCCATGTAATCAGAAGAGAACATCTGGAATATATTGTAACAACTGGAAAAATTGAGGGACGAAGACATAGAGGGAAGCAAAGAGAAAACATACCAGACAGCTTAAGATTTTGGCTTGGCAGAAGATCAACAACAGAAATGATAAATAACTGTCGTGGTCGAAAGTTGTGGAGAGACATGATCACCGCCGCCAGCAGGCCCGGTACTTGATGATGATAATGTGTGGTACACAAAAGGCATATCCAGGACACGAAAGGCGAAAGTGGTTGACCACTGTAAAAGAGATTGGAGCCTCATCACGTACTATTCCATAGAAAGCCATGAAGAGGAAGTCTAAATGATGTCAGAAGAAAAATCTACGAATATATACACGAATAGTAGGACTCTTTACCAAGAATTGAAAGTGAAAAATCTTATTTTAGAAGCAGAACAACTAAACCTATATATTATAGGCATATCAGAGACAAGATGGAAAAAATGTGGGTACATATATGACGAAAAATACATTTATATATTCAGGCAACACAACATAACGCCAAAGAGGCTTCGTAATACTAATAAAAAGAGAGCTACAAAAATAGATATAAGTACTCACTGGACATACAATGATAGCTTATACTACTCAAAATTAAACCAAAACAATTTGACATAGCAATAACACAGACATATGCACCTACTCAAGACCTTACAGATGAACAAATAGAGGCATACTATGAAGATCTAAATAAAGTTATTCAGTAAGTGAAATCGTCGGACATCTTGATTGTAATGGTTGATATGAATGCTAAAGTAGGAAAAGCAAGACATAAGACCAATAAAGGAAATTATTATTTAGGGAAAAGAAATTAAAGAAGAGAAAAATTAATACAATTTTGAGAAGAAAACAAGATGATAGTATGTAACACCTACTTTGAGCAATAGAAAAGGAAACTATTCACATGGAAAAGATCTGGAGATAAGAAGATGAATCAAATAGAATATAAATAATAAAATATAAGTTCCGTAATAGCGTCAAGAAAGCTAAAATCTAGCTACTAAAATGTAGGAGCAGATATTAACTCAGATCACAATTATGTAATGATTAAAATGAAAGTCAAACTAAAGAGAAACAAACAAAAGACAAATTAACCAATAATACCACTAGACATAACAATTTAAAATCAAAATGACGTTAATGATACTTATACAATACAAGTAACGAACACATCAAAAAGCTGATAGAAGAAGGGATTGAGCTAGAAGAGAAAATCCAGATGAAAGCGTTTCAATAAAATGTCAATGCATAAAGAAAGATAAGCATACAAGAAATTTACATCTTACCCAAAACGGAATGGGAAAAAATGTATGACGGATGCTATTTTGTAAAAAATGGAAGAAAGAGGACAAGTGAAGCACACTACCCAGTACAACATAATAGAAAATGAAATACGTAAAATGTGCAAAAAGAAAAAAGAGGTCTTGCTCAGCCAAAGATATCTAGAAATGGAAACTATTGAAAATAAACAAACTTTAAGAGGGATGCACATATAATTAAAGAGAATGACTAGTAAAAGTTGCTTTAAAACCACGGAATATGTATGTATTGTCAACAAAAAATTATAAATTGCTACTAACAGACAATCATTATATAACAAATAGATGGCAGGAATATATAACAATTATTTTCTGATGAAGGGAAAAGAAACCAACTATAAAATGTACGCTTTAAAATGAAGTAGAAAAAGCTATACAAACAATGAAATGGGGAAAAGCTGCAGGACGGGACAACATCCAGATAGAGATGATAAAAGCACTAGAGTTCTTGGCATGGCGGTGATCACAAACATTTGCAACGATATATACCAAGTATGAAAAATACCAATTGAACAAGTTGGATTTAGGAAAAACAGTGGGACAAATAAGCCATATTCTGCGCGAGGACTTTAATCGAAAAGTACACAAATTTAAACAAACCAATTAATGCCTGTTTCATAGACTACAGCAAAGCTTTTGATAGAATGCATGTTAAACAACATATAGACTGCCTAAAAGATATGAATTTAGATGACACGGAAATACGACTAATGAGTAATTTATACTGGGAATAAACAGCAATAATAAAATATAACAAAGAGATCGCTACACATATTGATATAAAAAGAGGAGTAAAAAGGGTACATTCTATCATCAAGTTTGTTCAATCTATACACTGAGCAAATCTTTAAAAGCATCACAGAGATAGGAGGCCGAACCATAAATGGAAAGATAATCAATAACCTGCTGATGATACTGTATTACTAGCAGAAAATCTTTAAGCGCAAGAACAATTAATGAAATAAATCTGAGAAGAAAAATAACTTGATATTATATATATATAGTCTTAGAAGCTCTTGGTAATTTACGAGTATATTGCCTCAAATTATGTCTGACCAGAGTAACGTCCCTTTGCAATGTCTTTTCATTAGCAGATCCCAGAATAAGGTTTGGGTTTGGAATAGCCTACAACTAACCTTAAACCTAAAACTAAAATGGATGGGGGAAAAAAAAGTTAATTAAATGCACATAAATTAGAAGCAGTTGATAAGTCAAGTATGTCCGGTCTGAGAGGGGAGATCACTCGTTTAACAGAATTAATTGTGGACACTAAACTCGTAGGTATGGCAAAAAGTAATTTTAATGCCATGAAAAATATACTAACAACAAAACAAATATCAGCAGGGCTGAAACTAAGAATGGCAAAATGTTACATCTTCTCAATATTCCTGTATGGTGCAGAAACATGGACATTAGACAAGAAAACATAACAGAAAAATGAAGCCCTTGAAAAATGGATGTATAGAAGAATAGGTAGAATTGGATGGAAAGAAAAGAAAACAAACGATGAAGTTTTAAAACAACTGAAAATAAAAATAGAACTACTAAATACAATTAAGACAAGACAAATGCAATTTTTTAGGCATGTTAAAAGACACAACAGCCTACTAAAAGTAATATTAGAAGAGAAAATACGAGGAAAAAAGAAGAGGCAGACGAAGACTAACATGGACGAGTAACATCAAAAGATGGACAAGTCAATCTATGATAGCCTGCACCATCAAAGCAACACACAGAGTAGAATGGCGATCCATGATAGTCAACCTTCGTTGTGGAGAAGGCACTTGATGATGATGGTGATGAAACTCGTAAATAATCCAGTTTTTTTCAGTTGTTAGATATTGCTCAGCTTTGTTTGTAATTAGAAAACTGTTTTGTTCTCACTCTGAACTAGTTTATTTTCTTTCACTTTTTTATTACCTATTTATTTTTATATATATAAAAAATAGGTTGTAATGTGACAGTTGAGAAAGGACAGCCAACCACCCTTCAATGCAATCCTCCAAGCGCTGCAACAAGTGTAACCTGGCAGTTCGTGACTGCAAGTTCTAGAATCAACATCTCAAGATGTAATATTACAAACAACAGCTGCAGTGATCTTTACGCACCGTCGATATACCAAGGATCCATCTTAAACAATGGGAGTGTGAAAACAGTGAGCCTCAAAGTTACCGCTGCCAGAACCAATGAGACACAAATCGTATGTACAACAAATAATAACACAGTGATTGCGACGTGTAATGTACAGGTTTATGGTAAGTAAGTCAGTTGTAAAGTAGCATTGTGTAGAAATCTGCAATAAACAATAATGTAGTACATGCTAACTAATTGTATATTTCCTGTAACATGTAAGTTGTAACACAAATTTCTTCTAGTAACACAAATTTCTTCTAGTAACACACATTTCTTCTCTGTGTTATCGACCATGGCTAGAAGGAGAAAGAAGGATTCACGGGTGCACACTGTAAATACCCTGCCGGTGGGAGAGTCAACAAGGTGTAAAGGGTTCTAAAAATATGTGAGTGGGGGATACTGTCTAGGTTGCCTCGACTACAACGTCACGAATACACAACAACGCATCCACACACACACACACACACACATATATATATATATATACATACACACACATGCATATGTATACATACATATATACATATATATATATATACACATACATATGGACACATACATGCATATATATACACATATGTATATACATATATATATATACACACATACATATGGACACATATATGCATATAAACACACATATGTATATATACATACACATAAATATCACATACCAACACATAAATACATAAACACACGCATATATATATATACATTCACATATATATATATATATATATATATATATACATATAACATACATATACGGCGACACCGATACGTTTGCGTACACACATATGTAAAAACGGTGCGCGTACAGCCCACAATCCCAGAAGTGTTCACACCGAGGTCAGTGGGCATACACAAAGAAGAAAGAATAGAATAGAAGAATAACAGGTACTCGAAAGGAGGAAAGAGTGAGATGTCTCAGCTTGGGGTACACTAAGAACCTGTGAAAGGCAAGGTACCGTGTAGCGCATGTGGAAAGGGTAAAGCCTTGCACAGCAGTAAGCAGCCCAAACAAAAGAGATATGGGAGACCACCGAAGTATCGCGGTGAGGTCTAGTATAGGAGAGTTGTCAAAAGCATATCATGGTGCATATTCTAATGTGCTCAAACATGGGCAACAAAGTAGACTATGTAATAGGGAAGGAGCAACCAAAGCGTAACTTTATATACGAGTGTGAGTCATTCATGCCTCGTGGGGTCAGAGAAACCCAATTGGACTGTAAGGCGATTCTCAAAGGCGAACGGGCTCCGGTCGCTAGAGTGGCAAATGGCAATACCAGTGATACGGATGTCGTTTTTGCTCTTGGGGTCTGAAAAAAATGAAATGGGACGCCACTGGAGTGCCAGTATTCTGTTGAACATTCCGAAGATGTTCACAAAATCTTTTTTCACTAAACGTCTCCCAGACTCGCCAATATAAGTCACGTGGCACATAGTTTGGCATATGGTATATTTATATTGATGAGTTAGACTAGCTAGAGAAACAAGAAATATAATCAAAATAGTTATAAGGAAGTGACAATCTACATTTTTTAAAATATGTCATGCCAGAAGAAGGCATTTAGAATACTATAACAACATGTGGTATGAGTAGAGAGAAGAACAGAGGAAGACCAAGAGAGAAAATATTTAACAGCTTATCCAAATGGCATAATAAAAGATCACCTACTTAAAGTATGCAATACTAAAGATAAGAGTACACCAACCTTCATAGCACGCGATGATGATGAGCCTAATTTTGATTACTTAAATATAATTTGTAAAAAGTTCACTTCTGTTAATTTCTCATTTTTTTTATTTTGGAAAGAAAGTATTGATTTCTTCCACTAGTAAAATAATTGATTATCCTTAATTCCTTCCTTCCTTCCTTTCTTCCCTCCTTACTTCCTTCCATCCTTACTTCCTTTCATCCTTCCTTCCTTCCCTCTCTCCCTCCCTCCCCCCTTCCTTCCTCCTTCCCTCCCTCTCTCCCTCCCTCCCTCCCTCCCTCCCTCCCTCCTTCCTTCTTTCTTTCCTCCTTCCTTCCTTCCTTACTTCCTCTTCTCTCGCTCTATTTAGCCACTTCTAATTGTGCCGTGTAGCGTTGCAGAAAGGAGAAATGTGTAATTTTCTGACCCTCCCTGGTTGAGCCCACTGCTGCAGGCGACTGGCTGCGGAATTTAGTGGATCCAGACCTCGGCCTTACCAGAGGACGATATGTATGAACTGTCTGTTTTCGCCTGCAAATGTGCTACCATTTAGACCATGATCGGATGGAGTGTATCACCGAAGTTGAGGCCTGACTTAATTGTTGGGATAGGGATTATTGGACTGGCATACTCACTACGGGTTTGTATCGGACATATTCAGATATGCTGTCTCTGACGGCCGTTCCAGCGATCCGGATAAACCATTATCAGCTGCACACCATTTGTACATAGTGCAGCCCGTTCAATAAATCACACTTTTGTGCTCGTCTAGGAACACCATTTTCATAGAACACAAGGCTTTCAATTGAACAATATGAACGTCCGGGACGTCAATCTATTGGTTGCTTGAACGGGCTCTGAGCGAATATGTGCGCCCCGCGTCCAGTGAAGTCATTCCAGTTCTGCAGTCAAAACCTTTGAATGTCTCTTATATTTGTATATTCCCATTCTGATATTACAATATCACTGATTTTTTATAGCTGACATTGTTTGCTTATTGGATTTTAGTTTATGTCTCATGTTGTATTTATAATTCCTTTTAACAATATCTTTATTTACAGCCTGGCCTGCAAAACCGACCTGTCGGCAGACCATAACCAAGACCTATGTGGACTATATTTGTGAATCAGGCAATGTGTTTCCTAACGTTGTTGCTTCACTTCATAGAAGACAGGTTGGTATTAATCTTGTATAAAGTAAAATATTTTCGTAATATACTAAAGCATCATCATCATGTGCCATACTGGTTGACATAGGCGATCATGTCCTTCCGGAATCTTCTATCTACAGTACGTCGTATCAATTCTGTTGTTGATTGTTTTCCATGCCATGACACCAAGCAATCGAGTACTCTTCTCACTGTGTCGTCCGCGATCTCTCTTTCCCTGTATTTTGCCAATTGTAACCATGTATTCTCATCTCATGATGTGAACAAAAATGTAGATTGTTTTTTTTTTTCTGATGTTTTTTAAAAGCTCCTTTTTGTGTTGGTCCCTGAGAACTTTCTCATTTGTCTCTTTAACTGTCCATGGAACTTTCAACATTCTTCTGAAAAATTCCATCTCCGTGGCGTCTAATCGTCTATTCATTTGTTTATCTACTGTCCATGATTCGCTTCCATAGGTCAGATGTGACTCTATATATCACGATGAAATCTCTTTCTCGCTTCTTGGCCGCATTCTGCCTGGATCTATTCAGCTTTGTATTTCTGTGGTGCACTTTCCATCTAATGTTATTATTGCGTTGTGCTGTTTATTTTTATGCTACACGTAGGTGATGATTGTTTCTTCGTTATGACCATTACTTCTGTTTTTTTTTAAAGACTAAGACCTTTCTTGTTGCTTTCTTTTATTATTATGTATATCATTTCATGTAGTTCATTCTGTCTCTGATATTAAGACTGTGTCATCCGCATATCGCAAAATGTTTATTTTGTGACGGTTGGCTTCTTAATCTTTTTTTTTATCAACTTTTGATCTCATAATAGTTTTCTCTGAAAATAAAAACAAATCCGGCGACAGGACACAGCCTTGTCTGACTCCTTATTTTATATATCGGAACTGTTCTGTTTGATTGCTAATTCTTATAGTTGCTTTTTTTTTTCCAATGGTTTTTTTTAATGATTCCCAGATCCTTGCCATCGATGTTTAATTTTTCCAACTATTGATTATTTCCACATGCTTTACTTTGTCCCATTCTTTTGTGCACTCTGCACTTGTATAAAGCACATATTATCTTTCTTTACCTCGATTGCCTTTTCTATCAATGTTCTCAGGATGTATATTGCATTATTGGTGCCATTTCCTTCCACAAATCCACATTGTTCCTCACTTATTTCTGGTTTTTATTTTGTTCCTTACCCTTCTCATGATGATTCATAGTAATATTTTGGTCATATGGCTGATGAGGCTAATAGTGTGATGGTATTCGCAATCAATGCTGTCTGACTTCTTCGGTATGCCCACAAAGAAAGATTCTAGTAGATCTTCGGATGTGTCCCCAGTGTTATATATGTCATTGAGTAGTTTATTTAGTGTTATGACGTGTACTCCCAGTTCATGCTACTGCATTTATCTCTTCGATTGTTATTTTGTCGGGACCTGGCACTGTGTCTCTTTTCATGTGGTGAATTGCCTCCTCCAATTCACTATGCATTATTTGTTGTTCTGTTTTTGTTTGAATTGTTTAGCTCTGGTCTTTCATCATCATAGAGTTAACTGATATATTCTCTCCAATTTTCCATTATACTCCCATGTCCCATTAGTATATTTCCTTTTTTTATTCCACACTCCTGAAACCTAGATTTCTTTTCTTACTGTTAATTTAACTGACTGTGTTTAAATTGTGAGTCTTTCTTTTGTTGTTTTTCCATTTCTTCTCATTTATGCTTTAACCAAACTTCCTTTACTTCTCTGCATTTGCTTTGGATCTCTTTGTGCAGTATTTTGTGTGTCCGTTATTCTTTCTTATGTATTCGTCTTTCATCCATTAGTTTCAGTGTTTCTTCTGTCATGCATTTCTTTTTGTTGATTCTTTTAATCACTGGTATTACAACCTTTGATGTTTGTTGAATCGATTGTTTGAGCATTTCCCACCGCCTCTCGATGCTCTGTATTTTCTAAATAGCATATATATATATATATATATATATATATATATATATGTGCTATCGTACTGTACTTATCACTCATCTGTCTATCTACTCTAATCATATCTAGTTCTCATTTCATATTTTTGTAGGGATTTTTGTGTCTTCCACAGTTTTGCAGCATACCACATGTGATAAGCGAAAAAATAACACAAAGAATAATAAAACATAATAGTATATAAGGAAACACTGGTAACGTAAGGTATCATAACACTCAAAGACATGACGTTGAACAGTGTATGTTTGGTATTCCTCGCTAAAATATGATATGTATATGTAAGTTACTGTATGGTCAGATGGTGGTAAATGGTGGAGTGGTATTGTATAGCATGTTGTGTTTCTGTCTTGTTTAGTTATTGATCGTTCATGCGATAAGATATGCTATGTTATGTTATGTTTTGATATAGTATTATCATATGGTGTAGCAGTACATAAAGGAATCATGGCGTAATTGAGAGGAGATCATCATGTCAAAACGTCACAACATATATCACGTGACAATTATAACAGATCAATTTATTAGATCAATTTCTAGGTCGATTCTTGATTGAAGATAAATAAGTAAAGAGCCCCAACACGTACAGGGAATATGGTGTTAGTGACCATACATTTTACAGACTTTCAGCACATTATTTTTGGGTAATGTGGTCGATATTACGCCCGTGCTGTTTTACTTTCCCATAAAAAAATACTGTACCCATTAAAGGCTGGATGAACCCGGAAGCCGTTGGTTGGGATCGAACCCTACCTCTTGTCCTTTGTAGTTCAGTTCACTAACCACTGAGCAATCGCGGCTCCCTTGATTGAAGGTGGTTGGTGATAATTAATTAATCAGAGATTAAATTTACGCTTATGTACATGTTTACCCCAGTTCCTCGAATTAATAATAAATAATATAGGATCTTGTTTGCCGTGTTTTGATGTGGACTAGCCTATCGCCATGTGGAGATGTCACACCCCTAATAGATCGCACCCTACTATTCTATCTGTTTGTTACTGTGTCTCTATACCACTTGTAAACTGACTGCCACAAAAAATTCACATATTATTTTATTATCTGATCTAGATTAACTCTGCAACACTATTCACTAGGGATCTCTCTACTTTTCCTCTAGGCTATGTTAGGTTCACTCTCAGCTCACTTCTAGATTAGATAAACTATCCTATAACACTTAACTCTCATTGATTGTTTCCTAATTCACAAACTCCGTACATAATTTACTTATAACGATTGTTACCATGGATCACTATTTAATCACTTGTAGGCAGAATTAATTTTAATCAGAAAAATAGTCACAAATCATTCCTCTATAAAAATCATCAATCTCTCTCCTCTCTCTCTCTTTCTCTCTCTCTCTCTCTCTGCGCCGCGCTATTTATAGATTATGCCTCATTTTCCAGTTCACCAACAAAAAGAGGTGTTTGTTAGTTTCTGGTGTACTTGCGCCTCCCATATCAACTTAGTTGGATGTTGTCTGTTTTTTTTCTGGTTGACATGGATATTCCCAGATGATTTAGACCCACCTCTGTATTGCCATTCTATATATCACGCGCTCGCGAATTGACCATTAACGTCAGTGGCCTTTCTAAATTACGATGTCAATATCTTGTTATTGTCTTATTTTAGTCAATGACTTTTACCTCTAAGTGAATTCTCAAATTAACATTTCAATATTATCCAGGGACTTAACTTTGACTATTTGGTTTCCTGATGAGTATTTATCTCTATAATCTCATCTCTTCTTTTTATCTATCAACTTATCTCTTATTATATGTTTCTGTCCTCTTAGTCCTATTAGATATACGAATACTATTACAATGGTGTTGTGTCCTAGGACGTGCAATAATGTCTTATCGTGTGAAATGTGGCACAAAACCTGCAAGGCAATTACATTTTAATTACTTGGGGTTTTATCTTCCCCATAGCAATTTATGGTTGTACATCAAGGACAATATCGCAAACACTAAGGAAGAAAAGCGATTGCTTCGCTTCGAACAAGATACTAACAAAACACTTTATTATGATAATGATAATGAGTAATGAGTAATGAAGACAGATTTGAAATGAAGATTTAAACATGAACTGGCTTATAAACACCATTCTACAGAAGACAATAAAATACTATCTATCTATCTATTGTCCTTTCGAGCCGAAGGTGGCACATAGGGCAGAACCACAATTCCAAAAACAGAAACCTTGCGTGCCAAAATGGCACATATTGGAGAAATCACTGTTACTAAAATCTATGGCTCTGCTTCCATAACAATACTTTTTACAATGACAGCTTGTCAAGCCATCGATCAATCTCCTTAGTCGCCTCTTACGACATCCCTGGAAGGTCTCAGTGTCACTATTCTTTACTTCCCACATAATGAGGCCCCGGTAACACACGGGTAAAATTAAAATACTATGACCATGTTAATAGGCACAGCAGCTAGAAAGAACGATAATGGACGGCATAAGTCCTGGACGACACATCAGGGACAAACCAAGAAGAAGGCGATTTCAAAACATCAAGGAGACCTTGAACATTAAAAAAGAAGTGGGATATCAGCATAGAGACATACATTCTATCAGACGAGCCGTGGTGAATGCAGTGTTTGCAAAGTAATGCGACCGGGTGATAATAATGATGATGATATCAATTTCAATGCACTTATATATATATATATGGGAGCCGCGATAGCTCAGTGGTTAGTGAACTGGACTACCACGGACAAGGGGTAGGGTTCGATCCCAACCGACGGCTTCCGGGTTCACCCAGCCTTAAATGGGTACCGGATTTTTTTTCTGGGAAAGTAAATCAGCACGGGCGTAATACTGGCCACATTACCCCAAAAATCGTGTGCTGAAGGTCTGTAAAATATAGTGTCACTAACACCATATTTCCCTATACGCCACTTGGCGTGATGGGGTACTTTACTCTTTTATATATATATACATATATTAAATAAACTATTTCCATTGAATAAATAACGCAGATATCTCTGCACAAAGGCACAAAGTTCGAGGAAAGACATGATCACCTACGCCAACCGTTATGGTACATGATGATGATTAATCACTTCCTGCCCACTCTCTACACAACACACCTTTATTACGTATTTGCCCGTTGTGTTTTATATATCCATGTATGCACACACTGTGAGTAGTATAGGTGGCTGTGAACTCAACAGAAAAGTGGAATAACATGCACCGAAATACAATAGATTTGGCACCGACTTTGCACCGACTTTGCACCAAAACGGTGCCAAAAAAAAAAAAAAAAAAATATTTTTTTTTTCGAATTCGCGATTTTTTCGAACTTCATAATTTTTTTTTTTGGGGGGAATTTTTTTTTGGGGGGAATTTTTTTTTGGTGTTCGTCAGTTTGTCGAAATGGTTCACTGAGAGCTTAACTCAGGTAAATTCAAAAGACTCGGTGCTAATCCGGTGATCGCCTCTCGTTGTGTGTTAGATGAAAATGAAAGAGTATTTTAAAAGAGTATGTGAAAGTAAACAGAATTATTTAAAAATATGTATTTGTGAAAGTAAACTCAGAATTATTAAAAAAAATAAAAAAAAACAGTCTCCCTTCAGGATTCGAACACGGGTCTACTACGTGACAGGCAACATGTAAAAAAAAATGCTGACAAGCAATAACATTGAAAGGTTAGTTTTGTCGAACGGTCTCCTGTGTTTCTGAGAGCTTAACCGCAGGTAAATTCAATAGAGACTCGGTGCTAATCCGGTGATCGTCGCTCCGTGTCCGGTGATCGCCTCGCTCGTGTTAGAAATTTGTGAAAGAGTATTTTAAAAGAGTATGTGATAAATAAAAAATACGAAATGTTTCAAAACGTTAAGAAATATAGTTAAATGTGATAAAACTGATTTTTTAAAAAAGGCGAAATAATAAAAACTATGAAAAAAATAAGTTAACATACTGACGGAAAACTGTATGTTAAGTCAAGAAACTGGAATGACATGGCAGCTTTTGTTGACTGGGCTAGTGGTACTTGAGGAATGCTATTGTTAGGAAAAATCGCTTACAAGGAATCGTGGTCATTGTTAGGAAAATATGCTGACGGTCATTGTTAGGCTCCGTGTTTAGAGTTAAAGTTAGGTAGAGGCATGTCGGGGACAGCGGTTCTAAAACGGGGTATCTCGCGGGTCGGATGGCGGGTCGTCGTGCGGGTGGGGAAAGGTGCCTTTATTGGTTATCATCATGTGTGGGTATTAGGCAACAGGAGGCGACATGTAAAAAAAAAAATGCTGACAAGCAATTATTAGTATCGTTAGCATCATGTATTCTGACCTTCCCTCCTTGTTTTCTAACACAACTTCCTAGATTTCTGACCATGCCCCTCAACATCCCCCTTCATGTGCCTACTATCATCATGTGCCTCAACACTATCACCATGTCCCTCAACACTATCATGTGCCACCCTCAACATCCCCGTTCCTACTATCAGCATGTGCCTCAACACTATCATCATCATGTGCCACCCTCAACACTATCATCATCATCATGTGCCTCAACACTATCATCATCATGTGCCACCCTCAACACTATCATCATCATGTGCCATCCTCAACATCATCATCATGTGCCTCAACACCACCCTTCATATCATCAAGCCACACAAAGTATCATCTCTCTCTCTCTCTCTCTCTCTCTCACACACACACACATTCATGGTAAACCAAAACAAAACTCGTTCTATATTTTCACAACTTTATTATTAATACAACAAATTTACGACACATATATATTACTGTCCGGTTGTTGATAATTTTAAGCGTCTGGGCGGGCCCCTCGAAGCCGAAGTATCCACGAGGCGAGCAAACGATAAATGATACGGTCGTTTACGTGCTGTCTCGATGAAAAAGGCATGAGAATTCTGTTAAGTTTCGCGCCACGACACTTAAGAAGTATATAATAAACACAATATAGACCGCACGTGTTGCTAAACAATCTTGCAACACCCGTGGGTTGTAGACGAATGGAACGTGTGAGTTTTGCTCTATAAAGTTTAAAATATCCACGTGTCTGGAAGGCAAACCGTAGGAATCGAAATACTCACATTCGCCGAGACCGTTGTAAAATAGGGCCACCCAATGCTCACCGGGTTCGTGGGCAGGGTCGGTAAGTAAAAAGTAAAGTACGTCAAAGTACTCACATGATCGCCGAGACCGTTGTAAAATAGGGCCACCCAATGCCACCCCAGGTGTTCGTGGGCAGGGTCGGTCGGTGTTTATGACAAAGGCCGCGGTCGCCGTTGGGTCGATGCTCGGCGGTAAGTGGTTTCGTGGAATGACACTAACAAGGGAACAACGTCGAACGAAAATATCCGACATCAAAGGTTGTAAATCTCCCTCGTGTTCATATTCGAGTCTCTCTCAAACGGCGAAGTCTGTTAGAATCTGCCTTGTCTTGGACACCTCGAGCACCGAGTCCAACTCTGCGTAGACGATAACTTGTAGGGGAGTAGTGGTGGGAGCGGCAAACTTGAGTTCTATCGACAAGGGTCCGCTTGTGGCTAGCTCAAAATGGGAGCCGTCCAGTAGGCTGGACGAGAGGTCAAAACCAAATAGGCAGTATCCGTCCTTGAATTCTCTATAATCAACGTTATTCCCAGCGTCTTTACCAATCAGACCCATGGCCAGATTTGTGCCGAAGAAAGCTCTCGCGTATTGATTTCGTTCAAAGTCCATAGTTAGAGGCTTTCCCGAGATACATTTCCCGTCGACCGTCAGGTTCATATAAATCAGACCAAAGTGTTGAAAATTGAACGGGTTAGCTGTGTAAACACCATTAAAAGCACTGGCCGTAATCAGACCTATCACTATACGGGTCGGTGTCTGAGACAAAAATAAATTGTCTTGACTGTGGGAGAACATCCCGCTAGCGATGGAAAATGTCTTGATGGTAACCCTCTTGATCGGGTACCGCGCATTCCCGCTCAAGAGAGCCTTTTCGTGGGCCAGAGAAATCGCGGGGTTTAGCTTAGCTTTCCTGACCACGAGCGCGGCGTAGGTGATAACACTCTTATAACCCACAGAGCTATCGTGAGCCGCGAGGTTGAACACATCCTTCGAGGGCGTGAGTTTTATCTTTACATCGACTCTGTTTAACATGTAACGTTCCTGCACAAAGACATCAGAGTGCAAACGACCCATCATTTCAACCTCTTTACTACCCGAAGTCAAATCGCGCCGTGTTTTAAAACCCTCATTTTCTTTCAAATCGTCATGGTGGCCAGCTGTGTCTTTGTAGAACAGAGCGGCCGTCAAGTATCCCGTTTTCGCATCCTCTCCGTAATTTAGCGTGGCCTCAAACACCGCTCTAAAAGGATAGGTATTCTCCGACGGTGTAACCAACGTGTCGTTTAGCGATACGTCGACTTGTGAAAATAGACTGTGAAGATAATTGTTGACCGGTCCTACCTCAGCATCGACTGGTACACTATCACCATTCGGGAGGGTGATTTTGACCCGCAGATGTAAAAACGTGTTGAAAAGATCTAGATACTCCTCGCTGTTTCCAGAAATGAAAAACTCTATCGGTGCGCTATGCGACAAAGCTGCGATCGGACGAATTTCAATAAACTGGCCAGAGTCTAGAGATGTCTGTGTGGGTGGGACGCTAAATAAATCCAAACCAGAGTGAAGACATTCGCACGATTTGGGGTGAATGAGGGACATTATTAGTCGAAAATATCCTTTGCCACCCTCGTCTTCTTCCCTCTGTTGTGCACCGAATGAAGGTGGAACCGTCCAGCTGTCGGTTTTATCCTCTTCGTAACGGGTTCTCCTGGTGGAGGTAGCTTCATAACTCGCTTTCTGCTTTGACGTAAACCACTTCCTGATTGGTTGTTATCACGTAGGTGGTCTACGGCCCCGTGTAGCAACCGCTGACCGGCCTCCTTAGCTCGTTCTTTGAAAGCTTCACCGACATTTTTTCCGGCCAATGCGTCCTGTGCGACCTGCAGACCGGTCCCCAAGCCTTCTCTGAGCAAGGCCTTACCGCCGGTTTTTAACCAGGGTAAAATAGCCCTCCCGATTCCACCAAAGAAACTACCGATTCCTCGACCGCTCTGACTTCGACCTCCTATAAACACGGGCATCCCATCGCCCGCCTGACAACAGTAAAAGTCTTCGTATAACTCAACATCTCTATGAAGGGGAGTGTGTTTCACCATTATACCAGCTCGAGATGCTTCTTGACTCGAAAGTGTACCGTTAGCACCGACGTCCCGCTGGTGAATGGAATGGTTTTTCCGTGTTCGTTGGCTAAAAGGATCTCGACGGTATCGAAGGAAAATCTACTCAGGGGTAGGTAGTGAGGCTTATCGTAGATCTGAAACACCGAGGTGTGATTTCTATTGAGAACAGGCACGCTCCTGAGGAGAGGCACCATCACATCCCCGACCGGTCTGGGGGAAACGAGATCGCAGTAGACGTAGACATTCTTCGCAACACTTTCCAAGTCCATTACACCCACGCTGAAGATATCGGGAGCCGTGTCTGATATTGAGGTCGTGGGGAAGGCTAACATGTTTTTCAAAGTGTCGCTTATGGTAACACTGACTCCTTTTTCGTAAAGTTTCAAGATGGCTTTATTCACCTCTTTTGCGTAAATGAATCTCATTTTTTTCCCTTTCACTCCCCTGTACGACTCATCCTCCGCTTTTACGATCGACGCGTTCAACGCGCCGATGAACGCATCGGGTTTCGTGTATAACCCGGGCTCCAATGTCACGTTGAAATAAAATCTGGCGTCGCAAATATCGTCGTTATCGAGAGATTCGTAGCGAATCCAGACATCACCCTCTATTACATTGAAATAATTTAGCGGAAACTGTATCTCCACCAGCGCGATCTCATACTGCGTCGAAATGTCAATGGTCTGAGGGAGTTTAACGAAAAAGTGGCCTGGGTTATTATCCTTAAAAAGTTCCATAGATGCGTTGCTGGGCAGGGTGACATAAAAACTCATTTTTTTTTTTCACTCGTTTCACCGTCGCCTCTCCAAGTTTGGATTCGGTAGCATGTAACCCAAACAGCTGCTCAGTAGGGCTATCCACAGTTTTCCCTCCTTCGCGTCTGCCTTTTCGGTGGTCAGATTGAACAGCGAGACCGCTACAACTGTATATATAACTACCACTTGACAAATAAAGACAAGTTCTAAGTAGGGGGATAGTTTCCCAAACATCGACCCCCACCAGCGCGATTCGCCGTCTCTCCCGACTCCCGAGTTTACGGCTCGCAAATCGGGCTCTCCACCAAAAGTTACCACTTCTTCTTCTTCTACTTCTTCTCGCATCTCTAGTTTTTGTATCTGACAATGTCCTTGGACGGTATCCAAGTGTTAAATGAGGAATCGTACCCAAACCATTTGACTAAACACTCCTTTCGCCCAAAGGATGTGCGACGCTCGGTTATGACACTCTCGATTCTGTACTCGTGTTTGTCTCCAACTTTTTGAATTTCCGGTGTGTAGAATGACCCCTCTATCTCATCGCCCTTATCATCTTTCAACACATATGTAACGGGGTTTGTTTCATTTACTCGACTGATGGAAAACAGTTCCTCCGTCCAAGCCGGGGCATAACCCTTTTTAAAATTGGCTCTGCCCAGGACCAGTCTAACTCGATCACCGGGCTTGTACAGGGGTCTTTCAAATTTAAAGTTACGTTTGCTATTATACAACGTGTTCCATACCTGTTCTTGATTGTCTGCGTTGACGTCGACCGGTGCCATTTTTATACTTCTGTGATACGAATGGTTATAACTTCGAAGTAGGGCGGGGAGGACTCGGACATAAGACAACTTATTGGATTTCGTGAAATATCGCCACATCCGTTGTTTCAGAGTCCTATTAAAGCGTTCCACCACGGCGGCCTTGATATCTTCGTTCTGCGTAGTGAAAAAGTGAACGTTGTTGTCAGCGAGGAATTTCTGAAATGTTCTGTTCAGAAACTCTGACCCCTTATCCGTTTGAAAACTCGCCGGTTTCCCATCGAGAAATATCTTACCGACGGCTTCCACTAAGGATTTCCCCGTTTTGGTTCGTATCGGTACAGACCACGCGAATTTACTGAAAACGTCCACGCAAGAAACCAAATAGGAATATCCATCGTTGTGTTTTTTCAAATGTCTCAAATCGATTAGGTCTGCCTGATATTGCTGTTGGAGGCCACTCGTTATAATGGGACGCCTTTCAAATCTACGACGAATTGGTTTATGAAGGGTATAGGTATCCTGATGACTCAGCCATTGTTTGATCTTTGCGAGTCCCAGTTTGGTGTTACGTTGCAGGGCCGTTGCACCACTATACGCCCCTGGTCGACTAGGGTCAAAGTAACGACGTCTCAATATTTTCTCCACCGTTCCCATTTTGGTGTTGGGATTCCGCTATTTCTTTTTTTAGGTCTCAGTTTATACGTGGCTACGGGCGGAGTGGTTTCATTACCTACCTTTGGGGTTTCCGCTGATGGTGGTGGTGGTGTCTTGGTCTGCTCTGGTGATAGCTCGAATGATGGTGTTGGTGGGGAATGTGTTTTTTCTGTTGCCGTGTTGTGTTGAATGAGATCGACCGAGCCCAATGAGCGTCGTTTATACTGCTCCAATCTAGTTAAATATTGATGCAGGGCACGTTGGTACACTCTGGCCTTATCGGCGGGTGCTAAATCATCGCGGAATAGGATACGTTGCATTTCATCATCTAAATCTCTCAAGTTGTCACCGATCGCCTCGGGTGGGCTATACGACGTGGTAGTAGTCTGTTTAAGACCCTCGAGGAATCGAGGATCCACCAAAATCATTTTTTTGGCCATTGTTACGCACCTAGTACTCCACCGAGAATACTTAATATAGGACGGAGCAAAGCACCTATAAACCCACCGGTTTGTAGAATCTCTTTCCGCCGCTTAAGATTCGGTTTCTTTTTAGTGAGAAGTCTCAACTTGTTCTTGTGTCGACGTAGCTCGCACTTCTGTCGCTGAGTGAGTCTAACATTACCTTTTAATATGTTATGACAACACTCGCACAAAAAGTTAATGAGTTTGGGAGAGGCTGTTTTTAATATGGCTCTCAAACCGCTCGGCGAGGCGGCGCGCATACATTTCAACATTTCACCGTGCCGTCTAAGTGCTTCATCACACATGATTCTCTACTTTGGCACGTAGACGATTTGTCTCTCCCCCGGGAATATTTTTGTTCTCAACCTAAGATTATCAAGTGTGTCCTGACGAAGATCGACCAACAAATAACCGTGAGGAGTCGCTGTCGCGTCCTTAAAACTATCTTGGAGGTACCCCACCCGACCCGGGTACATTTGTTTACCCAGATTCATAATTTGACTCCCGTCTCTCGGGTTCTTGAAAAGGACTAAATAGTGCGTATTGAGACTTATGGTTCGATGTTCTTTATTTTTTCCGAATAGATTTTGAACAATGTACATCACACTAATATCTCTGTGATGACTACCTTTGGTGAATAATTTTGTTACCCGCTCGTCCGTCTCAGACATCAAGTCATCGATGACGATCAGTCTTCTCTTCTTACCACCTTCCAATTTATCGACGTCTGGTAGACCCTCGATAAATCTCACTGACCCCATAGTCTCGTATATCGGCTGCCATTCCCCATAACACCATATAACTTCCTCCGGTACGGGGACAGCTAGCTCGTGAAGGTTCTGTATAAACTTTTGCACAAATACCGTTTTCCCACACCCGGTAGGACCGGCTATCAGAGCTGTGAAGGGATGATTCCATCGGGGATCCATCCTCACAAGTGCTACTAACTTTAGTGATTACGCCCCCGACGAAAATAACAACGAGTGATTTTAGGTCAGCGCGCGAGGTTTCCCCCTCTTCAACTAACACCTATTTTTAAAATCCACAACCTATATAAACACTACAGGGGGGAGGAAGAGGAGTTTCCTAGTCTCAAGCCGCATTACCTGAGACCGAATTGTTACACGCATCATATTTCCCCACACATCACCCCCCTATTGGGTCACTTCCAGAGGTCACTGAACATGTCGCAACACGACTGATTACCACGCCTGATAACGTATTGCGTTAGCTGCTATAAATAGACGGTCCTCGACCCGATAAACGGGTATAAAAACCCCCCAGTCGAGCAGTGTACACACACATAACCAACGTCTGTTGCCAGGTGGTTTGTTTTTTCTTTGAATATGGAGTCGTGTAGCTTGAATACGCCAATTTCGTTTGATCTCAGTGATCAGCGCATATTTATGTCACGTGGAAATGAGACTGTAGTTCCATTGTCTAAAGATGGCGTTAAGGCAGTCTCGGTTTGTGTTTTTCGTAACAGACCATTGATAAATATAAGGACATATAGCGGTGATAGTTTTTTTAAGTTTCCTACCAGAACTGGGATAACACTATCGAGAGAGGAATTTATCACGTTAGTCGAGATGCGAGAGGAAATTTTAACCGCTTATGCTAACCTCAACTACACACCGCCTGTTGTTAACCAGATCAGCTACACGCCACCTCTCATTAATCAGATCAACTACACGCCGCCTGTCGTTAACCACCAAAACTACATACCATCTCTTGTTAACACGAATCTCATCGACTACACGCCCCCCTTTGTTAATCAGGGGAACTTCGCTCTTGTTAATCAGCCGACAGATCCGGCACCCAATATGAATGCCGCGGGTGTTTCAGCGGAGTCACCAATTACCTATTCCAGCTTTGATCAAGGTTTTGTCAAAATGGAGGGCGGTTGTGTTTTGAAGGCTAATGACACTTCCTATGCACCCGTGTTTGATAGACATTTAACAAACACTACCACCAAAACAGGAGGGAGGAAACCCAGACGCTTAAAATTATCAACAACCGGACAGTAATATATATGTGTCGTAAATTTGTTGTATTAATAATAAAGTTGTGAAAATATAGAACGAGTTTTGTTTTGGTTTACCATGAATGTGTGTGTGAGAGAGAGAGAGAGAGAGAGAGAGAGATGATACTTTGTGTGGCTTGATGATATGAAGGGTGGTGTTGAGGCACATGATGATGATGTTGAGGATGGCACATGATGATGATAGTGTTGAGGGTGGCACATGATGATGATAGTGTTGAGGCACATGATGATGATGATAGTGTTGAGGGTGGCACATGATGATGATAGTGTTGAGGCACATGCTGATAGTAGGAAGGGGGATGTTGAGGGTGGCACATGATAGTGTTGAGGGACATGGTGATAGTGTTGAGGCACATGATGATAGTAGGCACATGAAGGGGGATGTTGAGGGGCATGGTCAGAAATCTAGGAAGTTGTGTTAGAAAACAAGGAGGGAAGGTCAGAATACATGATGCTAACGATACTAATAATTGCTTGTCAGCATTTTTTTTTACATGTCGCCTCCTGTTGCCTAATACCCACACATGATGATAACCAATAAAGGCACCTTTCCCCACCCGCACGACGACCCGCCATCCGACCCGCGAGATACCCCCTTTTAGAACCGCTGTCCCCGACATGCCTCTACCTAACTTTAACTCTAAACACGGAGCCTAACAATGACCGTCAGCATATTTTCCTAACAATGACCACGATTCCTTGTAAGCGATTTTTCCTAACAATAGCATTCCTCAAGTACCACTAGCCCAGTCAACAAAAGCTGCCATGTCATTCCAGTTTCTTGACTTAACATACAGTTTTCCGTCAGTATGTTAACTTATTTTTTTCATAGTTTTTATTATTTCGCCTTTTTTAAAAAATCAGTTTTATCACATTTAACTATATTTCTTAACGTTTTGAAACATTTCGTATTTTTTATTTATCACATACTCTTTTAAAATACTCTTTCACAAATTTCTAACACGAGCGAGGCGATCACCGGACACGGAGCGACGATCACCGGATTAGCACCGAGTCTCTATTGAATTTACCTGCGGTTAAGCTCTCAGAAACACAGGAGACCGTTCGACAAAACTAACCTTTCAATGTTATTGCTTGTCAGCATTTTTTTTTTTTTTACATGTTGCCCTGTCACGTAGTAGACCCGTGTTCGAATCCTGAAGGGAGACTGTTTTTTTTATTTTTTTTATTTTTAATAATTCTGAGTTTACTTTCACAAATACATATTTTTAAATAATTCTGCTTACTTTCACATACTCTTTTAAAATACTCTTTCATTTTCATCTAACACACGAGCGAGGCGATCACTGGACACGGAGCGCGATCACCGGATTAGCACCGAGTCTCTATTGAATTTACCTGAGTTAAGCTCTCAGTGAACCATTTCGACAAACTGACGAACACCAAAAAAAAATTCCCCCCCAAAAAAAAATTATGAAGTTCGAAAAAATCGCGAATTCGAAAAAAAAATTATTTTTTTTTTTTGCACCGTTTTGGTGCAAAGTCGGTGCAAAGTCGGTGCCAAATCTATTGTATTTCGGTGCATGTTATTCCACTTTTCTGTTGAGTTCACAGCCACCTATACTACTACTGTGTTGTATTAAAGTATATGATGCTATGTGATTTTACACTATATACTATGGTATAATTCGTACATTGCATTACGGTAGGGTGCAATATATTAACAAATATTTCATGATGGTGTAATATAGCACAACATCATATTGTATTATCATGTATTCTTCTTCTACCTTTCAGCTCCCTGTGGAGCATAGGTCTTCAACAAATACTTTCCAAGTCGTTCTGTTTCTTGTCATTCTTTTAAGATAATTCCATGTCTTCCCTATCATCTTCATCTCTGCTTCTATTTGTCTTCTCCAAGAATTCTTTGGTCTTTCTCTTTGTCTTTTCCCCTGGGGATTCCAAAAAAGGGACAGATGTGTAATACTCTCAGTTGGCTTCCGTAGTGTGTGTCCTATCCAGCGCCACCGTCTTCTCTTTATCTCTTTATCCACTGGTATTTGACTGGTACATTTCCATAGTTCTATGTTAGTGATTTTGTCTGTCCTGCCATTTCCATCCTTGTATTTACGTAAGCATCCATTAATAAAAGTCTGTATCTTCATGATTGTCAATTTTGTTGTTCTCCATGTTTCATAGCCATATAATAAGACTGACTTAACATTGAATTATTATGTATGTTGACATTATATCATTGTAGCCACGCTTATTTTCCTCTTTTCAAATCCTATCCTAGAATATGGCATTCACAAATAATACACATAATCATCAAAATATAACATTTTATGATTTGCTTTTTTTTTTTTTTAAATACATATTAGACTGAAATTAATCCAAGTGATTTTGACCAATCCAACACGAGCTGTAGTTTGGGGATCCCTGGTTCCGGAACGGATGGTGATTACAAAGTTACGTGTAGATTTCGAGTCCCGATTGAGAACATGATACCCGTGAGCAACTTTTATGTGGAAATGGTCTCTGCAGGAATCAACGCGTCAACAGTCAACAAATCAGCATCAGTCAGTAATGATATAGTAACAAGCTTCGGTAAGTTGCATATTTTAGTGTTGTAATGCTTAGATTTCATATAATGAGTTAGACCACCATTTACAACGATATATGACAGAAGAATAAAACACTTTTTGTTATTTAACAAACACTGCTCCTTGGAAATCGATACAATGTTGGTGTAGTAATTTAATTTACTTCAAGTAACAGATTTACTGAAACACATTTTCATTAACGGAAAAACGCGTATTGTAAAATCATTTTACACGTCAATTACAAAAGAATTAATTGTTATAATAACTCAAAATATCTGATCAGATAACTCTTTATATTCTTCCTAATCCATCCATCCATCATCCATCCATCCATCCATCCATCCATCCATCCATCCATCCATCCATCCATCCATCCATCCATCCATCCATCCATCCATCCATCCATCTATCCATCTATCTATCTATCTATGTATCTATCTATCTATCTATCTATCTATCTATCTATCTATCTATCTATCTATCTATCTATCTATCTATCTATCTATCTATCTATCTATCTATCTATCTATCTATCTATCTATCTATCTCTATCTATCTATCTATCTATCTATATATCTATCTATCTATATATCTATCTATCTATCTATATATCTATCTATCTGTCTATCTGTCTGTATGTATGACTGTCTGTCTGTCTGTCTGTCTCTCTGTCTGTCTGTCTGTCTGTCTGTCTGTCTGTCTGTCTGTCTATCTATCTATCTATCTTCAGACGGCACAAGAGCTAGGGTTAGGTTTTCGGTTCGATGTAGGCTATTCCAAACCCTAAACCTAACCCAGTGGCACTCTAAAGACGGATTCTAGAGAGACCGAATAAAGTGCCAATGCCGTTACTTTTGAGAGGAAACAATTTGGAACACTAAACTCGACCATAAAATTGAATACAGGGGAGATGATTTTATCATCAGGACACCAGGAACTAGGAGCACAACATAGCGAAGGGGTAGCTATAATGCTATCAAAGAATGCACAGAAGACATTAATAGAATGGGAGGCAGTGGGACCAAGACTGGTGAGGGCAACATTTAGAACAACCAAAAACAAAATAAAATTACACAGTATACAATGCTATGCACCAACCAACGATAAAGATGACACTTTTAAAGATGATTTTTAACAGCTACAATGTCAGATGGATGCAAGACGAGCCAAGGATATTATAATCTTGATGGGAGACCTAAATGCTAAGGTAGGATCAGACAACAGAGGCTTCGAAGAGATTATGGGAAAACATGGACTTGGAGATATAAACGAGAATGGAGAGATATTTGTGAATTTCTGCGCCCTTAATCAAATGAGCCTAGGAGGAACAATATTCCAACATAAAAGAATACACAAAGCTACATGGGTGTCACCAGATCATAGAACGGAAAATCAAATTGATCACATATGTATTAATAATAAGTTTAAGTCATCCTTACAGGATGTAAAAGTATATAGAGGGGCAGATGTAGCTTCTGATCATCATCTTCTGTTAGCCAAACTTAAAATTAAATTAAAAAGGTATACTACAACGAATAAGGGTAGAAAGTATTTCAATGTAGGGTTTCTTAACGAACAAGGAATTAAAGATAAATTCGCAGTCACAATAGCAAACAAATACCAAGTCCTCCAACAACTAGAAAATACAATAAATATAGAAGATCATTGGAAACAGGTAAAAAATATATGGAAAGAGACATGCGAAGAAACACTGGGGAAAAGAGAACGCCAGGATAAGGCATGGATGACAGCAGAGACCCTGGATAAAATTAAAGAAAGAAAGAACAAGAAAGCAGACATAAATAAAAGCAAAACAAGAAGTAATAAAGCCAAGACACAGGAAGCTTACACAGAGGTGAACAAAGAAGTGAGAAGATGCATTAAAAGGGATAAGAGGAAATATATAGATGAACTAGCTAAAGAGGCAGAAGAAGCAGCAAATAAAGGGAATATGAAAGAACTGTACAACAGCACACAGAAATTAGGTGGAAAATACAAACAGATCAACGCCTTTATCAAAGATAAGAAAGGAAATCTGCTTAGTAATATAAGGGAACAAATCGAGAGATGGAAAGAGCACTTTGAAGAACTTTTGAACAGACCCGGCTCAAATAATCCTCCAGATATACTACCAGCAGAAGAAGAGTTACACGTTAACTGTGGAAAACCAAGCAAAGAAGAAATAATGAAAGCCATTAAACTATTAAAAGATGGTAAAGCCACAGGACCAGACGAAATTCCTTCGGAAGCCATCAAAGCGGATATTAACACCTCTACCAAGATGTTACATGATCTATTGGATAAAATTTGGGAGAGGGAAGAAATACCTAAAGACTGGAAAGAAGGTTATATGATCAAACTACCAAAGAGGAAGTTTACAGGAGTGCACAAATTATAGGGGAATTATGCTACTATCAGTGCCAGGAAAAATATTAGGCAGAATCATTCTGGAGAGACTAAAAGAGGCTATAGAGAAACACTTGAGAGATGAACAAGTAGGTTTTAGGAAGAACAGATCATGTGCTGATCAAATAACTACTCTACGTATAATAGTTGAACAAAGTTTAGAACTAAAATCCCCACTTTATATTGGATTCATAGATTACGAAAAGGCATTTGATAGTTTAGACAGAAGAATGCTTTGGAAGTTGCTGAGTCATTACGGAATCCCCATAAAGTTTATTAACCTGATAAAAACAATGTATGAAGGAACAAAATGTAGTGTGGTGCATGAAGGACAGCTTACGGAACCAGCTCTACCCCACTATTTTGTCGGATAACGTTTTTTTAAACGTTAACTTTATATTATAATTGTAATATAGTTCAAACATTATATTTTCTAATGCTGTTTAAATTTTGTGTTTGTGATAAGTAGTTTTTAAGTTATGACACTTTTTGTATGCCTGATATGAAACCAATTTCTATTTTTAAAAATTTAAAATGTTCGAAATTGTGAACGTAAGGGTATTGATGTTTCTCTCCTTTGTTTACAGCTACCTTGCAAATAGCCATTTAAATACTTCCGTCCGGTCAATCAATGTGTTTGTATTCATATGCCATGTTGAATTGTGTGGATAATTAGTAAAATATTTAATTTTGTTCATAGTTTGTGAAGTATTTTGAATTGTGTTTTTGTTGAAAATGCCTTCTGATAAAAAATTATGTGGTAATCGGAGAAAAAAGCGACGTTTTTGTGGAAATCAGTTTACAAAAGCTAACAAAACACATCGTGAATGTGCTGATACTGATACTTCATTGTGTAATAATAATGATGCTAATTCTCATGGTGCAGTGTGTGGTCTTACTCAAACAACAAATGATAAGATCCAAAATATTGCTTAGAGTGCCACGCCCACTTATACACCTTCTAAGACAGAGTTAAAACTTCATAATCTTTATGAATTGCTCTCCAGCTCTTCTGATACTGATGATAACGATAGTAGCAGTAGTGATTCTAATGATATTGACAGCTGTGGTGATGATGAACTGGATAACAATAACAGAGATTTGAATGTCAGTGGTCGCAGATTGATTGATTTAGCTATTCTGAATCAAAACATTAAGTCACAAGTTGTGTGTCAATATTGTCATGGGACAGTGACATTACTTGAACAGGAGAGAAAAGGTTTAGACAGCAAATTTATTTTCTGTTGTAGTAATAGACATTGTCATGGACAAGTGCCATTTTTCTCTTGCTCCATGATTCCTGTAAATAATGCTTCTGTTTATTCTGTCAACCGCCAGTCTGCCTTTACCATGCGTTGCATTGGTGGTGATCGCTCGGAACTGCAGACATTCTGTGGAATAATGAATTTACCTAATCCTGTGAGCAAAAGTACATTCAATATTATAAACAGGACATTGGAAAAGGCAAGTGTTACTGTTCAGAAGCAGTGTATGACAGCAGCTTCCAGAATAGAGTATAGTCTTGCTGAGAAAACAGAAAACATTGTGAGAGATATTGATGTTTCAATAGATGGAACATATATGATCAGGGTCATTTATCAAACATAGGTGTTGTTACAGCAATAGGCTTACAGACAGGTAAAGTGTTCGATTGTGGAGCAAAGAGCAAAGTGTGTAAATCTTGTGACTATTGGAGGAAACAAGACATTATGAGTGAGAGATATAGACAGTGGCAAGCATCATACAAAAATATATGCACAATTTCACATGAAGGATCATCAGGGTCTATGGAAGCAGGTATTGCAACTGAGATATTTTCACGTTCTGTAGATCTGTATAGCCTCAGATATGCTAGATTCATTGGTGATGGTGATACTAGCAGTTTTTAAAAAAGTATTTGATTCCAAGCCATATGGACCCGATATGCGGATTGAGAAAATTGAATGCGTTGGTCATGTTCAAAAGCGAATGGGAACAAGACTTCGTAATCTGAAAAAGAACCTAAAAGGAAAAAAATTAACTGATGGAAAACCAATTGGAGGAAAAGGAAGACTCACAGATGTAGAGATTAACAAATTACAAGCTTTCTATGGAAATGCTATTCGGGGAAACAAAAATAATTTAGTACGGATGAGGGAAGCAGTCTGGGCAATATATTTTCACAAACTGTCCAGTGACCGAAGTCCAACACACAACTTCTGTTCACTTGAATGGTGTCCTTATAAGCAAGCAGAAGCTGCAGGAACATTGGCTGATTACAAGCACAAGAGTAATCTCCCAGAATCTGTTATGCTAGAGATAAAGCCAATTGGGAAGGACCTTGCAAGAACAGAATTACTTTAAAAATGTGTAGAAGGATACACACAGAATGCTAATGAAAGTATAAACAATCTTGTGTGGACATTTTGTCCTAAAAGAAAAAACCATGGGTTGATAACTGTCAATACAGCAGTAGCAATTGCAGTTTGCATTTTTAATGATGGTGCCACTGTGCTTGGGTCAATGCTGAAAGAGTTGAAGATTGAGGTAGGTGAATTTACACAAAGTTTTATTCGAAACAAAGACACTTACCGGATCCTGACAGCCCAAAAACAAGTTAAACAAGCTACAAAAGAATCTAGACAAAAGAGGAGATTGAAGAGACTTCAGAGGAATGAGCAGCAACAAGAACTGGAAGGTTTCCCTTATCTAGCAGGAGGCCACTGAATTTTTTTATGTAAGTAAATTTCATTTTTAGCGGTGCGATTTTCTCCGAAAAACGCCATATTTTTTTGGTTTGTATGTTGTAACTTTTACATTTATAAAGCTAGAGGCATGAAATTTTGCATGGATGAAGGTGTTATGTATATCTGGGTCCTGAAGCATTTTTACTTGGATCTTATTAATGTAACACATTTTATACTGTTTCATTTTCAGGAATTGTGTCTATATATTTTGGTTACCAAAAAGTTAAAACTATTTTTATGAAAAACATATACATGACCTTGCTGCTGCTTGAGGACCCACTTTAACATAAAATAAGTCTAATGGCCAAATTTGCAGTGAAAATTATGATTCTTATGTCAGATTTTGTGCCCAAATCAGCATATACATTTGTTAAGAGAAAAAAAAATTTCTTTTAATCAAAAATACTTAAAAAAAAATTCTTTCATATATTCCATGAAAAGAAATGCGTAGTAATAGAGCAACCACTTCTGAATAACTTCACCAAATTTCATATAGATATCTTCAATAGTTTTCATGCAGTGAAGCAATATATGAACATACTCCACTCTGGCCAGAACTGCTCCCTTACAGAAGCATTTGAAATAAAAACAGGAGTAAGGCAAGGATGCCTTCTGTCTCCATTTCTCTTTCTACTGGCCATAGATTGGATTATGAAAATAACTCAAAACAACAGAAATGGGATCCAGTGGTCACTGACCAAACAACTTGATGATTTAGACTTTGCTGATGACAGAGCTCTCCTATCACACAGCCATCAACAGATGCAGGATAAAATGAGTATATTAGATGAGAGATCACAACAGCTAGGACTAAAGATTAATAGATATAAGACCAACATTATGAGAATTAATGCAGTTGGCAATAACCAAATAAAACTAGGAGAAATACCTCTACTAGACGTACAATCTTATATATATATATGGGCAGTAATATAGATAAAGAGGGAGGAACAGAAAATGATACCAAAATAAGGATATCAAAAGCAAGAGGAGCTTTCATTGCACTGGGAAACATATGGAAATCTAAAGAAATTAGGCTAAATACAAAAATAAAAATTTTCAACTCAAATGTTAAGTCGGTCCTATTATATGACTGTGAAACATGGAGAATAACAAAATTGACAATCATGAAGGTACAGACTTTCATTAATGGATGCTTGCGCAGAATAAAGGGATGGAAATGGCAGGACAAAGTCACTAACGTGGAATTATGGAAATGGTCAAATACCAGTGGATAAAGAGATACAGCGAAGACGATGGCGATGGATAGGACACACACTACGGAAGCCAACTGAGAGTATTATACAACAGGCCCTTTTTTGGAATCCCCAGGGGAAAAGACAAAGAGGAAGACCAAGGAATTCTTGGAGAAGACAGATTGAAGCAGAGATGAAGATGATGGGGAAGACATTGAATGATCTTAAAATAAGTGCAAAAAGCAGAACGACTTGGAAAGTGTTTGTTGAAGACCTATGCTCCACTGGGAGCTAAAAGGTAGAAGAGGCAGAAGAAACTCGACCATTATTGTTTATTTCTTAAAATGTACACATGTCGTTATTCATATTATTATGTTAAACCATACATGCGATTTGTGTTTCTTTTCCATAAAGCCTTTTCTTCTCGCAGGTGTCCCAGAAGTTGATGCTGTCGACTGTCCTGCTGGTCCTGGTGTACGTAGGGACTTTAAAATTTTGATTGGCACTAACGCGACTTGTACGTGTAAAATAGTACTCACTGCATTTATCAGTGGATTAGCTCGCTGGTTCAAAAATGATATCATTGTTTCTGAAGCTGAGGTAAAGAGTGACGGGTCATCAGTTTTAACTGTGTCGTACAATTCATCAGGTACTAATTAGTTATTTCAAACAAATATATTGGTAATTATTTTGTTATCCCTTACAATTTATGTGATTAGAATACATTTTAAAAGATTCATAGAAATCTCCAAACCGGAGATTATATTACATCAAAATATAATTTAGTATTTTTGCATATTCAAAACAGAGATCAGGATTTTCAAATTAAATGTTTTATCCACCATTACGTCTATATACGACAGCTAGAAAACAACTAAAGAGATAGAAAATAAACTGGGCGCACATGAAAACAAATGCCTGGGGAAAATACCTAGTATACCATGAATGAGTTGACGACTAGTGCATAAATAAATGAATTGACAAAGCATAAAAAATATTAACTATAATAAAAAAAAAAAAAGAAGATGGTCATATGATGCCCATGTGATGAGAGGAGACAATAAAAGAATATCTAAGCAGGCCCTCATATGGGAACCAGAGGGTAAAAGAAAAAAGTAACCGAGAAACACTAAAATAAGAGGAAACAACAGCAAGCATCTGCCTAAAGCTGAGATTGAACAACCCGCTAAAAGAAAAGTCGTGTCGCAAGGTTTGACAGTAGAAAGATCGTCGGATACAAGAGTCTAGAACTTGTGCTCTATGTGCCATTCGGCTAGCTAGACAGACAGACAGGTAGGTAGATATGTAGGTAGACAGTTATACAAACCGACAGATAGACTGACAGACAGGTAGGTAAATATGTAGGTAGACAGTTACAGGCAGACGGATAGATAAATAGATAGATAGACAGACAGACAGACAGACAGACAGACAGGTGGGTAGATATGTAAGGTAGACAGTTATACAAACAGATAGATAGACTGACAGACAAGTAGGTAAATATGTAGGTAGAAAGTTACATGCAGACGGATAGACAGATATATAGATAGATAGATAGATAGATAGATAGATAGATAGATAGATAGATAGATAGATAGATAGATAGATAGATAGATAGATAGATAGATAGATAGATAGATAGATAGATAGATAGATAGATAGATAGATAGATAGATAGATAGATAGATAGACAGACAGACAGACAGACATAGATACAGACAGACAGACAGACAGACAGACAGACAGACAGATAGATAGATAGAGATAGATAGATAGACAGACAGACAGACAGACAGACAGACAGACAGACAGACAGACAGATAGATAGATAGATAGATAGATAGATAGATAGATAGATAGATAGATAGATAGATAGATAGATAGATATATAGATAGATAGATATATAGATAGATAGATAGATAGATAGATAGATAGATAGATAGATAGATAGATAGATAGATAGATAGATAGATAGATAGATAGATAGATAGATAGATAGATGGATGGATGGATGGATGGATGGATGGATGGATGGATGGATGGATGGATGGATGGATGGATGGATGGATGGATGGATGGATGGATGGATGGATGGATGGATGGATAGATAGATAGGATAGATAGATAGATAGATAGAGAGATAGATAGATAGATAGATAGATAGATAGATAGATAGATAGATAGATAGATAGATAGATAGATAGATAGATAGATAGATAGATAGATAGATAGATAGATAGATAGATAGATAGATAGATAGATAGATAGATAGATAGATAGATAGATAGATAGATAGATAGATAGATAGATAGATAGATAGATAGATAGACAGGTAGGTAGGTAGGCAGGCAGGCAGGCAGGCAGGCAGGCAGGCAGACAGACAGACAGACAGACAGACAGATAGACAGATAGATAGATCTATCGTCGTCAGTACGATGCATTGTTCAAATGCATAAAAATGCTCATTATTCGCGTTCCAAAAAAACCCCCTCTGGGCTGCGCCGTGTGGACATAAGCAGGAAACATGATGGTTTCACCTCAGACGTTATCGCACACATTAAAATGCAATCGTGAATGCTTTCAGTCTCCGCGTAATAGTCATTGGTTTAGATGCAGGATTTAGGAAAAATTTATCGGCGTGATACAGAATCAAGTCCAGGTCATTCAGCGAGCGGTGATTCAGTTTCCTAATAACCGAAAAATGTCGATATTATTGCCGAATACAAGCAATGTATGGTGATAAATGTATGTCTAAGACTACACGGACTGGAGAAGCAGTGTATGGTGGTAAATGTATGTTTAAGACTACAAGGATTGGACAAGCAGTGTATTGTGTGGCAAATATATGTTTAAGAGTACACGGACTGGAGAAGCAATGTATGGTGTGGCAAGTGTTGTGTCTAAGACTACAAGGACTGGACAAGCAGTGTATGGTGTGGCAAGTGTTGTGTCTAAGACTACAAGGACTGGAGAAGCAATGTATGGTGTGGCAAGTCTTGTGTCTAAGACTACAAGGACTGGAGAAGCAGTGTATGGTGTGGCAAGTGTTGTGTCTAAGACTACAAGGATTGGACAAGCAATGAATGGTGTGGCAAGTGTTATGTCTAAGACCACAATGACTGGGCACAAATGTTTCAATAAGGACGTGAGTTAACTAAAGATCTTCCGCGGTCAGGTCAGGAAAGTTTAGCAACACCCAACCTACAGCCCTCCCCTCCCACATGTGTCACCCTGTGACTTCTTTTTTTGTTCCGACTATTAAAGAACACTCTAAAGGGGCAACGATTCTATTCTCATTAGTTCTGGTCCGTTCTTTAGTTGTTAACAATGTTGTCTTTTTAGTATGTTTTAACAATTGTTTGCTATTCATTATGTTTTAACGGTTTTGTTCTATTCAGTATGTTTAACAATTTTGAACCGTTCGGTAGTTAACATTTTTGGTCTATTCAGTATGTTTCAAAATGTTTCGGTCTATTCAATATGTATTAACAGTTTTATTCTGTTACGTATGTTTTAAATATTTTGGTCTATTCAGTATGTTTCAGAACAGTTTTAGTCTATTCAGTATGTTTTAGCACAGTTTTAGTCTATTCAGTATGTTTTAAAAGTGTTGGTCTATTCAGCATGTTTTAAACAATTTTGGTCTATTCGATAAATTGTTACAGTTTTGGTCCATTGAATATGTTTTAGCAATTTGAGTCCATTCAGTAAGTTTAAATAGTTATGGTCTGTGCAGTATGTTTAAACGGTTTTGGTTTGTTTCAAATCATGTATCAGTTTTGTTCTATTCAGTGTTTAATAGTTTTGGTCAATTCAGCATTTGACCAATTTTGGTCGATTGATCCTTAACGCACTTGAAAATGATGAAATAACTGTTAAAATTTTCTCGAATAAGGCTATTTTATTTTTTTGGCCGAATCGAGAGATTCAGTACTCTATTGAAAGCCCATAAGGGAGCCGCGATAGCTCAGTGGTTAGTGAACTGGACTACAAAGAATAAGGGGTAGGGTTCTATCCAATCGACGGCTTCCGGGTTCACCCAGCCTTAAAATGGGTACTGGATTTTTTTTTCTGGGAAAGTAAAGCAGCACGGGCGTAATACCGACCACATTACCCCAAAAATCATGTGCTGAAGGTCTGTAAAATATAGGGTCACTAACACCATATTTCCCTATACGCCACTTGGCGCGACGGGGGTACTTTACTTTTTTACTGAAAGCCCATGCGATGTAAACGATGGAAAGAAAGACACAGACTACAGTTGATCAAGAGACAGACATGTGAACATTCGACAGCTTGTAGCGTATAGGCAGGATAAAGAGAGGGCTTCTCATGCATGGAATTAACCGTAGATGCGGAGACGGTAAGGGATAAATGTTTGATGCTCAGAGAAATCATAGAAAATGGAGATAGATAAATATAAAGTAGCAACCATCAATATATGCGGGAAAAAAATCTTCATCCCAACGTTGTGCTACCAATGCTAGTCCTGGACCCTAGATGCAAGAACAATAAGAAAATAACCTCTACTTAGATGAAATGTGTTATACGAATGACAGGAAACAGTCTGAGAGATAAGATCAGACATGAAGAACTGAGAAAAAAGTCAGGAATAGCCCCCCGCCACATAATATATAAGGAAACAACAGATAAAAAGGTTTGGCGACGTGACAAGGCAGAAAGATCAAAATACAACACAACGAGCCTTCAATAAACGTTGTGAGAACACCAGATCCAATGGTCGACCACGAAAATAATGGATCGATGGAATATTAGAAGCACTAGGAAACATAATAGCAGCAGAGGCGAACAGAAGAGTCAAAGACCGGAAATGTTATCTTTCCTCGACGCTGAAAGGCAAATAAGGACGGGAAAAAGAGGAAGATGATGCGGAGACGGCAGGCACAAGGTGATGAGCCAGATGTACTTGCCATTAATGAGATACTTTGTGTTTAGGGACCACTATTCTTTTAATGACATTATTTTTGACATAACAAACATAAAATAAGTAACAAAACGTGTCAATAAGAATATTAAATGACATATGTATTATCTTTATCTTGTCAATAAGAATATTAAATGACGTACGTATTATCTTTATCTTGTCAATAAGAATATTAAATGACGTACGTATTATCTTTATCTTGTCAATAAGAATATTAAATGACGTACGTATTATCTTTATCTTGTCAATAAGAATATTAAATGACGTACGTATTATCTTTATCTTGTCAATAAGAATATTAAATGACGTACGTATTATCTTTATCTTGTCAATAAGAATATTAAATGACGTACGTATTATCTTTATCTTGTCAATAAGAATATTAAATGACGTACGTATTATCTTTATCTTATCAATAAGAATATTAAATGACGTACGTATTATCTTTATCTTGTCAATAAGAATATTATTGACGTACGTATTATCTTTATCTTGTCAATAAGAATATTAAATGACGTACGTATTATCTTTATCTTGTCAATAAGAATATTAAATGACGTACGTATTATCTTTATCTTGCCAATAAGAATATTAAATGACGTACGTATTATCTTTATCTTGTCAATAAGAATATTAAATGACGTACGTATTATCTTTATCTTGTCAATAAGAATATTAAATGACGTACGTATTATCTTTATCTTGTCAATAAGAATATTAAATGACGTACGTATTATCTTTATCTTGTCAATAAGAATATTAAATGATGTACGTATTATCTTTATCTTGCCAATAAGAATATTAAATGACGTACGTATTATCTTTATCTTGTCAATAAGAATATTAAATGACGTACGTATTATCTTTATCTTGTCAATAAGAATATTAAATGACGTACGTATTATCTTTATCTTGTCAATAAGAATATTAAATGACGTACGTATTATCTTTATCTTGTCAATAAGAATATTAAATGACGTACGTATTATCTTTATCTTGTCAATAAGAATATTAAATGACGTACGTATTATCTTTATCTTGTCAATAAGAATATTAAATGACGTACGTATTATCTTTATCTTGTCAATAAGAATATTAAATGACGTACGTATTATCTTTATCTTGTCAATAAGAATATTAAATGACGTACGTATTATCTTTATCTTGTCAATAAGAATATTAAATGACGTACGTATTATCTTTATCTTGTCAATAAGAATATTATTGACGTACGTATTATCTTTATCTTGTCAATAAGAATATTAAATGACGTACGTATTATCTTTATCTTGTCAATAAGAATATTAAATGACGTACGTATTATCTTTATCTTGCCAATAAGAATATTAAATGACGTACGTATTATCTTTATCTTGTCAATAAGAATATTAAATGACGTACGTATTATCTTTATCTTGTCAATAAGAATATTAAATGACGTACGTATTATCTTTATCTTGTCAATAAGAATATTAAATGACGTACGTATTATCTTTATCTTCTCGGACACAGATCCAAACCAGAGTACAGATGCCACCCAATTACTCCACTGAAAGGGGAGATCAAAATTGTGATTTTCAGACCACAATTCACCTGTAAGTAATTTGGTAAAAAATTATAAACATTTATTAACCTCATTTTCCTGATAATATAGGTTAAGCTGGGGGACTGGTCTCGAGGCAAACCGCCGGCCTCGAGATGAGAGGTTGTGGTGGATTTTTATTTATGATTTCTTTCTGCGGCAACTACTCTTGGTCTCAGCAGCGAGGCCCGGCTTGAAACGTCAATTCCTCATCGACGGAAATAAATATGAGTACCTCCGAAGACGGAGTTATCTGCCTGTGCGGCGAGGGAACCCTGTGCACATGGCTGCCAGGGAAAAATGTATTAACACGCAAAACTCAGTTCCTAGTCTCTCTCTAGGGACTTCGTCAGAGGTCAAAGCTTTTACCAAAAAAAAAAAAAAAATAAAAAAAAAGTTAAGCTTCCTCGCTGCCGAAATCAGTTATCAGTTTAAAGATTTTACCAATAACTACTAGCTCATTCCGAGTTCACCAACTTATTTACCAATAACTACTAGCTCATCCAGAGTTCACCAACTTATTTACCAATAATTACTAGCTCATTCCGAGTTCACCAACTTATTTACCAATAATTACTAGCTCATTCCGAGTTCACCAACTTATTTACCAATAACTACTAGCTCATCCAGAGTTTACCAACTTATTTACCAATAACAACTAGCTCATCCAGAGTTTACCAACTTATTTACCAATAACTACTAGCTCATCCAGAGTTTACCAACTTATTTACCAATAACTACTAGCACATCCAGAGTTTACCAACTTATTTACCAATAATTACTAGCTCATTCCGAGTTCACCAACTTATTTACCAATAACTACTAGCTCATCCAGAGTTTACCAACTTATTTACCAATAATTACTAGCTCATTCCGAGTTCACCAACTTATTTACCAATAACTACTAGCTCATCCAGAGTTTACCAACTTATTTACCAATAACTACTAGCTCATCCAGAGTTTACCAACTTATTTACCAATAACTACTAGCTCATCCAGAGTTTACCAACTTATTTACCAATAACTACTAGCTCATCCAGAGTTTACCAACTTATTTACCAATAACTACTAGCTCATCCAGAGTTTACCAATTTATTTACCAATAACTACTAGCTCATCCAGAGTTTACCAACTTATTTACCAAATAACTACTAGCTCATCCAGAGTTTACCAACTTATTTACCAATAACTACTAGCTCATCCAGAGTTTACCAACCTATTTACCAATAATTCTGTTTTAACTTACATTTCCTTTATATTGCTTACAGTAGCTTGTTGACGATCGAGCATCACCTGTAGCACATGATGTCCCCTGCCAAACGAGGGTTTTCCATTGGAACCCTCCTTAACCTTGTTGTCGTTCTTTTATATTATTGTGGCCATTCATGATTGTACAAAGAAATTACGACGGTGGTTTTCTGTTGAAAAGGGAACAGCTGCAATATATTGTAACAACTGGGAAAATTGAGGGCCGAAGAGACAGAGGGAAGCAAGGAGAAAAGATACCAGACAGCTAAAGAGAATGGCTTGGCAGAAGGTCAACAACGGGAATGATAAATAGCTGTCAAGATCGAAAGTTGTGGAGAGACATGATCATACGCCAGCAGGCCCGGTACTTGATGATGATGATTTTGGTGTCTGATAACGGAAAAGAAGACAAAGACAGGGGAAGCATCATTAATTATATGTGTCTGTGTTTCTTTATTTATATTTATTTTTTAAAAATATATAATGTATGATATTGTTAATAGTCATGAAATTATGGTAAACATATTTCTCAAGACATGAATGTTTCTGAAATAAGAATAGTTAGTACAATAAAAGAGGTTTGCAAAGTTGTAAAGGTTTTAATTGTTTTTGCTTACTTCACAGCTACAGCATCTGCTCCATCAGGCATCGCCACATGGCTACTTCCCTTGGCTGTCTTTCTGGGAGCTCTCAGTTCTGGGATTGTCTCCCCTCTTTCATGAGTAAAACTTCCGTGACTGTTTCAAAAGAGGGCTGCTTGCTGTAGATGTTTACTCTGTAATTTATTTCAAATGTACAGCAACTTTCATTACTGTTGCAAAATTCTACTTTAATTTATGTTTATTTTAATTTTTAATTTAAATTTTATAAAATTAACATCTAAAGTTTGCCACACGCATACCTGCTGTAAACACAATTCTTGCTTCAGCCGTATTTTTTATTTTTATGTAATCATGAAAAGTATATATAAATTAATATTTTTATTTTCTATAGCTATATATATCTACAAATGAAAAGATGATTAGAGGCCACAAAGATTGGATTTCTCAGAAGAATGTTGAAAGTTTCCTGGACAGTTAAAAAGACCAACGAGAAAATTCTCAAAGTGACCAACACAAAAAGGGAGTTCCTAAATAAAATCAGAAAGAAACAATCAACATTTTCGGGCACATCATGAGAAGAGAAAAGTTGAAATACATTGTTACAAATGGCAAAATGCAGGGAAAGAGTGATCGCGGACAACAAAGATAGACAATACTAGATAGCTTGGTGTCATGGCACGGAAAACAATCAACAACAGAATCGATACGATACATTGTGGACAGAGAATTGTGGAAGGACATGATCGCCTACGCCGAATGGTATGACACATAACGATGATGTACATCTGCGACACGGCACACGATGCTAATAAATATATATACATCAGTATACGTCAAGATTAAAATGTCGTGTTGGTAAATAGTTTGTTACAGCACAAGAACGATAACTGGAATACATTACCAACATGCCATGTTGAGTTGTGATGAAGAAGCTGATTAATGTCATTGTTTCCACTTAATTAAGGTAACTAAGTAAAGTATAATAAAGTCATCTATCACGCCAAGTGGCGTATAGGGAATATGGTGTTAGTGACCATAATGTTTATAGACCTTAGGCATTAAATGTTGGTGTAATGTGGTCGGTATTACGCCTGTGCGTCTTCACTTTCCCAGAAAAAAATAATCCGGTATCCATTTTTTTTATTTTGCGTTCGCCAGCTTTTACCTCTGGCGAAATCCCTAGAGACTAGGAACTGAAATGTGCGTGTTATTCCGTTTGTCCCTGGCAGCCGCGTGCACAAGGGTCCCTCGCCGCACAGGCAGATAACTCCGTCTTCGGAGGTACTCATATTTTTTTCCGTCCATGAGAAATTAACGTTTAAAGCCGGGTCTCGCTGCTGAGACCAAGGGTGGTTTTTGCAGAGAGAAATCAGAAATAAAAATCCCAGCTGGTGCAGCCGGGATTTGAACCCACAACCTCTCTGTCTCGAAGCCTGCGTTTTGTATCGAGACCAACCAGTCCCCCGTACCCATTTAAGGCTGGGTGAACCTGGAAGCCGTCAATCAGGATCGAACCCGACCTCTTGTCCTTTGTAGTCCAGTTCACTAACAACCACTGAGTTATCACGGCTCCAGTTATCTAAGGCTGAACATGTCTTAACACCTAATGTTGAATTACACATGTCGAGTATTGCCACTTTACGGTATAATCCACGTATTGGATAACTTGATATTTGACTTCCTGTGGACGTGTTCGATAAATGTTAAGACGCTCAGTAAAACATGTAATGATGTACACGCATATGATAATTAATACCTGGTATACTATTGAGTCATATACAAACCATATAAATCATCGAATGAGTAAGTCTTTAATACTCGGTGGGTCACACATGGTGTACAGTGGATTTAAAGACAGCCCATGACTTGAACACAACTCGTTGCTCTGTCATCTCAAAGATCGTTATACATGTACAATTAGAAGATAGGAAGCTATTGCTGTCCACCAGATGTAACATCCTCCAAGGTTAATAGCCTTCCGTTTTATGTGCATTAACTCTACTAGTACGAGTGTCTTCGGTTGTTCAGCTTAATTATTGTATTGTTCAGTTATGTTTAGTTTAGTTTAGTTTATGTAAAATAAATAAAATCTTTATGAAGCGGCTAAACTAATGATAGAAAAACAAGACAAACTGCGACGCTTCATCGAGTAGAGCACAAACAAACTATTCAAATCCTTCATCGATTAGACAACAAACAAACTATTCAAATCCTTCATCGATTAGACAACAAACAAACTATTCAAATCCTTCATCGAGCAGAGCACAAACAAACTATTCAAATCCTTTATCGAGTAGAGCACACACAAACTATTCAAATCCTTCATCGAGTAGAGCACAAACAAACTATTCAAATCCTTCATCGAGCAGAGAACAAACAAATTATTCAAATCCTTCATCGAGTAAAGCACAAACAAATTATTCAAATCCTTCATCGAGTAAAGCACAAACAAATTATTCAAATCCTTCATCGAGTAGAGCACAAACAAACTATTCAAATCATTTCATCGAGTAGAGCACAAACTATTCAAATTAAACAAAGAAATCCATGTACAACATTAAACACTGATCTTAAAATGTCATTTATAATAGTTTAGTTTAGTTTAGTTTAGTTTAGTTTAGTTTGGTTTGGTTTAGTTTAGTTTAGTTTAGTTTAGTTTTAGTTTAGTTAGAGGATCATCGTCATTCTTCGCTACACAACGGATATCTCCATAGTGCTCAAATCCCCTCCACAGTGCCCTCCCGTGTATGAAGCACGCTCGCAACACATAAGCGAAAACACCTAAGATGGCTTCAGCTCAAACACACTAACTGTGTTTTACCGATAAAGACCTTGTCCCAAAAATCAACCTAGTCGCATCTTACGACCTACGTATCAGGTGACAGTGTTTGTCCTTGACACATACACTCTATGTCATAAGCTCCAGTCTATTAATTTGTCTAAGAATGAGGTTTCAAGCCATTAAAGACACCTTGAATATGACAAAAGAAATAGGAGACCTGGCTATATAAATAGATTCTGGTAAAGACGGCTTCCTAGTGATCTCCCTCAAAGTAGCTTTTCTAGTACTCACTGGCCTCTCTGACGTGCGTTACCAATCAAATAATCAATCACCTACAACTTGAACATCAATAAACGTCATAATCCTCCACCGGAGGAATGTATAATCAGTGACCTCTTTCTTGTATGAGAGTTCTCCTTCTTTCTATTCTTCTGCGGTAATGAGACAACCATTCAGAATCGTTCTTGTTGTCAGGTGACTGTCTATATTGATGAGTGGAATAGTTTGCTTTAATTGTTGAAATACAGTGTTACATTTGTTTGCCTTGAAATACGGGAGGGGGAGGGGGGTGTTTATTATTTCACTAAATTAAAAAGATTTAAAATTGTCATTAAAAACAGTGTATGAATTATATTGTAACCACATATAGCAATTTATTTGTCCATTAAACTTGTGGGTAACGATCGACTGTTATTATTACATCAGCCAGCGATATCCCTCTTACACTTTGAGCGATATCTTCGCTGCTAGGGACTGGAGGTATACAGCAAGATGTTGGTGTGTAATGACATTATTTATTACTTACCATTTTCAAGTAGCCGGCAGTATTATAACAATTAGTAAAAAAAGTAAAGAGCCCCGTCACGCCAAGTGGCGTATAGGAATATGGTGTTAGTGACCATAAATTTTACAGACCTTCAGCACATGATTTTTGGGGGGTAATGTGGTCGGTATTACGCCCGTGCCGCTTTACTTTCCCAGAAAGAATCCGGTACCCATTTAAGGTTGAGTGAAGCCGGAAGCCGTTGGTTGGGATCGAACCATATCTCTTGTCCTTTGTAGTCCAGTTCACTAACCACTGAGCTATCGCGGCTCCCATATTATAAGACTTACTATGTAATAATTTATTTGTGAGAACCTTTACTTACTTTCCGAATTTACTATGCTTAAATTGTCAAATGTGTACAAATAATTAAATAAACCTAGTTCTAGTGTCTGTATTTGTGTTGTGTGTATTTAATTATTAATTGGCATATGACATTCTGTTTTTTTTTTCCAATTTGAACATGTGAACGTCGTTTGCTGTAGATATCAAGTTGTGTTTTGACATGATTATTCTAGGCAATATGAGAAGGTAGCTTGCCATTCCTTTCCTTCTTGGCAGTGACTGTATAGTCGGAGATCGCAGACATTATCTCTATAAATAAGATACTCTGCCTGCCATCGCGGTGTGGGGAGTGGGGACCATAACAGGCACTAGTTGTCGGCTGGTCCCACAACACCATCCACCACCTGCTGCAATGGCTTCACATAAACCTGATAGGGGGGCTAAAAGATACAATCAACATTTTTGGGGCACATCATGAGAATAATTTATGGTCACTAACACCATATTCCCTATACGCCACTTGTGGGCCTCGGTAGCCTAGTTGTGAAAACCACCCGACTGGACTACCGACGTTCGGACAACCCGTGTTCGATTCCCACTAGGAGCAGTGTGAATTGTACTCGTGGTTGGAAAATAAAATACCCCCACGATCGACCCAGCCGTTGGCAAAAATGGGTACCAGGGTATATTATTGGGAAGGTGAGGAATGCTGCCTCGGATCTGAGTTTCAATGCTTGAGGCGACACTATACAGAAATCTCCGAACATTTCTGGATAAGCGGCCGAGCACATATGGATGTAAACTCGCGTGCTAAGACGCCGGTTCAAGTCTCGTACTTTACCTTTTACTTTATCGTTATCATGAGAAGAGGAAAGTTGGAATACTTGGTTACAACTGGCAAAATAAAAGGAAAGAGAGATCGCGGACGACAAAGAGAGAAAATACTGGAATGCTTGGTGTCATGGCATGAAAAACAGCCAACAACAGAGCTGATACGATGAACTGTAGATAGAAGATTGTGGAAGGACTTGATCGCCTACGCCATTCGGTATGGCACATATTGATCAACATGTGAATGCTATACTGTCATTCATGTTTAGTAAGCCTTGCATTGATCTACTTTGTCGTTATTATGATATTTTTTTTTGAATGCATAGACCCACTCTCCGAACATGGTTCGAGCCGGTGACATTCCGATTGCTCGTTGCGCACGTTAACATATACACTGTCACTGCCTCATAATCATTGAGAAGCTAATGTTGACGTCAAGGATACTGATTTACCCATTTTGTAAAGACTTGATTTTCTGCAAATCCTTTGTTTTGACAAAGGTGTTGTATCAGTTGATAGCAATCAATGACTCATAGCTCACTGTTAGTAACAGGATAGTGAACCAATGCTGAGCAAGACCCTGCATTAACTCAGCATGTTGATATATGCTAAACAGTCAGACTAAAGTCGTATAGATCAAAGAGTGCGGACAAACGCATTACTATAAGATGATTTCGGGCGGACCGTTAGATCTTGTGGCATGTTTTTACAGCAAAATTGTAAATTTCCCAAACGCTATAAGGAACCTATGCTCTTTTAAAGATTATGAAAACCTTTGATTTTGGTTATCATTTATCATTTTAGGAACTTTCTCAGCTTTGACATAGTCTCTGCAAGAGATATCTAACACTGTACCAAAACATCTTATTTCGATTTACTATTCTATCTTATTCTCTATTAGGGGGCTTGCATGAAAGACAATTAACAATATTGAGATTACCAGCGTGTGAAATTAGCTAAACCTGAGAAATTTGATTTGATTTGCTAATTTCCTAATAATTTTTAAAATTCTTGTCTGTGCTATAATAGCAAACTTCTGATGATCAATTTACCTGCTACTGTGTCGTTCTCTATAAAGTGTTTCCTATTTCGAGTAGTATATAGCTACATTTATTAATTGTAGTACAATTTGTGACATTTGTACTGTACATATTTATGAATATTCTTCTGCTTCTACCTTTCAGCTCTCTGTGGAGCATAGGTCTTCAACAAACACTTTCCAAGTCGTTCTGCGTCTTGCCATTCTTTTAAGATCATTCCATGTCTTCCCCATCATCTTCATCTCTGCTTCTGTCTGTCTTCTCCAATAATTTCTTGGTTTTCCTCTTTGTCTTTTTACCTGAAGATTCCAAAAAGGGCCTGTTGTGTAATACTCTTAGATGGCTTCCACAGTGTGTGTCTTACATTTCCATAATTCTATGTTAGTGATTTTGTCCTGCCATTTCCATCCTTTTATTCTGCGTAAGCATCCATTAATGAATGTATGTATCTTCATGATTGTCAATTTTATGTATTTGTCGATTTGATGAGACAATGACAGTGTATTTGTGAATATAACTTTACATAAACACATACACAAGCACACACATATATATGTACAACTATCTCGACTCTCTGTATGTTTATATAGAAATTTTGCTTTTCGTTATGTTATTTTGAAACACTTAATTTTTTGTTTGAATCCATTTGCACCGTTTGAAAGGAGGATTGTGTCATCAGCGCATCTGAGTTCTATGTACATATACATAGGTACACACACTGTTCTTCGAATTATTTCCCGAAGGTCGTTCAAGCTCCGAATTTCTGGAAATTGAAATCACATTTCCCCATTAAGTAAAGTGGAAAGTGAACTAGCCACGTGGCCATATCCTAAACAACTGTTATTAAACAAAAACAAAAATACTTACACAACAAATCAACAAACCTTTAAGTATAGATAACACAATTACATATCCTAAAGATTTAACTAAGCGTTAAAAAAAAAAAAAAAAAAATACGGCCCTACGGCCCACAGAACATATCATTTTACTAAATATTTACATAGATTTTGTAATATAATAATTAAAAAAATTTCAAAATAAAAATTAATGTAACCACAGCTCCATTATGTGTAATTCACGAGCACATATCTACAACGTGCTGTTTTGTTTTGTGAAAATCACTGAAGTTTTATAGCAGAGACAGGGGAGACAATCCTAGAAATGACGCCAAAAATGAAAACAAAGAACAGTAACCCAATGATCGTTCTTGGCGTCTAGCTTACAACTACAAAGTCAAACAAAGAGATACATAAATAAAAGCCATCACAACATTGAGGATTACACATTTTTTATGTCACAAATTACTCTTATCTTAGAAACAACAAAATCTTTGGAAATATGTTTTCACCTTGACTGTCTAATATGGCGTCATTCCGTTAGAAGTAACAACAAACATGAACTATTATTTTGTCTTCTTTTGTTCTCTTCTACCTTCTTCGGACGCAATAATAGAATATTTGAATCGTCAAGGGCGTTACTTCGAAGTTAATGATCTAGGACGCACCTGCTTAATTAAGCGAGTCGTATATGTTTGAAATCCTTGCTATCTGAACTTCAGGACCAGATCTTCGTTTTGGAATATTATACTTGTAATAGACCGCGACTGTAAGTAACAATTGACTATGAAGATAACTTTATCTTTTAAATTTCAAAATAGTCTTACTTAAGTTGATAAATAATTGACATATAAATACAGAGCAATTCTAAATGAAAGGAGTAACTATTACACCTTTGCAACGAATCAAAATATAATAGAAAAAGGTAAGAGGCATTAATGGAGATGTAAAACGTTTAAAATTACCTTACATAACTTACATCAGAAAAATTAATACATTTAATATTGAGCCTTGACCACGCAACATAATAATAATAATATGTTTTACATTCTTACAACAACAGCGATATTGACTGAACACAAGAACGAAAACGCATGCGCAACAAGCACTGATGTAAGTGCAGGTTTTTCCTACAATAATTCCTACAGTAACTGAGTAATTGACAAACACAAATAGAAGTTAATTAACTTTTTTATTTTAAAAAATTTAAAACGCATCAGTGACGTAAAATGAAAGTTTGTTATCCATTGTTGCATTGAAAGTTTTTTTATTTTTATTTGTTGAGTTATTTGCGGATCATCATCATTGCCCTCCGAACATGTCCATAGGTGCTCAGATCCACTCCTCAGCAAGTCCCGCCCAGCGACTGACGACTCCAGTTCTGTGTTGGTTGATAAGTTCTCGTATACGCCCACTAAGTTTCTCGTTTCTGGCTGTGCCCATTTTAACTCTCATCTCTTTCATCCGAAGGAGTTAGGTGGACTTTATTGTCGAAGAACTGTGCCCTTCCCGCATCACGGAGGGCATTATGATGTCCGCCCGACTCATTGGCTGACAGTTTTCGGCGACATCACAGCCAGCCAGCCAACATGTCCCATCTTTCATTTCCCCGTACTCCCGCATGTCCAAGGACATAGACAATGATGACCTAACGTATTTTTGACCTCTGCAATGACACTGCCCATTGCCTGCGTACAGAGCCCGCCTCCACTTTTCTTATCATGCTCATTGAATGACTTAGTTTACAGACGTGTGTGTAGTCTTGTGACTCTAACCAGATGAATGCCCTGGTCACTGCCATCACCTCCATCATCATGCTACTCGTGGTGATAACATACTCACCACTACCTTCTTTTAGTATTCTGCCTGTCAAGCGTGCTTTAAACGTCTATGCACTCCTTTCGTATTACTGTCCGATCCGTATGTACAAAGATGACTGCATCTTCAACGTCGGTTTTGTCCCAGATGATGGTGTTGACCACCCCCCCCCCCCTATTGACCACGACTGGGTTCTGCTCTCTAGAGTTTTATTTTAATTCTAGAAAGTTTCTTTGCAACGAGCATACAAAGTTATCCATGTCTTTATGTTAACCATGTATATCACAAAGTGCACGACCAGTAAAAATATCACAAATATATATGTCCACATAAATAAATCAGAAAATATATACCAGAATGACAGGACACTATGTGAAACATTACAACAGGGGACAGTATAACCCTCAAGATAATTATTTCCCTTTCTTCAGTCTTGACACCATTTTTGGTCCTTCAATTTTTTGACACTGAGACTGGAAGTCAGCATGGAGCACCCCTCGCAATTTGACATCTGGTCTCTTCTTACTGCCGCCGGGCACGGCTACTTATTTTACCTTCGAAGCAGTATTTTACGAATATTCCATTGAGTCGTTTAAAAATGATTAACATGTTCAGAATTTACTATATTCGTATCTGATTGATAACAGTAGCTCCGGTTTGTGACTGAGAAAAAAAGAAATCTTTTAAGATTTAAAAATTCAAATGATATTGTCTGACATTAATTGTAATAAGAAGAATCGTATTTTTTTTAAAAGAACATTCATTATTCAGATAGTTTCTGGTGCGAAATATTCCAGTTGACACGTGTGCTATTGTCGCTATAGCTGACTTCTAATCACCTTAAATGTAACATAGAAATAATAACACAGAACTATAATTACTAGACCCGCAATGGTCGTTACCAAAAACAACACATCCTCGTTAACATGTACAATTTTAGATATAACATACTAAGGTCTCTAGACCTGGTCCTAGGTTGGGACTAACTCTGTTGTACTTCACTTCTTGTTTCCTATTCTCTCTCTCTCTCCCTCTCTCTCTCTCTCTCTCTCTCTCTCTCTCTCTCCTTAGCACTGGTAATATATTTATATATCTGTATGTCTGTCCGTCCCTAATGTTGTCTCTTCCGTCGCGAGTGGCCTTATTTTCCGCGACTGTCAAGAATGAGGTCAAGGCGGTCAGATCTTAAATCAACACATTTCCCCTTTTCACACATCTCTTGCATGCTTCCCGCTATATTCTATTATGCACAAGTGTATTTAGACGTAAATGTATTTGTATGTATGGATATGTACATACACATCGATGCACATTTGTATATATATATTTATAGATGGGTGTATATATATATGTATATATTATATATTATATATAACTTCTTCTTCTCTTTCCTTCCTCATCTGCCTTTCAGCATCGAGTGGAGATATAATTTGCAGTCTTTTGCTCCACTGTTCGCCTCTGCTGCTGTTATGTTCCCTAGTGCTTCTAATATTCCATCGATCCATCTGTTTCGTGGTCGTCCCCTGGGTCTGGTGTTCTCACAACGTTTGCTGAAGGCTCGTTGTATTGTGTTTTGATCTTTCTGCCTTATCACGTGGCATATATTAATAAAATAATATATTTAAAATATACAAATATGATATATATATATATATGCAACACATGTAGGTATGCGTATATGTGCATGAATTTGCATATATAAATAATATTTTTTTTCATGCCGTTATAATTAGTTCTTTTACACACAGATTTTCTGTGCAAATTAGTAAAAAGATAAAAGTAATGGTAGCAACAACAAAGGAAAACATATCCCCGCAATGAACAATATAGACAAATGGAGAAATATTAAAAAAGGTAAATGAATATAAAAATCTGGGAACATGGTTAACCTCAGATGGTAGATGTACACTAGAGGTGAGATGCGGAATAGCTCAGGCAAAAGTAGTTTTCCCCCCAAAAAATAGGAAGATATTTTACAATTCATTTTTGACAAAAGAAACTAGAAAAGGAGCACTTATATCTTATATAGAACCAGTCTTTGCATATGGATGTGAATCATGGACAACGGGACAACAGAGAAGAAAATCACTAGATGCTTTAGGGATGTGGTTTTACAGAATAATTTTGATAACACAATGGACAGATAAGAAGAGTAATGAAAACGTTCTGAAAGAGGCCAAAGCAAAAAGACAGCTAATTTCCAATATTAGGAAGCAACAATAATAATTTTTTGGCCATGGAAAGCGAAGGGAACAGCTGGAATATATTGTGATAACTGGGAAAATTGAGGGACAGAAAGATGGAGGGAAGCGAAGAGAATATATACCAGACAGTTGGGGGCCTTGGTAGCCTAGTTGGGAAAACCATCCGACTGGACTACCGACGTTCGGACAACCCGTGTTCGATTCCCGCTGGGAGCAGTGTGAATTTTACTCGTGGTTGGAAAAAAAAAACACCCCTAAGTTCGACCCACCCGTTGGCAAAAATGGGTACCAGGGTATTACCCTGGGAAGGTGAGGAATGTCGCCTCTCATCGTGAGTTTCGATGCTTGAAGCGACACTATCCAGAAATCTCCGAACATTTCTGGATAGGTGGAAACTCGCGTGCTAAGACGCCGGTTCAAGTCTCTTACATTACCTTTACCTTTACATTACCAGACAGTTTAGAGAAAAGCTTGAATACATCGAAGATAGACTAATTATTGATCGGTTAAACTGTAAAAGTTTAATTTAACCTCATTACAAAATATAATAAACAAAATTGTAAATTAAATTTCTTCAAAGTATGGAAGTTGTATGTGGAAACTAAATTCATGAGCAAACATCTACAGCAAGCTGTCATCTAATGAGGCAGTCACGGACGTTATGCTGAATAGAAAGCGGAGACAATCCCAGAAATTTGAGCTCCTATAATGACAGCCAAGGGAAGTAACCATGTGACTTTACCAATTGGCGCTGATGCTGCAGCTGTAAAGTAAAACGATCAAAAAACAAAATTAAAACCCTTACAACTTTACAAATCCTTTTTAATTACACAATTACTTTCTTATTCAAGAACGTCTATGTTGTTGGAAATATTGAGATCTTAACTATAAAATGACATAACTATCTAATACAATTTCTTTCCGTTTTGAAAAAAAAAATATTAAAAAATGCACGCAAACGATTTACTATGGGTGGTTTTGTCAGACACTACAATAATACTTTCCCTCCCCGACTGTGATTTAATAGATAGTGGTTAATTGTTGTAAGGATCTAGAAATCAGATTTCATGAATTGTTTCAACGATGAACTTAACAATGTCATAAAACATGAACTGTGTGGTTTATAATTCATGCAAAATTAAGTTTTGAATTTAATCTATTCTTTTTTTCATGAATGATTTTTTTTTAGAATTACATTTACGTTCATAGGACACAGTCAAGCGTCCAGCAATGTTGTCTGAGATGGTTTGGCCACCTGGGCGGAAAGAAGAAGAGACAGACTCGCAAAGACTTCGTTTAAAGCAATATAGCCGTCTACAAATGAAGCATAGTCAACGTAGAATACTGGAGGCTCATGATATGATCGTAGAAAATCGGGGTAAACTTGTAAAAGACAATGCCAGTTATAGACAGCTAAGAAATAGCTTGAAAACAGGCGAACTTAAATTAGAAGAATCTGTAACTTAAAACCTTCAAACTGGTGTGGTTAACAATTGAATATTTCATCTCCTGAAACTCCCAGAATTGCCAAGCAGTAACAATTTTATTATGAGCATTAATTACTACAATACGACAAATGGCGAGATTTGATAAAATATCTTTAGAAGGATTGAAAACTGCTAGTATACAAATTTAAATAAGAGAAAGAGCATCTTGTTCTATGCCCTATGGGCCGGCTACGGCTCGAAAGTTCAATAGATATATATATTTGATACATACATATTTTCCATTTCTAAAAATTTTACATTTCGTGTCTGGTGTCACAAACGGAAACAACTTCTATCAAAATTCAATTTTAAGAATGATGGGTATCTACCAGACTGAGGACACTCCTATAGATAACTGTAACTGTTCGATTTCTTTGATTAGAACTAAAATACCACTATGAGATAACAACAAACAGATGTGGAGGATGCTCTAAAAGAGTCCAAAGCAAACAAGAAAAATTACCAATTTACTACAAACGTCAGGAGGAAACCTATGTAACCATCTGACGATGTAATAAGTTGTAAGAACTGTTAACAGTCGCAGAAAATAAAGAGAACATCAGATCAAAGAGTATTAGAAGATGACTCTTCAAGTTGTTTTTTTCTTTTAAATATTGGGGTTGAAACAAATAGAAACTTCAACAAAGAGAACAATTCTCAATTCTCGGCATTTAGGGTAAGAGCTCACAGGCTCTGTAATGAAAAAAAATGCAACCAACCAAGAAATACACAAATAAGTACAAGTACAATTTAAATATTCAACAGAACCATTGAAGGTGGAGGAATTAATGATTATGGTGAAATTACACTTTTTAAAAAAATCCTCTTTTCTATTCGCAAAAAAATATGTGTTGTTAAATACCAGACACAATTCTCTTGCATTTCTATACTTCATTTTAAATTACCGATCTCGACAACGACATGAAAACTTAGCACATACACCACTGGCAATGTAAAACTTACTTAAACGTGTTACGATGTCATCACTGACAGATGCTGGCCTTTGGATTGTTGACAAGTCGATTTCATAAGGAACCATCTCCACATAGATATAGTTCACAGATAGCATATTCTTCCTCGGAATGCGATATACACATGTAGCTTTATAATCACCATCAGTCCCGTCCCCATAGTTCCCGATACTACATCCAGAGTTGAGCTTGTCAACGTGATGTCCATACAATTCAGTCTGGTTATATATATAAAAAAAAGGCAAATAAGAAAACATTGTATAACGATAATTATATATGATAATATTTGTCCATATTTGGACATGATAAGAAAGAACAAAATGTAGAAAGAAGAATATACCAAAATGTAATTACCACGACATAATGAAATCTTATATAATGATACAAAATAAAATTAAGTTATATATACCATCCTATACAATAGTAAGTAAAGTATAGAGCCCCGTCCAGCCAAGTAGCATATAGGGAATATGGTGTTAGTGATCATACAATATACAGACCTGTAGCACATGATTTTTGGGGTAATGTTGTCCGTATTACACCCGTGCCGCTTTACTTTCCCATAAAAAAATCCGGTACCCATTTAAGGCTGGGTTAACCCGAAAGCCGTCGGTTGGGATCGAACCCTACCTCTTGTCCTTTGTAGTCCAGTTCACTAACCACTGAGCTATCGCGGCTCACTATACAATAGTATATTATATTAAATTTTAAATTAATGTAAAGCTATGTAATATCCTGGGTGTCCGGTTAGCGCAATCGATAGGCGGTTGGCTTACCACGGCAACAGCCGGGGTTCGTAATCCTGGCGAGGACACCTGGGTTTTACTAATTCCCTAAAAATTAGTAGGAGCCGCGATAGCTCAGTGGTTAGTGAACTGGACTACTACGGACAAGGGGTAGGGTTCGATCCCAACCGACGGCTCCGGGTTCACCCAGCCTTAAATGGGTACCGGATTTTTTCTGGGAAAGTAAAAGCAGCACGGGCGTAATACCGACCACATTACCCCAAAAATCATGTGCTGAAGGTCTGTAAAATATAGGGTCACTAACACCATATTTCCCTATACGCCACTTGGCGTGACGGGGGTACTTTACTTTACTATGTAATATCCTACAATGTAGTGTAATATTGCATCACACACATACACAATATATATAAGTGAGAGAATCATTATGAGACTTGAGAGTACATGTCATAGGAAATCTACTCTGTTACATACAAAACAGTGGGCATGTACCCGAATATCTACTAAAATCTATCTTTATAGCCATCCAAAGAAGTCAGGCGCCACTGACTGTATAACACTATTAGTGTCATGAGACATTTGACCAACATTTTACTGCAATATACAAATGAGAGGGACAAATCTGAAACAAGTGAAGAGCATCAAATACTTCAGCACAATAACAACATCAAACTGAAGATACACTTCTGAAATAACAAATATGAATACCACAGACTAAAGAGTATTTTTGAAAATGAAAAATATCTTACACAACAGGTTTATGTCAAAAGAGGTGAGAAAGGGAGATTACCGGTTCGAGATAGAGCCAGTTACGACCGTTGTAAGCGAATCATAGACTTTAGACAAACAAATAAAAACATAATTAGTGAACACTGAGATGGGATTTCTCAAAAGAAGGCTGAGAGTTGTCTGACAGATGAAAAGACCAATGAAGAGATTCTCAAAGAGGTAAACACCATTAGAGAGCTCCTAAAACATCAGAAAGCAACTATCGACATGTTTCGTACACTTCTTGAGAAGAGAAAAATTAGAATACTTGATTGCGACTAGTAAATTACAGGGAAAACGAGATGACGATGACAAAGAAAGAAGATGCTAGATAGCTTCGTGAGTAGTGATATACCAGCATTTGAAGCGTGGAAACTTCGTCGAGACGCAGATTATTCCTTATATAAATAGTCTACACGCAATAAATTTTTCTTATACAAGAAATCTACACGCAGATTTTTTTTTCTTATATGAGAGTCTACACGCAGAGTTTTCCTTATATGAAAGTCTACCTGGTCATGGTGACCTCTCAGTGACCTCTCGGGTTACCTCTTGTGGTGGGGTGACCTCTCGTAGTGGGGTGGGGGGGATGGGGAGTTATGAAAGTGGGTGGGGGGTGCCATAGCTTTCACATTCTTTGTACTTTCAAAATAGTCTTATTCAAGACAACTTTTAATGTATACTTTAAATTTTCTTTGTTGGTAATAATAACAGCTTAATCAGCGCTTGGACAACTAGCAGCGACGGTCTCGCTAATATATTTAACACGTGGAACCATCAGCAACATGAGATTTGTTAATGTCCAAATTGACCGCTTGTTCATAACACGGATACGGCTGCGTTAATGACTTTAATATCTGAACGGCAGCAGAACATCAAAGGATAACTTGAGTACTTGCCCGTGATACTGACCACAGGGCCACGTTAATGACTTTAGAAGGTACGCGATCAAAGATCGCGGTTCTCTGTGAACATTTTCGCTTGAATAACTTAAACCGCAGTTGTGGTGATGTTTTAAAGAGATGGTAAATTAATGTTCTATGATATGCTTTTACTGTGCCTATATCAGAAGTGTAACTTTCATCCGTATAATTTTATATTAGTAATGTTTTGACAAGGAGGGCATAAGTAGCTATCCTGCGTAGTAGAAGAACTCCATATATCTCTCCATAGTAACTTGTAGTAGTTGTAGTAGTGGTCGTAGTAGCAGTAGTGGAAGTTGTAGTAGTAGGTTAGAAGTTGGAGTGTATTAGAAGTTCTAGCAATAGTAGGTTAGAAGTTGGAGTGTATTAGAATTTGTAGTAGTAGATTAGAAGTTGGAGTGTATTAGAAGTTGTAGTAGTAGTAGGTTAGAAGTTGGAGTGTATTAGAAGTTGTAGTAGTACGTTAGAAGCTGGAGTGTATTAGAAGTTGTAGTAGTAGGTTAGAAGCTGGAGTGTATTATAAGTTGTAGTAGTAGTAGATTAGAAGTTGGAGTGTATTAGAAGTTGTAGTAGTAGTAAATTAGAAGTTGTAGTGTATTAGAATTTCACAAAAGTGATCAATTTACATCTGATCCATTAGTGACCACTGTCCTCTTCCTTTTAGCCATGATATTCCATCATCTCTCCTCTCCTTGGCTCCTAGCGTTACGACCTCCTTCCATTCTAACTCTTACTCATTCTCACAATGTATACCTACCATCTCACCTTCCTTCCTTCCTCTCTCTCTCTCTCTTTTATCCCCTCTTAGGTGTCTCTCTCTCCATTCCAGCCTCCCACCTCTCTCTTTCTCTCTCTCTCCTCACGTTCCACCCGCCATTGTATTTTATCTTCCCTCATAGACTGCCTTCCATTGTAACACATATTCATTCTTGCCTTTTATCTCTATCATCTTCCCGTCCTTCGCCTAGACTTCTCTCTCTCTCTCCTATTCCCTCTTAGGTGTCTCTCCTCCCATTCTAGCCTCCCTACTCTCTCTCCTAGCGTTCCACCCGCCATTGTATTTTTAGCTTCCCTCATATACCACCTTCCATTGTAACACACATTCATTCTTGCCTTTTATCTCTATCATCTTCCTATCCTTCGCCTAGACGTCTCTCTCTCTCTCGCTCTCTCTCCCTCTCTCTCCTCACCAGGATCGTACTTTAACTTTTCATAAACACTAATATCATTGAATAACAATCACAAAAAGTCTTTAAATGTCTAATTTTTTTTTTATTAGCAAAGGACAAGTTTTATTTGACTGACTTAACAAGCGAGTTGGAAATTTGTATTCTTGTACTTATCCTAACCTCTTTGGATTTCCATATCTTTGTCACTTTAACAAATGACAGACAATCGAGACGCCATATAGGTTAAATAAATAAAATCTTGGGGCGGGAAAGTTCTCCACTAACCACTTAGTATCGGGACTGTTGAGCAGGGCAATGTCTACGCGCCCTGAATATGCTTCAGCATATCTTGGTGACGTTTAAACATCTTTGGACACAATGGACAGCATGTCATTGTAACAATCACAGATGTCATGTCGTTGTATCAGTCACGTATGGCATATCGTTGTATCAGACACGTATGTCATGTCATTGTAACAGTCACGTATGTCATGTCGTTGTAACAGTCATGTCGTTGTAACAGTCATGTCGTTGTAACAGTCACAAGTGTCATGTCGTTGTAACAGTCATGCCGTTGCAACAGTCACAGGTGTCATGTCGTTGTATCAGTCATGTCGTTATAACAGTCATAGATGTAATGTTGTTGTATCAGACACGTATGTATACATATGTCATGTTGTTGTCCGAGATGGTGTCTGAGCCAGAGGTCCCCATGTGTCGGGTGGTTTGTCTTTTACCAGCCTTAAAAAAATCTAATTTGTCTTAATTGAAAGGTGATTACTAGTTCGTTTTCGTTGTAGATGATTTAAGACTTCATCATTTGTTTTCTTTCCAGCCAATTCTTCCTATTCTTCTACACATCTGCATCTAGAAGCCTTCAATGTTATATTCAAAGTTTGGCTACTGACCATACTTCGCGCTCATTGATCAGAGTCGATTCTATATTCAACCACTGAACTCTCTTTCTATTGTCTTCATGTTTCTCTCTCTCTCTCTCTCTCACTCTCACACACACACACACACTCTTGCTTTCTCCCTCACTCCCTCTCGCTCTCTTGGGAGTAAATTTATTGGTATAAGTGACCTCTCGTCCAGATTACTTTTTGTGTGTGTGTACATAAACCAAACACCAGATTCGTTGTTTGTCATGTTTCACTCCCATTGGATACAATTGGGTCTCTATAACCCTAATGAACACCTCTCTTTATAGACCATATTACAGAGCATAAGGGCATAAGATACCTTTGAAGGGGTTAAAAGAAGTGAATGCATCACGAAAGGAGGTCAGAAAAAAACAAACAATGTTTAAAGAATGAGACTCATAAACTAGCCAAAATGGATACTAAAAATATTTGATTAATAATAAAATAAATCTAAGGTATGCTGATGATACAGTATTAATCGCTAAGAGTGAAAATGAGTTACAAGAAATGTTGGACATTGTAGTGAAGGAAAGCAAAAATAAAGGACTCAGCCTTAATAGCAAAAAGACAGAGGTGTAACAACAAAGAAAAAGACATCACCTCAGTGCAAAATAAAGACAAGTGGAACACTATTAAAATTTAAATATTTGGGAACTTTGTTAACCTCAGACGGAAGATGTACAAAAGAGGTGAGATGTAGAATGGCTCAGGCAAAAGCAGCTTTCCAAAAAATGAGGAAAATACTATGCAATCCATTTTTGACAATAGAAACAAGAAAAAGAGTTCTTAAATGTTACATAGAGCCAGTCTTAACATACGGATGCGAATCATGGACAATAGGACAAAAGACAAGAAAATCACTGGAGTCTGTAGAAATGTGGTTTTACAGAAGAATGTTGAGAATACCATGGACAGCTAAGAAGTGAAATGAAGAGGCTCTTAGAAAGGTCAAAGCAAAAAGAGAGCTAATTTTCAATGTTAGGAAGAGACAATCAACATTTTTTGGTCATGTAATGAGAAGAGAACAACTTGAATATATTGTGACAATTGGAAAAATTGAGGGACGAAGAGATAGAGGGAAGCAAAGAGAAAAAATAACAGATAGCTTAAGAGAATGGCTCGGCAGAAGGTCAACAACAGAAATGATAAATAGCTGCCGAGATCGAATGTTGTGGAGAGACTTGATCACCTACGCCACTAGGACCGGTACTTGATGATGATGAATAAAATAAAATTAATCTAGGACTATTACATCCCACGGTTCCTCTTCCGCGTTTTGTGGTGGTGATGGCAAAGAGTACCCAGCGTCTACATCACGAGCTGGTTGAGGTATATTAGCCACGGCCTGGAGTCTTATTGTGGTAAGTGCATGATCAAAAATTAAATGTACTAATTCACTATGTGAAATATCATATAATAATAATCCAAACAACTGGTGCCGAATCCGGGTATTGAAATCTAGGTGACATGTATGCTGATTAATGTTCGTTGCCAAGTCATGACACTCCTCACAGTGACGATGGGTATCGTCCTGCAGAAGAATTGTGATTTTAATAAGGATGTTTTGTTCCATATTTTAAATCTGAAATTTTCACAAAAACGAGATGGTGTTACTCAGTCGACTTATAATGAGGATGTTGAGTTACTAAAAATAGATTTTGACGTATGTTTGAATATTGGGTGAAAGAATACAAGCAGTCTCAATTGGTTACCAGGCTAATGAGTATTCTCTTATTGCAGCATACGTCAAAATCATGGAATATCATGGATACAAGGAAGAGGACAGTGGTCACTAGCTAGATCAGATGTAAATTGATCACTTTCGTGAAATTCTAATACACTCCAACTTCTAACATACTACTACTACAACTTCTAATACACTACAACTTCTAACATACTACTACTACAACTTCTAATACTCTCCAACTTCTAACATACTACTACTACAACTTCTAATACTCTCCAACTTCTAACATACTACTACTACAACTTCTAATACTCTCCAACTTCTAACCTACTACTACAACTTCCACTACTACTACTACGACCACTACTACAACTACTACAAGTTACTATGGAGAGATGGATGTAGTTCTTCTACTACGCATGACAGCTACTTATGCCCTCCTTGTCAAAACATTACTAATATAAAATTATACGGATGAAAGTTACATTCTGATATAAGCACATTAAAAGCATATCATAGAACATTAATTTACCATCTCTCTAAAACATAACCACAACTGCGGTTTAAGTTACTCAAGCGAAAATGTTCACAGAGAACCGCAGTCTTTGATCCCGTACCTTCTAAAGTCATTAACGTGGCCCTGTGGTCAGTATCACGGGCAAGTATTCAAGTTATCCTTTGATGTTCTGCTGCCTTTCAGATATTAAAGTCATTAACGCAGCCGTATCTGTGTTATGAACAAGCGATCAATTTGGACATTAACAAATCTCATGTTGCTGATGGTTCCACATGTTAAATATATTAGCGAGACCGTCGCTGCTAGTTGTCCAAGCGCTGAGTAAGCTGTTATAATAACAGTTGGTAATAATTACCAACAAAGAAAATTTAAAGTATACATTAAAAGTTGTCTTGAATAAGACTATTTTGAAAGTACAAAGAATGTGAAAGCTATGACACCCGCCCCCCACTTTCATAACTCCAAATTTCCCCCCACCCCACTACGAGAGGTCACCCCACCACAAGAGGTAACCCGAGATGTCACCACGACCAGGTAGACTTTCATATAAGGGAAAAATCTGTGTGTAGACTCTTATATAAAAAAAATCTGCGTGTAGACTATTCATATAAGGAATAATCTGCGTCTCGACGAAGTTTCCACGCTTCTAAACCTGGTATATCACTACTTTCGTGTCGTAGCACGGCAGACAGTCAACAACACAATTGATACGATGCATTGTGAACAAAGTTTTGTAGAGGGATATGACACAATCCGGTATGGCACATGATAATGATATACAGAATAGAATACAATGTTCAAAAACAAATTATATTACATCATAACATGTCATAAATTATTTTTTATTACACATTACAACACTCAACACCAAATCATATCTTTTCAAAATATACCATAATATAGCAGACCACTTCAAACTAAAATATACTTCGCCTTCGCACTGGCCACAATAGAATGAGGAATCACATGTTCACCAAATTCAAAATAGGTACAAGTAGCTTATGTCACTGTACACTGGACAATATGACTACAAAACATGTTCTACAGGATTGCCCCCAGTACACAGACCTGAAAAGAGGAATGTTGTCCACACCCACCTCCCTGGAAGAGAAACTATATGGTGCAATCGATTCGCTTAAACAGACAGCTGCCTTCATGAGAGAGTCTGGAATCCTACTCTGATTGAGTCTTGATCGCAGACTGAAATGGGTGACTAAACGGTATTGTAGTACAACAGACTACTCAGTACCACTCCATACCAAACATATAATGTCCAATGTCATGCCATTGTTAGTTACGATACATATTGTTACATTATTTTACCTTCTTACAATGTTTTATTTTATATTCTGTTACATTTTATTAGAATACCCTTCTATTCTTTCCGTGCTATATTATTGTTATTGCATATATTATAATATGATATATTTTAATATGGTATAAAATAGTTAAGGGCAGAAAGAGACCAATGGGCAGATCAGTGCTGAGATATAAGTATGTGTGCAGGGCTTCATTGATGGAATTTTCTATAAGTGAAAGGAACTGGGAAAATGTGGCATCTGGTCGTAACGCAAAAGAGCAAAACTTAAAAAAAATGGCACAGCAACTTTCGAGACAGTGCCGATATCAAATTCAGAAGACAAAATGCGCAAGAGAAAAGAGACAAGGGCAGGTACCGCAAATACACCTTGCTCGTTGTGTGGATGGATCTGTCTGTCCAGGTTTGCTAAATTCAGCCACGACAGAAGATATTCAGTAAAGCAGCACCCAGTATGAGACACTAAAGCTTTGCCAAACTACTGACTTATCATGATTGTTTGCTACCAACCGTCTGTCAAGACGCCAAAGACCATATATAAAATAGTTTACTTTATGAAGGATGAATACCAACATGTCTTCTGTGTAGTGTTGCTAAAACGCCAGGGTACACATTGCCTGTTGTACAACTGTAGTCCACATAGGCAGAGTTTACTATTTGTGTACAGGTCGGTTTGGAAGGCCATGCTGTCAATAAAAATATGTTTACATTAGCATCATGAATAAAATATGAGATAGAAAAACAAATCCAACAAGTAGATATTGTAGACTACCAAATAAAAAAGCAATTGACATAACAGAATGTGAATATACAGACCTAAGAGAAATTAGAAAAACAAATGTTTATACACACTCTGTGCTATCATTGTCATACATTGACACTTCTTGAAGGATACAATTATAAAATAAGAACACGCAAAATGACAAATAAATTTACAAAACGTGTAATGCATGTATGCAGTTCTATTTTGTAGTCCCTACACTTCTCAAATGTTAAGTCAGTCCTATAATATGGCTGTGAAACATGGAGATCAACAAAATTGAAAATCATGAAGATACAGACTTTCATTAATGGATGCTTACGCAGAATAAAAGGATGGAAATGGCATGACAAAATCACTAACATAGAATTATGATTATGTGCCAGTCAAATACCAGTGGATAAAGAGATACAACGAAGATGATGGCGCTGGATAGGACACACACTGCGAAAGCCAACTGAAAGTATTACACAACAGGCCCTTTTTTGGAATCCCCAGGGGTAAAAACAAAGAGGAAGGCCAAGGAATTATTGGAGAAGACAGGCAGAAGCAGAGATGAAGATGATGGGGAAGACATGGAATGATCTTAAAAGAATGGCAAGAAACAGAATGCCTTGGAAACTGTTTGTTAAGGACCTATGCTCCACAGGGAGCTGAAAGGTAGAAGGAGAAGAAGATACTTCTCAATGATTTTTTTGGATCAAGGCAAAGACATGCATGTAAATGCACATAAAAATGCGAAGCTGCAGTAAAGCTATTTGCGAAGGGAAAATTTTAAAAATACAAATATGGTATGGTTGAGGCTTTACGTGTTTAATGGACGACGTTTTGGCTCAATAGACCTTCGGTAGCAAGCCTGCTGGCGTAGGTGATCATGTCTCTCCACAACTTTCGATCTCGACAATTATTTATCATTTCTGTTGTTGACCTTGAACAAAGCCATTGATTTAAGCTGTCTGGTATCTTTTCTCTTTTCTTCTTTCTATTTCTTCGTCACTCAATTTTCCCTCTTTCTTCTTCTTATTTCCTTCCTCGTCTGCCTTTCAGGGTCGAGAGGAGATATAATTTGCAGTCTTTTGCTACACATTTTCCCTGTTACAATTTATTCAATTTTTTCTCTTCTCATTATATGGCCCAAAAATTGTGATTATTTCTTCCTAGTATAGGATATTGGCTCTCTTTATGCCCTGGCCTCTTTCAGAACGTTTTCATTACTCTTCATAGCAGTCCATTGTATTCTCAACATTCTTCTGCAAAACAACATGGCTACAGCCTCCTGAGAATTTCTTGTCTGCTGTTCTTGTCCATGATTCACATCCATATATTAAAGCTAGCTCAATATAACATTTAAGAAACCTTTTTCTTGTTCCTATTGTCAAAAATGGATTGCACGGTATATTCCTCATTTTTTTGGAAAGCTGTTTTTGCTTGAGTCATTCTGCACCTCACCTTAGTTGTACATCTACGATCCGAGGTTAACAATGTTCCCAAATATTTAAATTCACTTACCTGTTTTAATATTGTTCCACTTGTCTTTATTGTGCTATGAGGTGGTGTCTTTTTTTTTATTACTATTACTTCCATTAAGTCTGAGTCCTATATTTTTTTATTTCCTTGACTATAATGTCTAACATTTCTTGTAACTAATTTTCACTCTTATCGATTAAGACTGTATCATCAGCATACCTTAGATTATTTATATTATGACCACCGATTGTTATTCCATGCATGTCCCTTACAGATCTTAAATTAATCTCACTATAAATATTAAACAAATCTGGTGACAGCACATAACCTTGCCCAACACTTTGTTTTATTTGTTAACACATTCCCAATTGATTTCCAGTTCTTATGGCCGCTGATTGTTGCCAGTACATGTTGTTTAGTATTCTTAGATCTTTGCTGTCAACAATTATGCCTACTAAAATTGTGAGTATTTCTTGGTGCTTTACTTTGTCAAGTACTTTGGAATAATCTATTACACTTAGGTATATATCTTTTTTCACCTATTTGGCTCTTCCTATTAAAGATCTTATGATGTAATTGGCAGTTCGTGTTCCTTTACCTCCAACATAACCACACTGTTCATCACTAATTTCTGGACTATTTTGTTTTGCATTCTTTGCTGCTTGATTTTTAGTAATATCTATTCATGTGACTCATAAGGTTTATTGTGCGATGATCATCGCATTCAATCACACCAGACCTTCATATGTAACTAATAATGAAGTATCTAAAACATCTAGTATGACAACATGAACTATCTAATTAGTTTCGAACTAGAATGACAAATAAAAATGAAAATGTTTTCCCTGCGTATTGTGCTGTGGCAAGAAGGAAAATGAACTAGGGCTAGTCTACGCAGGATACCCGGTGTAGTTGACCAGCTAATGGGAGGGCCAAAACACAGATATGAGCACATTAGTTTATGAACTTTACAAAAGTAATCAACCCAGGCACAAAAGATATTAGGGACCACCAAAGTGTCGCAGTGTGATCTAGTAGAGGAAGGCTGTGAATAGCATAGCATGTGCATAAACTAATGTGCTCATACGCGAGCAAAATAGTAAAATATGCAATAGGGAAGGAGCAACTACAGGGAAACTATGTGTACGAGTGTGATACAATCATGCCTCGTAGAGTCAACGAACCCAACTGGACTATAAGGAGATTCCAAGATCAACGGCTGCGATCGACGGAGTGGCGTAGGACGATACCAATGATAATGATTTCGTTTTACCCTTGTGGTCTGTGAAATTGAAATCGAACACTACTGGACTGCTGGTATTCTGTTGAACATCGCGAAGGTGTTCACAAAATCTTTCACATAAACGTCACCCAGACTGAAAAATATAAATCATTTGGCATAGCTATATTGTCGGATAGACATATAGAACAATTCTTGATCTAGAACCGTCCGTTAGTGAATAAGACAGAGTGTCGGAGTAGAGCACATAAGCACAGGTAATACAGTTACGTTCACAGGGGACCGTACCCATGTGTTTATGGTCGGAGCGAGGGAGATGGCTTCTGACCAGAATATCTCTCAAATTCTTGTCGCGTTTAAAAGGCGACCATAACGGAATTACGGAAAAGTAGACGAGTAGTAGGATCAAAGTGGAGAATGGAACGGTAACGGTAGAGTATCTTCACATCAGCTATGTTGTGAGGATGATAGGTGATGGTGAGTATTCTTCTCTCAGAGAAAGGGGGGGGCGGTTGTAAGGAGTGAGTGCCTCAGGACGAGAGATAAAGAGGACAAGTTAAAAGGCAGATTAGAGGATCGAATCTGGATAAAGCTGACAACTAAAGAAGCTTAACATAAGGTGAGCCTGTTGGAGAAAATCCTGGTCATGCTGGCAGATACGACGAAGACGCAATAAGTGAGAAAAAGGAATATAATCACAACATTAAGGTGAATGTGATGAAGTGTAGAGAACGTAACAATGGGCGTCTGTAGCTTTATAGAAAACCTAGGTGTGGAGGTCATAAATGCCCAAGGAAACAATAAAGTTCAAAAAAGTAACAGAGGAAGTGGATATCCAATATGTGACATTGATGGCTATGTGAAAGATGCGGATGTAGTGGATCAACTTGGAGATGTCGTCTTCAGGTAGATCGGTTAGTCCGACGCAGTAATCAATGTACCGGAGAAGGGGACCCTGACACGAACTGAGTATTCAGTGTGCAAGGTAACCCATGAAAAGACAGGCATAGCCTAGGTCCATCTTGATTCCCATTGCTCCACCACTGATTTCGTCATAGAAGTCACCATTGAACTCAAAGGTGATATGGTTGAGGACAAGCTCAGTGAGGCGGAGATGAGTGAAAGTATCAAAAGAATGGTGTTGTCTTTGGTCAAGAAACAACCGTAGTGCCAGGAGGCCGTCGGCGTGAGGGATAGAGGCGTAAAGAGAACAAACATCGAGGACGAAAAGTCGATATGAGCGATCACGGGAGAGAGAGATGGAAGAGAAGATTCTCAAGGCATGGTTCATGTCTTTGACAAAGGAGGGAAGCCTGGCCGCAATATGTTAGAAGACTCAGACAAGATAGTCGGATATGTGTTCTATTGGCAAGCATATGCTGCCACGATAGGACGTCCAGGGTTGTCACATTATATGTTAAAACCTATCCTTTTTGTTCCAAGATAGTGAGATTGTGATCTGTCGACCACTGCAGGATTTGCATCAATTTTAGCTCTCTAAGCTAGATCACTGGGTTAAAGTCACCCGGTTGTTCTACTTAACGAGTTTGTGTCGGTGCTAAGGAGTTCCTGCGCCTGGCAGCGGATCTTTTTTGGCGAATAAGGTGGTACGAATGTGACTTCCACCGTCGTGATGTCGATATGCGTTTTGCGTCATAAAATTGTGGGCAGTTCAATAACTGTCGTTGGATGTGTTCAGTGCCGATGAATTTCAGCTCTTATCCTTGTGCCAAGTCAATCGAAGGTTCCACTTTAAGGATTCTGACAACGTTTACGTGTTCATGCATCCTGGCTGCGTTCTTTAGAGCGAATCAAGCCTTGTATGTGAATCTATTGTTGGCATGGTTGTGCCGGCTACCTCATAATATGGGATGATCATATATACCAGCCGCGTGCCGATCGTTAATCTGCAGACATGGTACCTATCCCGGATCTTCGTGTTAGTCAAGCGAGAAGGTACATACATTCAGGAGAGTTGCGAGGGGAACGGGTGTGGACCTGTGAACCAGTTCATCGTTTCACACTGGGGAATTTACTGGGGGAGGGGAATGAAGAGGGAGGGGTGGAAATAAATCTGAGCGCCTATGGACAGTTGTTCTATGTACGAGGAGATAATCCTATGACTAACTAATACTCTATTCACTTACTTACCATAGACGTCTAGAGTGCACGTCCCCTGCTCTATGTTACCATCTATTGTACATACGAATTTTGTCTCATGTACACTGGCCCTGCTAATTCTCAGGACCATTCGTTTTACATTATTGTAGTTGGAGATGGAACCTCGGTATGGTGCGTAAATATCAATGCAGCTGTTGTTGGTATAGCAAGTTGAGAGATTGATTGTATTACTTCCAGACACCAATTGCCAGGTTACACTTGTTGCACTGATTGAAGCATCGCATTGTAGGCTTGTGGGTTGTCCTTTTTCCAGGACCACATTACAACCTTTATATTGAATATTGGCATATACAAGAAAGCAAATAAATTATTTCGAAATGAGAACAATATACATTTTATAATTAAAAACTAACTAGTGCAAAATATGTAATTGGGGGGGGGAGGGGGGGGAAGAACTAATTAAGACGTATATATATTATATATATTGTATAATTTATAACCAATTGTAATAATGTGTTTGTTTTTTTAATGTTCAGTACATAGTTTTCTTGTGTTTTATATGGAAATGAGAAGTGAACTATTCATTCACCGAACAATTGTTTATTTTATTTTTTATTTTAAAGCATTCATTCACAATAACACAAATACATTTACTGGATCTTGTAAAAAAAATAATTCGATTTGTTTTTTTCTGGTGTCATGTTTATTATATAAATTGCATAATCGTGATTATTTATACGTTTCCTCTGTCTTTCTCTCTGTTCTATTTTAAAAAAAAAAACTTACCCAGGTTTTCTGTGATCGTGAAAAGTAAAACAGCGGAAAGCAAGGCTAGAAATGTTGTCATCTTTAACACTCAAGCTCTTAGACGTAACGCAGTTTAGTCCAACTATCAGGAACTTCAAATCTTGAATCATAAATGTCTCTCCTTTTGTTCTCTGTTTAAGTAACTGAAACTTATTTATAATTGCAGAAACTTGTGAGGACCTGTTAACCAGGAAGTACTTAGTGCTCCTAGGCAACGTGAAAAGTGGCAGCGGGTGGAAAGAACAATAACAGAAAGCATGTTACCTGGGCGGGGCATCAGGGGTACGACAAGAAGAAGGTTGTTTCAAGACATCAAGAAGACCTTGCACATAACAAGAGACGAAGTGGGAAATCTGGTTAGAAACATAGATTCTTTCCAATGGGCTGTTATGAATGCAACGTTCTGCAATGGATACGCGACCTGATGATGCTATTGATACATAAACATATACATGTGTGTGTGTGTGTGTGTCTGTGTGCCTGTTTTGCTGAAGAGGCACCATCCTGAGTTAACAGGCACTGGTCGCTTAAAGGCCGGATTGTGGTTATCAATTACAGTTGTAGAAGATCTAGCTAAAGCACGGTAACATAACACATGAACATGTCAGACCACGACCAGGTCGTACAAATTATACACTTCTATTGACAGTTTGGAAACAATCATCAAATGTTGTTCATAACAACTCTGTCTTATTAATGTCTATAGGATCTCCTGAAGAATGTTGAAAGTTCCCTAACAGCTAAAAAGACCAATGAGGAAGTTCTCAAAGAGACCAACGCAAAAAGAGAGCTCATAAAAAAACATCAGAAAGTAACAACCAACGTTTTTTTCGGGCATTCATGAGAAGAGGAAGCTGGGATACTTAGTTACAACTGGCAAAATAAAAGGAAAGAGAGATCGCAGACGACAGGGAGAGAAAATACTGGATAGCTTGGTGTCATGGCATGGAAAACAGTCAACAACAGAACTGATACAATGCACTGTATGTAGAAGATTGTGGAAGGACATGATCGCCTACGCCAACCTGTATGACGCATAATGATGATGATAGGATCTCCTTTCTAGACGCTTGAAAATCATTCTAATCTATATAAGTAGGTTAAAATCATATGTTGCGAAATTACAACTTTTCGTACAGTCGGTTCCATTCTTCTTGCACTAAATACCAGCTACTAATATCTCGGTCTAATGTTAGCTACATCTTGACAACATATTGTATCACTTTGTCAAAGTATGTCCCTCAGGTGCGGACTGTAGCTAACTGAATTTTTACTCGTTGTAGGTTCTATCCTCTGGTGTTAACTGCCGTGTCTGATTCTGTTTCTGACCGACTTTTCTGTTGTGAGGATTTAGATCTGCAGAATGTCTCCTTGGTCTACGTATCGTCGCTCTTCTACGTCAGGAAAGTGTAAAAGTGTCACCCACCACTATTTTTATTGAGCCGGATGCAGTGTTGGTCCCTCTCCCCCACCCCCACTATGTTGGGCATGTATCACCAAATCTTCTCGAGAAACATCAACCCCAGCAGCTCCCCAACTTTCCATTACCGAGGAGCCCACAATAACTACCTTTCAATGTCGGTATTCCTGGGAGCCACGGACTACAGTTTTAGAAACGCTGATCTAACCGGAGTGTGAGAAAGTCTCAAACATTTGCTCTTCCTGTCCACGTGCGATCTGGTCACCCGATTGGCCACGTCAAGCTCGCGTTCGCTTAGTAATCCCCCTGCTTCTCTACCACCATTTCAACCACTATCCCCTAGGGTAGGGTGTATCTCTAGTTGTTCTTTCCCAATAAAATTACAGATTCGGCAAACTTCCTTTAAAAAACAAATTTATCTGATAAAATTATCTAATAGTCAAATGCAATAGTTCAGTTTCTCATCTTATCTTATTCTAATCCTCAATTCAAACAAACTTATATAAAAACCTAAACAAATATCTGAATTCTGACATTTGAAAACTCAAACATGATAACTATTAAAACAATCTTCATCTTCAATGATTCATGTGCGACTATCAAAACCATGGTGGCACTTCCATAATAAAATAATATCATATACACATCATAAGAACAAAATACATCTATATTAAACACATATGCATATATCTATAAAAACATATTTCTATGAACTCATACTTTACGATAACATATCTCCAGGGATAACATTTACAGAATAGGAAACATTAAAAAAACTTAACATTCAAACTGTCGTAATAATTAACCCTGATATACGTGGCTAACGCAAATAATAAATGACACAACTGCATTTACCTATTACAAATGAATTATCTGATATAAAAAGTGTAATATAATCTAAAATACATTCACTAATAATATAATGTAAAGCAATATATAATATAATTTGATGTGATGATATGGTATACATTATATTATATCATATTAACATATATTCTTCTACTTCTTTCCTTCCTCATTTACCTTTCAGCGTCGAGGAGAGATATAATTTGCGGTCTTTTGCTCTTCTGTTTGCTTCTGCTGCCGCCATGTCTCCCAGTGCTTCCACTATTCCACCGATCCATCTCTTTCGTGGTCGACCCTTGGGGCTGGTGTTCTCACGTTTGTTGAATTCTCGTTGTGTTATGTTTTGATCTTTATGCCTTGTCACGTGGCCAAACCATTTTATCTGATCTGTTGTTTCCTTATATATTCTATGGCGGGGGCTATCCCTAGCTTTTTTCTCAGTTCTTCATTTCTGATCTTATCTCTCAGACTGTTTCCTGTATTTCGTCTACCACATTTCTTCTCAGTAGATGTTATTTTTTTTAATATTACCGTATAATATCATATATCATGAACTATCATATTGTCGTATCATATCATATTATATTGCATTGTATTGCCTTGTTGTGTGTTCCCTTAAAATGTAATATTTTGCAGATGTTTTTTTATGCAAAATTTTGTTTCCCAAACTAAAGAAATACAATTTATATCAATAAAACAGCAATGCATACAAGAGAGAGAGAGAGAGAGAGAGAGAGAGAGAGAGAGCAATATAGATTTAATTATATCTGTCAAAGTTGTACTACAGGTGGACTTTAAAGAAAAAAAATTAAAATCGGTAACACATTATACATCCGAATACTTCATGAGAAACATTGAGGAACGAATAAATTAGAAACAGATAAAAATTAAGATCAGTCCTGAACTATATCCAAGAACAACAGCTTAAATGGTTTAGGCATGTCATGTGTTTACAGGTACAGATTTTCCAACAACAATTAACGAAAAGATACAACAGAAGCGGTACAAATGGACACACCGAAATATCTGCAGCAACAGAAATAACAATCTATGAGGCGGAAAAAGAGAAGCTTCGATAACTTTTCATTTAGCCTCGACTATGAAAGTCAATAAAGGATAAATCGGTCAATACGAGAGGTAAAGGGAAATATTAAAACACTGTCTACTTTAGAAGGTATAGAACACAAAGACCTTGTGAAACTATTACAACTTTGACATTTTAAAAAGAGCTATTTCTGATTTAGTGAAATTAATATACTTCTCCCAGTGTGGGAAGCTGCCCCTGGCGTCATGCCCAACACGGCCTATTGTATTGTATTGTATCATATTGTATTATATTGTATGGTATTGTATTATTGAATCATATTGTATTATAATGGAAAACCCTCGTTCGGTAGGGGATATCATGTGCTACAGGTGATACCCGATCGTCATCAAGCTACTGTAAGCAAAATAAAGATTAAACAAACTCTAAAGATATGTACGTGGAATGTGAGAATACTCATGCAGAAGGGTAAACTAGAAAACGTCATACAAGAAATGAAAAGAATGGATTTACAATTACTGGGACTTTGCGAAATGAGATACACCGGATCAGGGGAGATGTATTCTGATAAACATAAAATAATCTATTCTGGAGGTACTGAACACCAAAAAGGAGTAGGTATCATCTTGGATGCAGAAAGAGCAAGAACAGTGAAAGGCTTTTACCCAATATCTGACAGAGTCCTTTTAGTGAAATTGAATGGAAAGACAATAGACATAAATCTTATACAAGTTTATGCACCAACAGCAGACAGTCTAGAGGAAACAAATGATAAAATTTACAACGAGCTAAATGAGGCACTTCATAAATGCAAACAACATGAAAACACCATAGTTCTAGGGGATTTTAACGCAAAAGTAGGAAAGGAAAGAGTTGAGGAAGTAGTTGGTCATTATGACTTAGACAAGAAGAATGAAAGTGATGAGAAACTTATTGACTGGGCAAGAACACACAACATGATGATAGGAAACACCTGGTTTAAGCAACATCCAAGACGTCTGTTGACATGGAAAAGTCCAGGGGACAACGCACGTAATCAAATTGATTATATAATGATAAGCAATAGATTTAGAAACAGTCTGGTGTGTGTGAAAACTAGACCAGGGGCAGATTGCAATAGTGATCATGTACCAGTTGTGGGAAAGCTTAGAGTAAAATTAAAAACAACAAAACGTTAACAGTCAATTAACATCAAGTTAAATTTAAATTTACTCAAATCAGACAAGAAGCTGCACGACAAATATAACATCACAATTCAGAACCGGTACAATGCAATAGAGAAGATACAAAGCATTGATGAACAGTGGGAAATGCTAAAAGAATCAATGCAACAAACATCAAAAGAGTTCATACCACCAGTGAGGACAAATTTAAGAAAGAAATGGATGACAGATGATATTTTGCAGTTAATGGATACAAGAAGAAGAAATAAAGAAAATAAAGATGAGTATGCGAGATTAAATAAAGAAATTGTAGTAAAATGCAATGAAGCAAAAGAAACATGGCTAAAAGAGAGATGCAGAGATCGAATTGCAACAAAAAGGAGATGATAAAGCTATGTACAAATAAATTGAGGAATTAACAGGAAGAAAATCGCAATCAAAAACTGGATGTTTAAGATCAAAGAAAGGAGAACTGTTGATTGATCAAGAAAACATAAGGGAACAATGGACAGAATACATTAAGGATCTTCATAATGATGAACGAACAGAAGTAAATATTAAGGATAATGGAGAAGGACCAGAAATACTCAGAGAAGAAGTGGAAGACGCCTTGCGCAATATGAAAGCAGGCAAAGATCTTGGACCAGATAATATAACTAAATAAGAGATTGAAGCCGTGGGTGATTTTGGAATAGAAATAACAATAAAAATATTGAATGATATCTACAATAGCGGATATATACCAGACGACATGCTCAAATCAATATTCATAGCCCTACCAAAGAAATTTGGGGCGATTGAATGCGATGATTATCGCACAATAAGCCTTATGAGTTATATGACTAAGATGTTACTAAGAATCATCATGCGAAGAGTGCGAAACTAAATCAGTCCAGAAATTAGCGATGAACAGTGTGGTTTTGTTAGAGGTAAAGGAAAAAGCAATGCCATATATATCATAAGATCTTTAGTAGAAAGAGCCATAGAGGTGAAAACAGATCTATACCTATGTTTCATAGATTACACCAAGGCATTTGACAAAGTAAAGCCCCAAGAAATAATCAACATTTTAGAAAGCATAAACATAGACAGCAAAGATCTAAGAATAATAAAGAACATGTATTGGCAACAAACAGCAGCCATAAGAACTGGAAACCAATTGGGAATGTTTCAACAAATAAAACAGGGTGTTAGACAAGGTTCTGCGCTGTCACCAGATTTGTTTAAGATCCATAATGGGCATGCCTGGAATAACAATTGGAGGTCATAATATAAATAATCTAAGGTATGCTGATGATACAGTATTAATCGCTAAGAGTGAAAATGAGTTACAAGAAATGTTGGACATAATAGTGAAAGAAAGCGCAAATAAAGGACTCAGCCTTAATAGCAAAAAGACAGAGGTAATGGTAACAACAAAGAAAAAGACATCACCTCAGTGCAAAATAAAGACAAGTGGAACACTATTAAAACAGGTAAATGAATTTAAATATTTGGGAACTTTGTTAACCTCAGACGGAAGAAGTACAAAAGAGGTGAGATGCAAAATGGCTCAGGCAAAAGCAGCTTTCCAAAAAATGAGGAAAATACTATGCAATCCGTTTTTGACAATAGAAACAAGAAAAAGAGTTCTGAAATGTTACGTAGAGCCAGTCTTAACATACGGATGCGAGTCATGGACAATAGGACAACAGACAAGAAAATCACTGGAGTCTGTAGAAATGTGGTTTTACAGAAGAATGTTGAGAATACCATGGACAGCTAAGAAGAAGTAGGGTTAGATCGGAGAATAGGGAGGTAGCGATGAATCGTCCTAATCACAGCGTAGTGGTGAGGGTGTTAGGTGAGGGCGAGTACTACTCTATTCCCCCCCCTCTCTCTGCGTTCAGGACTCAATCAGAGTAAGGATTCCAGACTCTCACATGAAGTCAGCTGTCAGGCTAAGTGTGTTGATCGCCCCCACAGACAGAACATCACAATTAGAATCTGTCAGATCCACTCTGACTGAACACCCGTTATTACGTTGCACTGTGTTCTGCGCCAGTGGCCCAGTGCATCCGATTTCAGCCAGCATTTTATTCGGGTTTGCTTTCCCTAGACGTTGATTTTCCCTAATCTTCCTGTCTGATTGTCTTTTCTGTAGGGGGATTCTGCCCTTAGATGGTAGGCCCTCCCAGGTTTACGAGCACCATCTGCCCGAGTCACTAGAGGTGACTAACACAGACATGCACACACAAAGATGTGAGATGTGACTAACACAGACATGCACACAGCGATACGAGGCATGGCTAACACTGACACACATCAAGATATATGACACATGACTAAATATCATGACTCTATCCAAGGGGGGGATGAGTAGAAGGGGTAAGTGCAGATTGACGAGAAGTGTGGAAACTCGACGCAGGACCGGGAGGAGAGCTGATTCATGATAGAGGCGTTGGCGGAAGAAGTCAAGCATATGGTAGACGTTGTGAAGGAAATCTTCATCGTCTTGGCAAAGGCGACGAAGCCTGAGCAGCTGGGAATATGGAAGTGAGTTCTTACAAGAAGTAGGATGAGAGGAGTCGTAGCGGGGCAAACTGTGGGAATCAGTGGTCTTGTAGAAGACCGAGGTGAGAAGATGAGAGGTGCCCAAAGAGACTGAGATATTATGAAAAGATACGGAGGAGGTGGAGATGTGGTTGGTGATGCGGATAGAGGCGTGGAAATGACCAACATACTCGATGAAGCGGGAGATCTCATCCTCTGGAAGGTCAGTCAGACCGATGCAATCATCGATGTGCCTACGATACATAAGGGGAAGAGGGCCCTGGTAGGTATGGAAGATTTGGTGCTCTAGATAGCCCATGAAGAGACAAGCATAGCTAGGACCCATTTTAGTGCCCATAGCTACACCGCTGATCTGGCTAAAGAAGTTGCCATTGAACTCAAAGAGTTAAGATTCAAGACTAATTCCACTAGACGGAGGAGGACGACAGTAGCAATAGAAGGTTGGATCCTACGATCCAGGAAAAACTGGACAGCTAGAAGGCCGTCGGAGTGGGGAATAGAAGTATAAAGAGAGCAGACATCCATAACGAAGAGGCGGTAATGGCGATCAGGAAGGAGGGAGATAGAGGAGAAGATGTGGAGGGCGTCGTTAGTGTCTTTAACAAAAGAAGGGAGACCCATAACAATGGGTTGAAAAACACTATCAAGGAAGTCGGAAATGAGGACTGTAGGACATGCGATGGAAGAGACAATAGGTCGTCCAGGAGAGTCAAGTTTATGTATTTTGGGCAGCATATAGAAAGAGGGTTTGCCCAAGCAGTGATCAGGGAGGATCATACGGGAGGAGCTAGAGGAAAGTAGCCCGTCCTTAATGAACCGGAGGATCGTACGACGCACTACGGCGTAAAACGTCATAACGTCTCACTTTAAAACATTGGTACCGTAAAATTCCCCTGGTAAACAGCATTCCATCGTTCAGATCTTAAAGTCATTAACGCACTCCTGGTCAGTCTCCCGGTCAAGTGGTCATCAGTTGTATTTGGAATATCTTCAGGACCTTCCCTCCAGTCGTACCTTCCCTTTGTTCTCATTAGATCAAAGCCTTGTGTTGCCTATGTTTGGGAGGTCTACTATAAATGTATCTCGATTAATCTTAAGACCGCGGCTAATACACCATTTACCCCCCAGAGAGAGAGGCTACCAGTTTTAATATTATTCCACTTGTCTTTTTCTTTGATGTTACAGTTACTTCTTTATGGTATTAATGATGAGTCCTTTATTTTTTCGGTTTCCTTTACTGTAATATCTATCCTTACTAGCAACTAATTTCAAATTTGTCATTGGGCACATCATGAGAAGAGGAAAGTTGGAATACTTGGTTACAACTGGCAAAATAAAAGGAAAGAAAGATCGCGGACGACAAAGAGAGAAAATACTGGTTAGCTTGGTGTCATGGGATGGAAAACAGTCAACAACAGAACTGATACGATGAACTGTAGATAGAAGATTGTGGAAGGAAGGACATGATCGTCTACGTCAACCGGTATGGCACATGATGATGAACATGAGAATGTTATATTGTCTTTCATGTTTAGTAAGCCTTGCTTTGACCTACTTTGTCAACATTTGAATATTTTTTTAATACATTGACCCACTCTCCGAACATGGTTCGAACCGGTGACATTCCGATTGCTCATTGCGCACGTTAACCTTATATATTGTCACTGCCTCATAATCATTGAGTAGATAATGTTGACGTCAAGGATACTGATTTACCCATTTTGTAAAGACTTGATTTTCTGCAAATCCTTTGTTTTGACAAAAGTGTTGTATCAGTTGATAGCAATCAATGACTCATAGCTCACTGTTAGTAACAGGATAGTGAACTAATGCTGAGCAAGATCCTGCATTAACTCAGCATGTCGATATATGCTAAACAGTCAGACTAAAGTCGTAGTGATCAAAGAGTGCGGACAAACGTATTACTGTAAGATGACTTCGGGCAGACCGTTAGATCTTTTGGCATGTTTTTACAGTAAAATTGTAAATGTCCCAAAGGATATAAGGAACCTATGCTTTTTTAAAGATTATAAAAACCTTTAATTTTGGTTATCATTTATCATTTTAGGAACTTTCTCAGCTTTGACATAGTCTCTGCAAGAGATATCTAACACTTTACCAAAACAACTAATTTGATTTACTTTTCTTTCTTATTCTCTATTAGGGGGCTTGCATGAAAGACAATTAATAATATTGAGATCACTCGTGTGTGCAATTAGCTAACCTTGAGAAATTTGGTTTGATTTGCTAATTTTCTAATAATTTTTAAAATTCTTGTCTGTGTCCTAAGAGAAAACTTCTGATGATCAGTTTACCTGCTGCTGCGAGGTTCTTTATATTTTTTTTTCCTATTTCGAGTCGTATATAGTTACATTTATTAATTGTAGTACAATTTGTGATGTTTGTACTGTACATATCTGTGAATATAACTTTATATAAACATACACAAGTACACACATATATATGTACACTATCTCGGCTTTCTGTATGTTTAGATAGAGATTTTGCTTTTCGTTATGTTTTTTATTTTTGAAACACTAAATTTTTTGTTTTAATCCATTTGCACCGTTTGAAAGGAGGATTGTGTCATCAGCGCATCTGAGTTCTAGAATGTATATATACATAGGCGCACTGTTCTTCGAAATCGTTCCTGAAAGTCGCTCAAACTCCGAATTGCTGGAAATTCAAATCACATTTCCCCATTAGGTAAAGTGGAAAGTGAACTAACCACGTGGCCATATCCTAAACAACTCATTAAACAAACAAAACAATACTTACACAACAAATCAACAAACCTTTAAGTATAGATAGCACAATTACATATCCTAAAGATTTGACTAAGAGTAAAAATAAATAAAAACACGGCCCTACGGCTCACAGAACATACATTGTACTAAATATTTACATTGTTAGATTTTGTTTTAATAAAAAAAGGTTCAAAAGAAAAATTAATGTAACCACAGCTCCATTATGTGTAATTCAAGAACACATATCTACAACGTTGTTTTGTACTGTGAAATTTACTGAAGTTGTATAGCTGAGACAGGGGAGACAATCCTAGAAATGACGCCCAAAAGGAAAGCAACGAGCAACCCAGTGATCGTTCTTGGCGTCTGGCTTACGACTGCAAAGTCAAACAAAGAGCTACATCAATAAAAGTCATCATAACATGGGAGGTGACCAGACACCCCAATTTTTCCTGGACAGTCCTAATTTTTTACTGTTATCTTTCAACCTTTCTTCCGCATTTGTCACTGTCCGGAATTTGTCCCGATTTTGGCCGATGTTTTAGCTTTTGTCCCGGATTTTGTTAAAATACATTAGGGACACAAACGTTTACCAATGTTGCCAATATGGTAAATGTCTCTTCAAATATTCTGAAACTGAAACTCAATAACGTTTAATTCAATAACTCCTGATAACATTTTGTAAGCCTATATTGTTAGGTGTTTTAATTTGTTTTAAAATATATGTATTAATCACTTGAAAAAGACGGGAGAAATTTCATTTTATTGATGGTAAATTTAAGTCAAATTAATCCGTCCCGGATTAGGGTTTCAAAAATATGGTCACCTTAGGATTACACAACTTTTCTTATGTCACAAATTATTCGTATTTTAGGAACAACAAAATCTTTGGAAATATGTTTTCACCTTGACTATTTAATATGGCGTCATTCCGTTAGAAGTAACAACAAACATGAACTATTATTTTTTCTTCTTTTGTTCTCTTCTACCTTCTTCGGACGCAATAATAGAATATTTGAATCGTCAAGGGCGTTACTTCGAAGTTAATGATCTAGGACGCACCTGCTTAATTAAGCGAGTCGTATATGTTTGGAATCCTTGCTATCTGAACTTCAGGACCAGATCTTCGTTTTGGAACATTATACTTGTAATAGACCGCAACTGTAAGTAACAATTGACTGTGAAAATCACTTTATCTTTTAAATTTCAAAATAGTCTTACTTAAGTTTATAAATAACTGACATATAAATACAGAGCAATTCTAAATTAAAGAAGTAACTATTACACCTTTGCAACGAATCAAAATATAATAGAAAAAGGTAAGAGGCATTAATGGAGATGTAAAACGTTCAAAATTGCCTTACATAACTTACATCAGAAAAATTAATACATTTAATATTGAGCCTTGACCACGCAACATAATAATAATATGTTTTCCATTCTTACAACAACAGCGATATTGACTGTACACAAAAACGATAACGCATGCGCAACAAGCACTGGTGTTAGTGCAGGTTTTTCAAACACTAATTCCTACACTAATTGACAACCACAAATAGAAGTTAAATTCACTTTTTTAAATGTTAAAATTTAAAACGCAGCAGTGACGTAAAATGAAAGTTTGTTATCCATTGTTGCATTGAACGTTTTTTTTATTTGTTGAGTTATTTGCGGATCATCACCATTGCACTCCGAACATGTCCATAGGTGCTCAGATCCCCTCCTCAGCAAGTCCCGCAGTGTCCAGCGACTGACAACTCCAGTTTAGTGTTGGTTGATAAGTCTCTTTACATGCCCACTAAGTTTCTTGTTTCTAGCTGTGCCCATCTTAACTCCAGTACTTTTCATCCAAAGGAGTGACGTGGACTCATCTCATGGTTGTCGAAGACCTGAGCCCTTCTCGGATCTCGGCGGGCATTGATGATGTCTGCCCTATCCATTGGTTGACAGCTTTCAGCGACATCACAGCCAGCCAACCTGTCCCCTCTTTCATTTCCTCGTACTCCAGCATGTTCAGAGACGTAGACAAAGGTTACCCTACGTATTTTTACCTTCTGCGATGACTCTACCCATTTCGCGCGTTCAAAACCCCACCTCCACTTTTCTTATCACGCTCATCGAATCACTTAGTTTACAGGCGTAGTCTTGTGACTTTAACCAGAGGAATGCCCTGGTCACTGCCATCACCTTCCTCATCATGCTGCTCGTGGTGATAACGTACTCACCACTACCTTCTTTTACTAGTCTGCCTGCCGAGCGTGCTATAAACGCCCATGCACTCCTTTCGTATTACTGTCCGATCCGTATGTATAAAGATGACCGCATCTTCAACGCCGGTTTTGTCCCAGTTGATGGTGTTGACCTCCCGATTGACCACGACTGGGTTCTGCTCTTTACAGTTTTATTTTAATTCCAGAAAGTTTCTTCGCAATAAGCATACAAAGTTATCCATGTCTTTATGTAAACCATGTATATTACAATGTGCACGACCAGTGAAAATATCACAAATATATATGTCCACATAAATAAATCCGAAAATATATACCAGAATGACAGGACACTATGTGAAGCATTACAACAGGGGACAGTATAACCATCAAGATAGTTATTTCCCTTTCTACATTATTAACATAAGTTTTTGTCCTTCAATTTTTTTACACTAAAACTGTAAAATCTGCATGGAGCACACCTCGCAAATTGACCTCTGGTCTCTTCTTACTACCACCTGACACGACTGCTTATTTTACCATCGAGGTAGCATTTTACGAATAATCCATTAATTAAGCCGTTTAAAGATAATGATTAAGATGTTCAGAATTTACTATATTCGTATCTGGTATATACCAGCAGCTCCGGTTTGTGACTGAGAAAAACATATTTTTTAAGATTTAAAAATGCCAGTAAAATTGTCTTACCATAGTTGTATTAAGAAGAAACATATTTTTTAAAGAAAAGTCATTATTCAAATAATTTCTGGTGCGAAATAGTTGACAAGTGTGCTATTGCCATTTTAAGCTATATCTGACTTCTAATCAACTTAAATATAACGTAGAAATAATAACACGGAAATATAATATAGAAAAACAGCAAAATTCGTGAAATACAATATTTAGTTATATTTATTACAAGTTCCGGATATGGTCATATACAATTATATATATATATACATTTTTTTTAAATTTTAGAACAGCTGTCTTTGTGTTATGGTTGTCATGTCTACATTCACTGGAACAACAGCAAGGAGCATTTATTCTTAACAGGGGCGGAACACTAATTCCTAACGATAATGAGAACCTTCTCTCCAACTATTTTCTTACTAAAAAAAAGTATTATTATTTGTGATGTTTTACAATAGTTTATCATGGATTGTGCCAATGATTATACTGTTGATAACTCAAACATTTTATACGTGGATGAGACAATTGACAACCAACTTCAGTTTGTGAAAGCGGTGAACAGAACCAATATGGCGGCGATTCTCTTTACTTGAATAAATCATGGTTGTCGCATAACATCATCATCGAGTGCCGTCTCTGCATCAAAAGTTGCCTACCATGGAGCACCATCCCACTCTGTCTCTTGCTTTGATGGTGCAGATTGTCATAGGTTGACTTGTCCATCTTTTGATGTTACTCGTCCATGTTAGTCTTGGTCTGCCTCTGCATCTTTTACCTTATATTGTCCCTTCAAATAATACTTTTATTAGACTGTTGTGTCTTGTAACATACCCCAAAAATGTCATTTGTCTTGTTCTAATTGTGTTTAGTAGTTCTCTTTTCATTTTTAGTTGTTTTAAAACTTCATCGTTTGTTTCCTTTTCTTTCCATCCAATTCTACCTATTCTTCTATAAATCCACATTTAAAAAGCTTCAATTCTCTGTTCTGTTTTCTGGTCTAATGTTCATTTTTCTGCACTATACAGAAATATTGAGAAGATTTAACTTTTTACTATTCTTTGTTTTAGCCCTGGTGTTATTTCTTTCGATGTTAGTGTATTTTTCATGGCATTAAAATTACTTTTTGCCATTCCTATTCGTTTATTTATTTCAGTTGTACATTTTCCATCCCTGGTTATAGTATGACCCAGGTAGTTGTAGCTCTGGACTGTCTCAAGATGTATTCCTTCAACTTTAATATTTAATTGTAGGTCTTGAAAATTTTCTTTCTTTATGATCATAGTTTTATTCTTTTTGATATTCATATCTAGTCCATATTTTTTGCTTGTCATATTTATTACATTAATTAATTGTTGTAGATCTTTAGGATTTTCTGCTAGTAGTACAGTATCATCTGAAGAATTGTCGCATAACAAAACAAAAATAGACAATCGCATATAATCACTATATATAGCCTCTAGTGTATTGACAGACGATTGGTAGCAAGCAATCATGATGAGTCATTTGGTAAAAATATTAGTGTCTTATGCTGGATGCTGCTTTACTGAACAGCTTCTCTTGTGGCTGAATCTACCAATACTGGATAGACAGATCCATCCGCAGAACGAACAAGGTGTATTTGTGGTGCCTGACTTCGTCTTCTTTCTCCATTCTCCTTTTGTCTTCTGAATTTGATATCAGCACTGCCTCGAAAGTTGCTGTGCTATTTTTTTTTATTCTTATTCTCCATGTGTTACGATGTACAGCCCGATGTTCCCAGTTTCTTTCACTGATAGAGAATTCCCCCATGGAAACCCTGCACACATCCTTATACCTCAGCACTAGTCTGTCATATGGTCTCTTTCCGACCTTTTGTTCGCTATGCAGTATTTGTTTGTGAATACGCATGTTTGCCATTCTTCTTACATGTCTTTTCACATTCTTCTTACATATCTTATCACATTCTTATTACATATAATCACTTGCCCAACAATATTATGGTTGTAACCAAAAACAACATACCCTCGTTAACATGTACAGTTTTAGCTATAACATACTAAGGTCTCTACGCCTGGTCCTAGGTTGGGACTAATTCTGTTGTACTTCACTTCTTGTTTCTCATTCTCTCTCTCTGTATCGTTGGTACCATATTTCTATGTCTGTCTGTCCGTCCCTAGTGTTGTCTCTACCTCTCGAGTGGCCGTCTTTTCTGTGACTGTCAACAATGAGGTAAAGACGATCAGATCTCAAGTCGACACAATTCAGGCATTTCCCCTTTCCACACATCTCTTGTATGCTACCCGCTATATTCTGTTGTGAACAAGTGTATATGGACGTATAATTATTGGTATGTATGGATATGTACATACAAATCAATGCGCATTTGTATATGTATATTTATAGATGTGCGTATATATATATATATATATATATATATATATATATATATATATATATATATATATATATATATATATATACGCACATCTGTAAATATACATATACAAAAACATGTGGTGTATATGCATATATTATTTAATATTTTTTTTCATGCTGTAATGGTTAGTCCTTTTACACACTAATTTTCTGTGCAAATTAGCAAAAAGATAGAAGTAATGGTAGCAACGGCAAAGGAAAATATATCACTGCAATGTAAAATAAAGACAAATGGAGAAATATTAAAACAGGTAAATAAATATAAACATTTGGAAACATTGTTAACCTCAGATGGTAGATGTATAATAGATGGGAGATGCAGAATGGCTCGGGCAAAAGCAGTTTTCCAAAAAATGAGGAAGATACTTTGCAATCCATTCTTGACAATAGAAACAAGAAAAAAAGAACACTTAAATGTTATGTAGAACCAGTCTTTACATATGGATGTGAATCATGGACAACAGACAAGAAAATCACTGGAGGCTGTAGAGATGTGGTTTTACGGTATACTGTTGACAAAACAATGGACAGCTAAGAAGAGTAATGTAAACGTTATGAAAAAGGCGAAAGCAAATTGACAGCTAATTTCCAATATTACGAAGAAACAATTATCATTTTTTTGGCCATGTAATGAGAAAAGAACATCTGGAATATATTGTAACAACTGGGAAAATTGAGGGACAGAAAGATAGAGGGAAGCGAAGAGAAAAGATACCAGACAAGTTTAAAGAATATTTTTAATATATTGAAGATAGACTAATTATGGATCGGTTATACTTTAAAAGTTTAATTTAACCTCATTACAAAATATAATAAACAATATTGTTAATTAAAATTCTTCAAAGTACGGTAGTTGTATGTGGAAACTAAATTCATGAGCAAACATCTACAGCAGGCTGTCATATAATGAGACAGTCACGGACGTTATGCTGAATGGAAAGGGGAGACAATTCCAGAACTTTGAGCTCCAAGAATGACAACCAAGGGAAGTAACCAGGTGACGATACCAGGTGGAGCTGATGCTGCAGCTGTAAAGTAAAATGATCAAAAACCTTTACAACTTTACAAAATCTTTTTAATTACACAATTACTTTCTTATTTAAGAACGTCTATGTTTTTGGAAATATTGTGTTCTTAACTACAAAATGACATAACTATCTAATACAATTTCTTTCCGTTTTGAAAAAAAAAATATTTTAAAAATACATGCAAACGATTTTTTATGGGTGGTTTTGTCAGACACTCCAATAATACTCCCCCCCCCCCCCAACTGTAATTTAACAGACAGTGGTTAATTGTTGTAAGGATCTAGAAATCAGATTTCATTAATTGTTTCAACGATGAACTTAACAATGTCATAAAACATGAACTGTGTGTGTTTATATTCCATGCAAAATTAGGTTTTGAATTTAATATATTCATTTTTTCAAGAACATTTAGCGCATCTATGGATTAAGTAGTTAATATCACGCTAAGCCGCCTCGCATTACATATGGCCCATTTATAAAGGGCTATATGAATTCATTAAACATGGCTTAGATGTATTTTCTTTATTTACTTAGTATTACATTTACGTTCATAGGACACAGTCTAGCGTCCATGTTGTCTGAGATGGTTTGGCCACCTTGGCGGAATGAAGAAGAGACAGACTCATAAACACTTCGTTGATAGCAATATCATCATCATCATCATCAAGTACCGGGCCTACTGGCGTAGGTGATCATGTCTCTCCACAACCTTCAATCTCGACAGCTCTTTATCATTTCTGTTGTTGACCTTCTGCCAAGCCATTCCCTTAAGCTGTCTGGTATTTTCTCTCTTTGCTTTCCTCTATCTCTTCGTCCCTCAATTTTTCCAGTTGTTACAATATATTACAGTTGTTCTCTTCTCATTACATGGCCAAAAAATGATGATTGTTTCTTCCTAATATTGGAAATTAGCTCTCTCTTTGCGTTGACCTCTCTCAGAACATTTTCATTACTCTTCTTAGCTGTCCATGGTATTCTCAACATTCTTCTGTAAAACCACATTTCTACAGTCTCCAGTGATTTTCTTGTCCGTTGTCCTATTGTCCATGATTCACATCCATATGTTAAGGCTGGCTCTACATAACATTTAAGAACTCTTTTTCATGTTACTATTGTCAAAAATGGATTGCATAGTATCTTCCTCATTTTCTGGAAAGCTGCTTTTGACTGAGCCATTCTGCATCTCACCTCTTTTGTACATCTTCCGTCTGAAGTTAACAAAGTTCCAAAATATTTAAATTCATTTGCCTGTTTTAATATTGTTCCACTTGTTTTTATTCTGCACTGAGGTGATATCTTTTTCTTTGTTGTTACCATTACTTCTGTCTTTTTGCTATTAAGGCTGAGTCCTTTATTTTTGCTTTCTTTCACTATAATGTCCAACATGTCTTTTAACTCAGTTTCACTGTTAGCGATAAATACTGTATCACCAGCATACTTTATATTTTTTATATTATGAGCTCCAATTGTTATTCCAGGCATTCCCCTTATGGATCTTTATAAAAAAACGCAATCAAAAACTGGATGTTTATGATCAAAGGAAGGAGAAATGTTGCTTGAACAAGAAAGCATAAGGGAACGATGGACAGAATACATTAAAGATCTTTATAATGATGAACGAACGGAAGTAAATATTAAGGATAATGGAGAAGGACCAGAAATACTCAGAGAAGAAGGGGAAGACGCCTTGCGCAATATGAAAGCAGGCAAAGCTCCTGGACCAGATAATATAACTAAAGAAGAGATTGAAGCCATGGGTGATTTTGGAATAGAAATAATAAGAAAAATATTGAATAAAAATTGAATTGAATTGAAACAACAGCGGATATATACGAGACGACATGCTCAAATCAATATTCATAGCCCTACCAAAGACATCGGATGCGATTGAATACGATGATCATTGCACAATAAGCCTTATGAGTCACATGACAAAGATATTACTTAGAATCATCATGCGAATAGTGCGAAACAAAATCAGTTCAGAAATTAGCGATGAACAGTGTGGTTTTGTTGAAGGTAAAGGAATAAGCAATGCCATATGTATCATACGATCTTTAGTAGAAAGAGCCATAGGGGTGAAAACAGACTTATACCTATGTTTCATAGATTACACCAAAGCATTTGACAAAGTAAAGCACCAAGAAATAATCAAAATTTTAGAAAGCATAAACATAGACAGCAAAGATCTAAGAAAAATAAAGAACATGCACTTGCAACAAACAGCGGTCATAAGAACTGAAAACCAATTGGGAATGTTTCAAGAAATAAAACAGGGTGTTAGACAAGGTTGTGTGCTGTCACCAGATTTGTATTAAAGCAATATAGCCGTCTATAAATGAAGCACAGTCACCGTATTATACTGGAGGCTCATGATATGATCGTAGATAGTCGGGGTAAACTTGTAAAAGACAACCCCAGTTATAGACAGCTAAGAAATAGCTTGAAAACAGGCGAACTTAAATTAGAAGACGCTGTACCTTAAAACCTTCAAGCTGTTGTGGTTAACAATTGAATATGTCATCCCCTGAAACTCCCAGAATTGCCAAGCAGTAACACTTTTATTATGAGCATTAATTACTACCATACGACAAATGGCGAGATTTGATAAAATATCTTTAGAAGGATTGAAAACTGCTAGAATACAAATTTAAATAAGAGAAAGAGTATCTGGGTCGATGCCCTATGGGCCGGCTACGGCTCGAAAGGTCAATAGATAGATATGTTTAATACATAAATATTTTCCATTTATAAAAATTTTACATTTCGTGTCTGGTGTCACAAAAGGAAACAACTTCCATCAAAATTCAATTTTAAGAATGATGGGTATCTACCAGACTGAGGACACTCCTATAGATAACTGTAACTGTTCGATTTCTTTGATTAGAACTAAAATACCACTATGAGATAACAACAAACAGATATGGAGGATGCTCTAAACGAGTCCAAAGCAAACAAAAAAACTTACCAACTTACTACAAACGTCAGGAAGAAACCTATGTAACCTTATGACTATGTAATAAGAATGGCAATTTGATGTCAGTTGTAAGAACTGATAACAGTCGCAGAAAATAAATAGAAAATTAGATCAAAGAGTATTAGAAGATGACTCTTCAAATATTTTTTTTTTTTTTATTCGGGTTGAAACAAATAGAAACTTCAACAAAGAGAACAATTCTCAATACTCGGCATTTATGATAATAGCTTACAGGCTCTGTAATGAAAAAAAGTGCAACCAATCAATAAATACACAAATATCAACAAGTACAATTTAAATATTCAACAGAACCATTGAAGGTGGAGGAATCAATGATTATGGTGAAATTACACTTTTTATTTAGATCCTCTTTTCTATTCGCAAAAAAAAACGTTTTTAAATACCAGACACAGTTCTCTTGCATTTCCATACTTCATTTTAAATTACCGATCTCGACATCGACATGAACACTTAGCACATACACCACTGACAATGTAAAACTTACTTAAACGTGTTACAATGTCATCACTAACAGATGCTGGCCTTTTGATTGTTGACAAGTCGAATCCATAAGGAACCATCTCCACATAGATATAGTTCACAGATAGCAAATTCTTCATCGGAATGCGAAATGTACATGTAGCTTTAAAATCACCATCAGTCCCGTCCCCATAGTTCCCGATACTACATTCTGAGTTGAGTTTGTCAACGTGACGTTCATACAATTCAGTCTGGTTATATTTTTAAAAAGCCAAAGGAGAAAACATTGTATAACATAAATTATATATGATAATAGTTGTCAATATTTGGATATGAAAAGAAAGAACAAAATGTAGAAAGAAGAATATACCAAAATGTAATTACAACGACATAATGAAATCTTATATAATGATACAAAATAAAATTAAGTTATATATACCATCCTTTACAATAGTAAGTAAAGTAAAGAGCCCCGTCCAGCCAAGTAGCATATAGGGAATATAGTGTTAGTGATCATACAATATACAGACCTTCAGCACATGATTTTTGGGGTAATGTGGTCGGTATTACGCCCGTGCCGCTTTAGTCTCCCATAAAAAATCCTGTACCCATTTAAGGCTGGGTTCACCCGGAAGCCGTCGGTGGGGATCCTCTTGTCCTTTGTAGTCCAGTTCACTAACCACTGAGCTATCGCGGCTCATTATACAATAGTATATTATATTAAATATTAACGTAATGTAAAGCTATGTAATACCCTACAATGTAGTGTAATATTGCATCACACACATACACAATAAATAAAAGAGAAGAAATCTACTCTGTTACATACAAAACAGTGGGCATGTACCCGAATATCTACTAAAATCTATCTTTATAGCCATCCAAAGAAGTCAGGCGCCACTGACTGTATATGACCAACATTTTACTGCAATATACAAATGAGAGGGACAAATCTGAAACAAGTGAAGAGCATCAAATACTTGGGCACAATAACAACAGCAGACGGAAGATACACTTCTGAAATAACAAATATGAATACCACAGACGAAAGAGTTTTTTTTTTCTGAAAATGAAAAATATCTTACACAACAGGTTTATGTCAAAAGAGGTGACAAAGGGAGATTACCGGTTCGAGATAGAGCCAGTTACGACCGTTGTAAGCGAATCGTAGACTTTAGACATACAAATAAAAAGACAATTAGTGAACACAGAGATGGGATTTCTCCAAAGAAAGCTGATAGTTCTCTGACAGATGAAAAGACAAATGAAGACATTCTCAAAGAGGTAAACACCATAAGAGAGCTCCTATAACATCAGAAAGCAACAAATCGACATGTTTCGTACACTTCTTGAGAAGAGACAAATTAGAATACTTGATTGCGACTGGTAAATTACAGGGAAAACGAGATCTCGATGACAAAGAAAGAAGATGCTAGATAGCTTCGTGAGTAGTGATATACCAGCATTAGAAACGTGGAAACTTCGTCGAGACGCAGATTATTCCTTATATTAATAGTCTATACGCAGATTGTTTTTTCTTATATAAGAGTCTACACGCAGATTTTTTTTTCTTAAGTGAGAGTCTACACGCAGAATTTTCCTTATATGAAAGTCTACCTGGTCATGGTGACCTCGTGTGGTGGGATGACCTCTCGTAGTGGGGTGAGAGGGGGGGAGAGAGAGAGAATGGGGAGTTATGAAAGTGGGGGTTGCCATAGATTTCACATTCTTTGTACTTTCAAAATAGTCTTATTCAAGACAACTTTTAATGTATACTTAAAATTTTCTTTGTTGGTAATAATAACAGCTTAATCAGCGCTTGGACAACTAGCAGCGACGGTCTCGCTAATATATTTAACACGTGGAACCATCAGCAACATGTGATTTGTTAATGTCCAAATTGACTGCTTGTTCATAACACGGATACGGCTGCATTAATGACTTTAATATCTGAACGGCAGCCGAACATCAAAGGATAACTTGAGTACTTGCCCGTGATACTGACCACAGGGCCACGTTAATGACTTTAGAAGGTACGCGATCAAAGACCGCGGTTCTCTGTGAAAATTTTCGCTTGAGTAACTTAAACCGCAGTTATGGTGATGTTTTAGAGAGATGGTAAATTAATGTTCTATGATATGCTTTTAATGTGCTTATATCAGAAGTGTACTTTTCATCCGTATAATTTTATATTAGTAATGTTTTGACAAGGAGGGCATAAGTAGCTGTCATGCGTAGTAGAAGAACTACATCCATCTCTCCATAGTAACTTGTAGTAGTTGTAGTAGTGGTCGTAGTAGTAGTAGTGGAAGTTGTAGTAGTAGGTTAGAAGTTGAAGTGTATTAAAATTTCACGAAAGTGATCAACTTTACATCTGATCCAGCTAGTGACCACTGATATCCCATCATCTCTTCTCTCTCTGGCTCCTAGCGTTCCGACCTCCCTCCATTCTAACTCTTACTCATTCTCACAATATATTGGTTATTGGTTATGGAAGGCCTCGGTATCACAGCAAACGAATTAAAATCAATAATTGCTCAACCGCCCGTGCCAGTGGAATCATCCGCATTACTAACTCATCTCCCAAACAATCTCACAATATATACCTACCATCTCACCTTCCTCCCTTCCTCTCTCTCTCCTATCCCCTCTTAGGTGTCTCTCCTCCTATTCCAGCCTCCACACCTCTCTCTTTCCCTCTCTCTCTCAGCGTTCCACCCGCCATTGTATTTTTAGCTTCCCTCATAGACTTCCTTCCATTGTAACACATATTCATTCTTGCCTTTTATCTCTATCATCTTCCCTTTCTTCGCCTAGACCTCTCTCTCTCTCTCTCTCTCGCACTCTCTCTCTCTCTCTCTCTCTCTCTCTCTCTCTCTCTCTCTTCTCTCTCTCATCAGGATCGTACTTTAACTTTTCATACACACTAATATCATTGAATAACAATCACAACACGCCAGATTGACGTCATGGGACGCACCAAAATGGACGCTTCTTGCGTCCAAGCCATGTAAACAATGTTGACTTTTCTTGTCTTCAACCGTTTATCTCATTCTGTTAGAGAATTTCACGCTATCTGATACCACAGTAAGATGGCGGATTTTTTTGAAATGTAAACACGGGTTTGATAATAAATGTGTGTACACAGTTCATTAACCATCGCTGTAGATCAAGTCTTTATTCCCTGGCTTCGTTAGCAACAATGGAAGCTAATGACCTTACTTGTGCAGCCGGTTGGTTTGGGACAAATTGTACGTTACAATGTCACTGCTATAATGGCTTAGTTTGTGACAAAACTACAGGGGCATGCCCAAACAATGACAGTTGTCAGCACAAAATTTTCGCACCCCAGTGTCAGTAGTTGGATTTTATTTACAAATATGCCCAAAAATCTGAACCTACGTTCCTGTTTGATGGCAACGAAACCTCATGTAATCCGGACACAGATTCTACATCAGTTGAGGCAACTCTCAATCAATCTTTGCCGTGCTCCTGGTTTCGGATTTATGCGAATGACTTAAAATATCCGGACAGTTTCACGGTAAAACTGAATGGTTCTGCCTCATGTAACAATGTATCAAGGTTTGTAGTTAGTCCGCACGAGATTGATGCCTTCTGCCCTGGGCTGGTCTGATCAACAAGTTACGGATTGAAAGGGCGATAGTTGCAAATATCTGCTCCAACTACATTGGCGGGGGTCGGAAACTGGCTCTCAAACAGAACACAAACCAGACCGATTTAATGCACAAAACATTTGATGCTTGTTATACAGGAGACGGATGTGGACCAGAGGCCGCAGTTAATAGCAAAACAAAGACCAATCTCTATGACAATGACTGCACACACACACACAATGGAGAAGTGGAACCAATTCTGTTTCTGAACTTTGCAACGCCCCAGAAGACTCACATCATTCGAATCTATCATCGAGCTAGCACTATGATTCGGATAAAGAATGACACTCTAAGGGCCTTCTCTGACAGTGGCGGAGTAGTGTTCCAGTATAATGATATATCCTACCCTAATTTATCTGTGAACACTATTGTAGTCAAAACACAAACGTCAATGGCACACATTAAGATTGAGTTCTCACCGACCATTTCGCAGGCCGACAGTGCACTGACGGTATGTGAGGTGCAAACATTTACAGACACCTATTGTCTGGACGAGCAGTCTTGTCGTGTTGTGCAGTGTGTAGTGGGTGTAGTAAAGGCTGCAATGTCATCATCGGTACTTGTCACGGCTACTGTTCACATGGGATCTATGGACACGACTGTTCCGGATCTTGTCTCAGTGTCTGTCCTTTATTTGAGGAAAAATCTGGAAAATGCCTACATTGTAAACATCTTGGCTATACTTGTAATGACACTTGTCCAGATGGTAATTTAGGGCTACAGTGCGAACAGATGTGTTCTGATGGCTGTGACATCATATGTACTCTCAAATGTCCGGACAACTGTTTCAACGACACCTGTCAACAGTCGATCGGGAATCTGTACATGCAAGAGAACGTTCTATGGGTCAGACTGCACTCTCAAAACTCCGGACAACTGTTTAACGAAACCTGTGATTCCCACGTTCAGAAGAGTCTGCCGACTACAACAAGCCCAAGCATATGGACACTTTAATGTGTTTCTGTGCTAGACATGGTTCATTTTTTGGTGTTTTTTGGTGAAGCCATGGCTCATATCTTGCTGTGTTTCTGTCCTAGCCATGGCTCATGTCTTAGCTTGTGTGTGCTGGCCATGGCTCATATCTTGGTGTGTGTCATGTTAGTCAAATCTCATATCTCGGTGTGTCCGTGTTAATCATGTCTCATATCTTTATGTGTGTCTGTGTTTAGTCATATCTCATATCTTAGTGTGTACCAGTGTTAGTCATATGTCTACTCTTTGTGTGTGCATATCTGGGTTAGTGATATCTCATATCTTTGTGTGCATGTTTATGTTAGTCATATCTCATATATTTGTGTGTGCATGTCTGTGTTTGGCACATCTCATATCCTTGTGTGTGCATGGCTATGTTAGTCCCATCTCATATCTTTGTGTGTGCATATCTATGTTAGTCATATCTCTTATCTTTGTGTGCATGTCTATGTTAGGCATGTGTCATATCTTTGTGTGTGCATGTCAATGTCATTTATATCTCATATCTTTATGTGCATGTTTATGTTAGTCATGTGTCATATATCTTGATGTGTGTCAGTGTTAGTCATGCCTCGTATCGCTGTGTGCATGTCTGTATTAGTCACATCTCATATCTTTGTGTGTGCATGTCTGTGTTAGTCACATCTCACATCTTTGTGTGTGTATGTCTGTGTTAGTCACATCTCACATCTTTGTGTGTCCGTGTCTGTGTTAGTCACCTCTAGTGATTCGGGCAGATGGTGCTCGTAAACCTGGGAGGGCCTACCATCTAAGGGCAGAATCCCCCTACAGAAAAGATCATCTGCTGCCTTGCAGGAAGATTGGGGACAATCAAAGGCTAGGGAAAGCAAACCCGAATAAAATGCTGGCTGAAATCGGATGCACTGGGCCACTGGCGCAGAACACAGTGCAACGTATTAACGGGTGTTCAGTCAGAGTGGATCTGACAGACTCTAATTGTGATGTTCTGTCTGTGGGGGCGATCAACACACTTAGCCTGACAGCTGGCTTCATATGAAAGTCTGGAATCCTTACTCTGATTGAGTCCTGAACGCAGAGAGAGAGAGAGAGACAACACGTCTTAAAATGTCTACTTTCTTTTGAATTAGCAGAGGACAAGTTTTATTTGATTGACTTAACAAGCGAGTCGGAAATTGTTATACTTGTACTTATCCTAACCTCTTTGGATTTCCATATCTCTGTCAGTTTAACAAATGACAGACGACAGAAAAGGCATGTAGGTGCAATAAATACAATCTTGGAGCGGGAATGTTCTCCACTAGCCACTTAGTATCGGATCTGTTGAGCAGGGCAATGTCTACGGGTCCTGAATAGGCTTCAGCATAGCTTGGTGATGTTTAAACTCCTTTAGACACAATGGATAGCATGCCGTTGTATCAGACACGTTTGCCATGTCATTGTAACTGTCACGTATGTCATGTCGTTGTAACAGTCATGTCGTTGTAACAGCCATGTCGTTGTATCAGTCACGTATGGCATATCGTTGTATCAGACACGTTTGTCATGCCATTGTAACTGTCACGTATGTCATGTCGTTGTATCAGACACGTATGTCATGTCATTGTTATAGTCATGACGGTGTATCAGACACGTGTGTCATGTCGCTGTAACAGTCACATGTGTATAGTCGTTGTAACAGTCATGTTGCTGTAACAGTCACAGGTGCCATGTCGTTGTATCAGTCATGTCGTTGTAACACATGAATAACAGTCACAGCTGTAATATTGTTTTATCAGACACGTATGTCATACATATGACATGTTGTTGTCCGAGATGATGTCTGAGCCAGAGATCCCATGTGTCGGGTGGTTTGTCTTTTACCAGCCCTCAAAAAATCCCATTTGTCTTAATTAAAAGGTGATTACTAGTTCGTTTTTCGTTGTAGATGATTTAAGACTTCATCATTTGTTTTCTTTTCTTTCCAACCAAATCTTCCTATTCTTCTACACATCTGCACCTCGAAGCCTTCAATTTTACATTCAAGGTTTGGCTACTGACCAAACTTTGCGCCCAATGATCAGAGTCGATTCTATATTCAACCACTGAACTCTCTTTCTATTTTATTCATGTTTTTCTCTTTCTCTCTCGATCTCTCTCATTCTGTCTCTCTCTCGCTCTCTCTCTCTCTCTCTCTCTCTCTCTCTCTCTCTCTCTCTCGCTCTCCCTCTACTCGCTTTCTGGGGAGTAAATTTATTGGTATAAGTGACCGCTCGTCTAGATTACTTTATTTTTGTGTGTACATAACCCAAAGAACACCAGATTCGTTGTTTGTCATGTTTCAGTTCCATTGGATACAATTGGGTCTCTATAACCCTAATGAACACGTCTCTTCAAAGACCATATTACAGAGCATAAGAGCATAAGATACCTTTGAAGGGGTTAAAAGAAGTGAATGTATCACGAAAGGAGGTCAGAAAAAAACAATGTTTAAACAATGAGACTCATAAACTAGCCAAAATGGATACTAAAATTATTTTATTAATAATAAAATAAAATTAATCGAGGACTATTACATCCAACGGTTCCTCTTCCGTGTTTTGTGGTAGCGAAGAGTACCCAGCGTCTACATCATGAGCTGGTCGAGGTATATTAGCCACGGTCTGGAGTCTTATTGTGGTAAGTACATGATCAAAAATTAAATGTACTAATTCATTATGTGAAATATCATATAATAATAATCCAAACAACTGGTGCCGAATCCGGGTATTGAAATCTAGGTGACATGTATGCTAATTAATGTTCGTTGCCAAGCCATGACACCCCTCACAGTGACGATGGGTATCGTGCTGCAGAAGAGTTGTGATTTTAATAAAGATGTTTTGTTCCATCTTTTACATCTGAAAATTTCACAAAAAAGAGATGGTGCTACTCAGTCCCTCTATGATGAGGATGTTGAGTTACTAAAAATATATTTTGACGTATGCTGCAATAAGAGAATACTCAATAGCCTGGTACCCAATTGATACTGCTTGTGCTCTTTCACCCAATATTCACACATTAATATGGAAAACTGAATTTCTCAGTGATTGAAAAGTACGTTGCCACTATAGGTTTGTTAATAACAATGAAGAAACATTAAAGACATCGTAATTAAGTTGTGAAATTTTGGTAGTTGAGAGATAAATATGAAGATAAGTATGACAAACTATACTATAAGAACAAATAAACAATAATATATTACAAACACAAACACTTAGAGCCAGTGTTAATTTAACACGTATTTATCTGTAGTTAAAATAGAAGGTTATAAATTGAGTAGAGGTAAACTTATACCTTATGGCTCATTTCCTTTTTCGAATAAACTCAAGTTCAGAAGACGATGACAGTGATGAAGGTAGTGATTGGACAATGAGTGAGCAAACCACGACAATATCCCTTAGTGCTGATTTTAATAATGGTTTAACTTTAGACTCAATTTTCAAAAAGACAAATTTACATGAAAGGTTGTTAAATATTAGTGAAACCTATACCACCTGTTCTCAAAATCAGGGAGCTGGAAGACTGGAGATTCCAACTGAAATAATTAGCAACCACTCCTCGACTGATAATAGAACAATACAGATCTTTGAACAGGATATTGATTTTGAACAAATTAATGCAACGTGGAATGAGCAATCAGGGAGCTGGAAGATTACTCCTGATTTCCTCGCGTTCAACCAGCAAGGTGATGCACTAAAAGATAGAGCTACCAAGGTAAGTAATTGAGTTATAACCAAGTTTACCTTTTGGTTTTGATTTCATTCTCTGTTCATCCTTCATTATCTTTATTACTTTGTTATTATACATCTAGTAGAGGTATTTCATTTATTGCCAACAATTTTAATTCTCATAATTGCAGCATGATCTTTATTGTTGGTGATAAAGAGTAAATTTCCACATACAATGAAATATTTAAAACTAGTTACTGGTAATGATAGACGTTATAGTAAAGGAACCCGAAAAATAAATGACTCATCCTTAATACCATAAAGAAGTAACTGTACCATCAAAGAAAAAGACAAGTGGAATAATATTAAAACTGGTAAATTCTTTGAAGTGTTAACATCTGAAGGTGGAATAGAATAGAGTTACGTAGAAGCAAGTTTAACTTACCCAAGAGACTCTTGGACAGTAGGTCAATAGGTAAGAAGCAAAATAGAGATCCAATACTTGGATAATTTTTTGGACTTGTAATGTGAGCAGCTGTAAGTTGTACCAACTCGAAAACGTGAGCGGCAAAAAACAGAGGGCAACAAAGAGAAATTACATCAGCCGAGATAGAGAGTTGTGATAAAACATTTTATTATAAAGTGTTTTCATTTAGAAGTATTTACTCCCTTTTCAAAGTAAATTGTTTCGTTTCTTCTATGTTCATTTTTCTGAAGAGCCGATTGTTTTAACAATCCACGATGTTGAAAATGATGAAACCAATTATTCTTGGCAGCAGTTTGGTATAGACAGTGAGCGCTTCAGAAACCGTATACTAGAATGTGCCAACATTATTTCCCACGCCCTAGCTATGGCACACAGAACCATGATTCTAAATGTATTGCAAAAGAAATAGAAACTAAAGTTTAGTTGATGTTTACTTGACACGCCCAATCCTGTGCTAACAAGAACGCTCCCCTCTAATGAACATAACATACTATACTCGAGTCTGTCTTCAACTTGTGAGTGTAGACCCTGTCCTCTGACTCAGCATTTGTTTTGATGACGCCATGGATGCATCGGCTTCACGGAAAAAACTTCCGACTCATCGAAGATGGCAGTTCACTGAACATGTCTCTACATGTCCAATGACGTATTGCATTAGTTACTATAAATAGACGGGCCACGCCCCCTTGTTACAGGGTATAAAGGTAAGCCGTTCTCAGTGCTGCTACACACACAGAAAGTCAGAGTCCTGCTACCCAGTCGTGAGTCTTTTTTTAGAATGGAGTCCGCTAGTATGGATATGTGTGATTCCGCTGCTAATGTTGACTGTGATGGTGCTTTTTTCTATGTATCTCGTAATGGCGAGTACGTAAAACCTTTACAGAAGAATGGTTTGAAGGCTGTTTCAGTTTCGAGATATCGAGCAAAGATTTAATCCATCTTAGAAAATACGAATGAAAAAACTGGGATGAAATTTCCAAAACGTTACGGTATAACACTAACACAGCCTGAATTGGAGACTTTAGTTGGTCAGAAGTCTACGATTCTCTCAGAGTGCGACAGACTACAAGCAGCCACGGATGATGAGTCTACAATTTGCTCAGCAGAGTGTGACAGTATACAAGCAACCACTGATGGAACATCTACATTTCGCTCAGAGTATGACAGAGAACAAACGGCCATTGGGGGCGACTGGTCGCTCGCTATGGCTCCCGTTAATGAAGGCTTACAGTACCAACAGAGTGACCTTTCGGCTTTTCTCACAGCAACAGCTCACAAGCGAATTGATCCCCGTTCGATCTCTAATATAACTGATGGATCTTATGTTATTAAGAACAATAACCAAAATTGTGTTAAGTTTTTCGATTCTTATCCATTAAAATAACCACGTGGGAGACCACGTAAACTTGTAATTTAAGCACTATACACATGACTATGTTGTTATATGTGTACTTTTTCATTGTTTTAAATTCATATTTGTACTATTAAAATCATCTTTGTTAAATTATAAATATTTGAATGTGTAGCATATGTTGTCTACGTTGATGTATTAAAATAAATGTATGTTTCATTGTGAGAAAATAAACATTATAAAAAAGGTCATATTTGTTTGTTTTTTATTTGACTTGTTTTAATTTCTAAACTTATTTTAGACTATTCCTATTTTGTTTTATTAAGATAAACAACACTATAGAATCTATGATTAAAAATAAGGTTCTACTTACGGTTTGTAAAGAAATTCACTTGTACACAAGACACTTGTTGAAACTGCTTCAGAGACTGCTGTGAGAATATTTACCTTACTGCTTGAATCTACTTATATACAGTTCTAACCTCTCTGTCCGATCAAGTACTTTCCATTACAAACATATTAATTTCCCCCCAAACGTCTCACTTTAAAACAGCGGTACCGTAAAATTCCCCTGGTAAACAGCATTCCATCGTTCAGATCTTAAAGTCATTAACACACTCCAGGTCAGCCTCGCGGTCAAGCGGTGATCAGTGGTATTTGGAATATCTTCAGGACTTTCCCTTTGGTCGCACCTTCCCTTTGATCTCATTAGATCAAAGCCATGTCTTGCTTATGTTTGGGAAGTCTACTATAAATGTATCTCGAGAACACTTAAGACAGTGGCTAATATACCATTTACTCCCCAGAGAAAGAGGCTACCAATTTTAATATTGACCCACTTGTCTTTTCTTTGATGGTGCAGTTACTTCTTTATGGTGTTAAAGATGGATCCTTTATTTTTCCGGTTCCTTTACTACAACGTCTATCATTACCAGTAACTAGTTTCAAATTTTTCATTATATATGGAAATGTACTCTTTATCATCATCAATAAAGATAATGTTGGAATTATTAGAATTAATGTCGTTGGCAATAATAGAAATACCTCTACTAGATGTATACAAAGTATACACAGTAATAAAGATAATGAAGGATGAACAGAGAATGATATCACAACCAATAAAGGTAAAGTTGGCTCCAGCTCAATTACTTACCTTGGTGGCTCTATCTTTTAGTGCATCACCTTGCTGGTTGAAAGCGAGGAAATCGAGAGTAGGGTATTGTTCGCTTCACGTTGCAATAATTTTTTTAAAAAATCAATATCCTGTTCAAAGATCTGTATTGTTCTATTATCAGTCGAGGAGTGGTTGATAATTATTTCAGTTGGAATCTCCAGTCTTCCAGCTCCCTGATTTTGAGAACAGGTGGTATAGGTTTCACTAGTATTTAGCAACCTTTCATGTATATTTGTCCTTTTGAAAAGTGAGTCTAAAGTTAAACCATTATTAAAATCAGCACTAAGGGATATTGTCGTGGTTTGCTCACTCATTGGCCAATCACTACCTTCATCACTGTCTTCGTTTTTTTTAACTTGAGTTTATTCGAAAAAGTAGATAAGTCATAAGGTATAAGTTTACCTCTACTCAATTTATAACCTTCTATTTTAACTACACATAAATACGTGTTAAATTAACACTGGCTCTAAGTGTATGTAATATATTATTGTTTCCTTGTTCTTATAGTTTGTCATACTTATCTTCATATTTATCTCTTAACTTCCAAAATTTCACAACTTAATTACGATTTCTTTAATGCTTCTTCATTGTTATTAACACACTTATAGTGGCAATGTACTTTTCAATCACTGAGAAATTCAGTTTTCCATATTGATGTGTGAAGATTGTGTGAAAGAGCACAAGCAGTCTTAATTGGGTACCAGGCTATTGAGTATTCTCTTATTGCAGCATACGTCAAAATCTATTTTTAGTAACTCAACATCCTCATCATAGAGGGACTGAGTAGCACCATCTCTTTTTTGTGAAATTTTCAGATGTAAAAGATGGAACAAAACATCTTTATTAAAATCACAACTCTTCTGCAGGACGATATCCATCGTCACTGTGAGGGGTGTCATGACTTGGCAACGAACATTAATTAGCATACATGTCACCTAGATTTCAATACCCGGATTCGGCACCAGTTGTTTGGATTATTACTATATGATATTTCACATAGTGAATTAGTACATTTAATTTTTGATCATGTAATTACCACAATAAGACTCCAGACCGTGGCTAATATACCTCAACCAGCTCGTGATGTAGACGCTGGGTACACTTTGCCACCACCACCACAAAACACGGAAGAGGAACCGTGGGATGTAATAGTCCTTGATTAATTTTATTTTATTATTAATAAAATAATTTTAGTATCTATTTTGGCTAGTTTATGAGTCTCGTTGTTTAAACATTTTTTTCTGACCTCCTTTCGTGATACATTCACTTCTTCTAACCCCTTCAAAGCTATCTTGTGCCCTTATGCTCTGTAATATGGTCTTTAGAGAGACGTGTTCATTAGGGTTATAGAGACCCAATTGTATCCAATGGGAGTGAAACATGACAAACAACGAATCTGGTGTTGTTTGGGTTATGTACACGAAAATAAAGTAATCAAGACGAGAGGTTACTTATACCAATAAATTTACTTCCCAGAAAGAGAGAGAAAACGAGAGAGAGAGAGCGAGAGAGAGAGAGCATGGAGGAGCGAGAGAGAGAGCGAGAGAGCAGAGAGAAACATAAAGACAATAGAAAGAGAGTTCAGTGGTTGAATATAGAATCGACTCTGATCATTGTGCGCAAAGTTTGGTCAGTAGCCAAACTTTGAATATAAAATTGAAGGCTTCGAGATGCAGATGTGTAGAAGAATAGGAAGAATTGGTTGGAAAGAAAACAAATGATGAAGTCTTAAATCATCTACAACGAAAAGCGAACTAGTAATCACCTTTCAATTAAGACAAATTGGATTTTTTTAGGGCTGGTAAAAGATAAACCACCCGACACATGGGATCTCTGGCTCAGACACCATCTCGGACAACAACATGACATATGTATGACATGCGTGTCTGATACAACATTACATCTGTGACTGTTACAACGACATGACTGTTACAACGACATGACTGTTACAATGACATGACACACGTGTCTGATACAATGACATGACTGTTACCACGACATGACATACGTAGCAGTTACAATGACATGGCATACGTGTTTGATACAACGATATGCCATACGTGACTGATACAACGACATGACATCTGTGATTGTTACAACGACATGCTGTCGATTGTGTCCAAAGGAGTTTAAACGTCACCAAGCTATGCTGAAGCATATTCAGGGCGCTCAGACATTGCCCTGCTCAACAGACCCAATACTAAGTGGTTAGTGGAGAACTTTCCCGCCCCAAGATTTTATTTATTTATCCTACATGGCTTCTCGGTTGTCTGTCATTTGTTAAAGTGACAGAGATATGGAAATCCAAAGAGGTTAGGATATGAACAAGTATAAAAATTTCCAACTCGCTTGTTAAGTCAGTCAAATAAAACTTGTCCTCTGCTAATTCAAAAGAAAGTAGACATTATAAGACTTGTTGTGATTGTTATTCAATGATATTAGTGTGCATGAAAAGTTAAAGTACGATCCTGATGAGTAGAGAGAGAGAGGGAGAGAGAGAGTGCGAGAGATGTCTAGGCGAAGGAAGGGAAGATGATAGAGATAAAAGGCAAGAATGAATATGTGTTACAATGGAAGGTAGTCTATGAGGGAAACTAAAAATACATTGGCGGGTGGAATGCTAGGAGAGAGAGGAGGGAGGCTGGAATAGGAGGAGAGACACCTAAAAGGGGATAGGAGACAGAGAGGAAGGAAGGAACTTGAGATGGTAGGTATATATTGTGAGAATGAGTAAGAGTTAGAATGGAAGAGGTCGCGACGCTAGAAGCCAGAGAGAGGAGAGATGATGGAATAGCATGTCTACAAGGAATAAGACAGTGGTCACTAGCTGGATCAGATGTAAAGTTGATCGCTTTCGTGAAATTCTAATACACTCCAAATTCTAACTTACTACTACAACTTCCACTACTGCTACTACGAGCACTACTACAACTACAACAAGTTACTATGGAGAGATGGATGGAGTTCTACTACGCATGACAGCTACTTATGCCCTCCCTGTCAAAACATTTTTCCTCTTTTACCTTTTAGCTCCCAGTGGAGCATAGGTCTTCAACAAACACTTTCCAAGTCGTTCTGTTTTTTGCCATTCTTTTAAGATCATTCCATGTCTTCCCCATCATTTTCATCTCTGCCTCTATCTGTCTTCTCCAAGAATTCCTTGGTCTTCCTCTTTGTCTTTTCCCCTGGGGATTCCAAAAAAGGGCCTGGTGTGTAATACTCTCAGTTGGCTTCCGTAGTGTGTGTCCTATCCAGCGCCATCGTCTTCGCTGTATCTCCTTATCCACTGGTATTTGACCGGTACATTTCCATAATTCCACGTTAGTGACTTTGTCCTGCCATTTCCATCCCTTTATTCTGCGCAAGCATCCATTAATGAAAGTCTGCACCTTCGTGATTGTCAATTTTGTCATTCTCCATGTTTCACAGCCATATAATAGGACCGACTTAACATTTGAGTTGAACATTTTTATTTTTGTATTTAGCCTAATTTCTTTGGATTTCCATATGTTTCCCAGTGCTCCTCTTGCTTTTGATATCCTTATTTTGGTATCATTTTCTGTTCCTCCCTCTGTATCTATATTACTGCCCAGATATATATAAGATTGTACGTCTAGTAGAGGTATTTCTCCTAGTTTTATTTGGTTATTGCCATCTGCATTAATTCTCATAATGTTGGTCTTATCTCTATTAATTTTTAGTCCTAGCTGTTGTGATCTCTCATCTAATATACTCATTTTATCCTGCATCTGTTGATGGCTGTGTGATAGGAGAGCTATGTCATCAGCAAAGTCTAAATCAAAAAGTTGTTTGGTCAGTGACCACTGGATCCCATTTCTGTTGTTCTGAGTTATTTTCATAATCCTTCTTCTACTACGCATGACAGCTACTTATGCCCTCCCTATCAAAACATTACTAATATAAAATCCTATGGATGAAAGGTACACTTCTGATATAAGCACAGTAAAAGCATATCATAGTACATTAATTTACCATCTCTCTAAAACATCACCACAACTGCGGTTTAAGTTACTCAAGCGAAAATTTTCACAGAGAACCGCGGTCTTTGATCGCGTACCTTCTAAAGTCATTAACGTGGCCCTGTGGTCAGTATCACGGGCAAGTACTCAAGTTATCCTTTGATGTTCGGCTGCCGTTCAGATATTAAAGTCATTAACGCAGACGATTCAGTATTATGAACAAGCAGTCAATTTGGACATTAATAAATCTCGATTATAATTATTATTATTATAATTATAATTATACCTATATTGCACCTCGATTATTATAATCGATAATTATCTGCACCTCGATTATAATTATAATTAAAATATTAATAAATAATCAACGACGGCCCATTCTTGATAAGCTACTGTGCGGCGCCGATATAATGGTTTTGCAAGAAACTCTTCTTGGTGACAGAACAGTAAGTACTCCTGGCTTTCATTGTTTTTACAAAAGCCGACACCTTGGGCAGGCCATCCTTGTGCGCAACAATATGGTGGCAGCTGAGGTTGAGATGTCTATGTGGAACAATGCAGAATTGCAGGTACATGCGATTAGGGTGCAGACCCCAGTTCATTTCGTGAATGTTAATGTGTATGCCTGTAATGGGAAGGTGAACACACAACAATGGCAGAATCTCTTCGAGTTCGATGAAGAGAATGTCATTTTCTGCGGAGACTTTAATGCTAGAGGAGACCAGTGGGGCAACGTCATAACCAACAAGCAGGGAGAAGACCTAGAGAACGCACTGGTATCGGCCGATTTAGTGTGCTTGATTGAATGATGGAAAAGCAACAAGAATGGTCACTCGAACAGGGGACTCTGATAGTGTCATATACCTGGCACTGGTGTCTTCCACCTTCGCACCGGTTTGCAGGTGGAATGCACTGGGGTTCCACGGAAGTGATCACTATCCATGTGTCCTTCTAATTGAGAAAGGCGGAAATAAAAGCCAGAGAAGAAAGCTCCACACATTCAACTACGAATAAACAGACCAGGACGTCATTAGCAAAATCAGACATAGGAAACAGAGCGCCCCTCGTAGGAGGCAGGAGAGATGGACGCAGCCACCCTAGTGAAACGTAGATGTCGAGGAAGCTTGGCGGAGCAAGAGACAAACGGTCAAGACATGGCAGAAAGCCAGAAGGTATGGTAGAACACAACCTGAGCTCTTGCGTCTGAAAGTAGAGGTCGACCAAAAAATGATGCACTTTAAACTATGCGCTAAGCAGGCTAAGGATGCCAAATGGGATGACTTCTGTAAAAAAGTGTGCTCAGAAAAATCGCTAGCCACATTCTGGCGCCTTCATCAGTGCATGAATGGCACACCACGACACAGAGGTATACCAGACTTTCAGAGCACAGGCCAGATATGGCACACATCTGATGAGAGCAAGGGGAAGGTCCTGCTTGCCCGCTACATTGAGCAGACGGACCAAAGAAATTAGGCTGTAAGAATGAGGATACGGGGATCTTTGTCAAATTTGTGTAAGGATGTAGGGCTGGAAGAAGATCTCACAATCACAACCGATACCATTCGCACGACACTTAAAAGGTCACACAACACTGCTCCTGGTCCAGATGGTGTTCGGTATGATGACATAGGCGATTTAGCTGATGACGACTTGACAACACTGGCCAATGAGTTTAATGCCAGTATTCGGAGTGGCCAGATTAAGGAGGAGTGGATACACAGCTACTTACTACCGCTACCGAAGCCAAACAAGGACCATTCTCAGATCAGTGCCTACAGAATCATAACAATGCAGAACACTGCGGGTAAGCTGCTGAAGAAAATAGTTGCCCGTGTCCTCACGTGTCGCCTTGAACAGAAACGCGTATTCCAATCCACACTCGGAGGTTATAGATGTAACAAAGAGACATGGCTCAATGCGGCAGTATTTGCCTATGAACTCAATTAATAAATCTCATGTTGCTGATGGTTCCACATGTTAAATATATTAGCGAGACCGTCGCTGCTAGTTGCCCAAGCGCTGAGTAAGCTGTTATTACCAACAAAGAAAATTTTAAGTATACATTAAACGTTGTCTTGAATAAGACTATTTTGAAAGTACAAAGAATGTGAAAGCTATGGCACCCCCCCCCCACTTTCATAACTCCCCATTTTCCCCCACCCCACTACGAGAGGTCACCCTACCACAAGAGGTCAACCGAGAGGTCACCACGACCAGTTAGACTTTCATATGAGGAAAAATCTGCGTGTAGACTCTCATATAAGAAAAAGAAATCTGCGTGTAGACTTATATAAGAAAAAACAATCTGCGTATAGACTATTTATATAAGGAATAATCTGCTTCTCGACTAAGTTTCAACGCTTCTAATGCTGGTATATCACTACTTTTGTGTCGTAGCACGGCGGAAAGTCAACAACAGAATTGATACGATGCATTGTGAACAAAGTTTGGTAGAGAGATATGAAACCATCCGGTATGGCACATGATAATGATTACAGAATAGAAAACAATGTTCAAAAACAAATTATATTACATCATAACATGTCATAAGTTATTTTTTATTACACATTACAACACTCAACACCAAATCATATCTTTTCAAAATATACCATAATATAGCATACCACTTCAGACTGAAATATACTTCGTCTACGCACTGGCCACAATAGAATGAGGAATCACAATTTTCACCAAATTCAAAATAGGTACAAATAGCTTATGTCACTGTACACTGGACAATATGACTACAAAACATGTTCTAGAGGATTGCCCCCAGTACACAGACCTGAGAAGAGCAATGTGGTCCACACCCACCTCCATGGAAGAGAAACTATATGGTGCAATCGATTCGCTTAAACAGACAGCTGCCTTCATGAGAGAGTCTGGAATCCAACTCTGATTGAGTCTTGATTGCAGACTAAAATGGGTGACTAAATGGTATTGTAGTACAACAGACTACTCAGTACCACTCCATACCAAACATATAATGTCCAATATCATGCCATTGTTAGTTACGATACATATTGTTACATTATTTTACATTCTTATCATGTTTTATTTTATATTCTGTTACATTTTATTAGAATACCCTTATATTCATTCCGTGCTATATTATTGTTATTGCATATATTATAATATGATATATTTTAATATGGTATAAAATATTTAAGGGCAGAAAGATATCAATGGGCAGACCAGTGCTGAGATATAAGGATATGTGCAAGGCTTCCTTGATGGAATTTTCTATAAGTGAAAGGAACTGGGAAAATGTGGCATCGGGTCGTAGCACAAAAGAGCAAAAATAAAAAATAGCACAGCAATTTTTTAGACAGTGCTGATATCAAATTCAGAAGACAAATGTCATAAGAGAAAAGAGACAAGGCCAGGTACCGCAAATACACCTTGCTCGTTCTGTGGATGGATCTGTCTGTCCAGGTTTGCCAAATTCAGCCACGACAGAAGATATTCAGTAAAGCAGCACCCAGTGTGAGACACTAAAGATTTACCAAACTACTGACTTATCATGATTGCTTGCTACCAACCGTCTGTCAAGACGCCAAAGGCCATATATAAAATAGTTTACTTTATGAAGGATGAATACCAACTTGTCTTCTGTGTAGTGTTGCAGTAACGCCAGGGTACACATTGCCTGTGGTACAACTGTAGTCCACATAGGCAGAGTTTACTGTTTGTGTGCAGGTCGGTTTGGAAGGCCAGGCTGTCAATACAAATATGTTTATATTAGATTAGCATCATGAATAAAATATGAGATAGAAAAACAAATCCAACAAGTAGATATTGTAGACTACCAAATAACAAAGAAATTGACACAACAGAATGTGAATATACAGACCTAAGAGAAATTAAAAAACAAATGTTTATACACACTCTGTGCTATCATTGTCATACATTGACAATTCTTGCAGGATACAATTATAAAATAAGAACACGCAAAATTACAAATAAAATTACAAAACATGTAATGCATGTATGCAGTTTTATTTTGTAGTCCTTACATTTCTCAAGTGTTAAGTCAGTCAAATAATATAGATGTGAAACATGGAGATCAACAAAATTGACAATAATGAAGATACAGAATATCATTAATGGATGCTTACGCAGGATAAAAGGATGGAAATGGCATGACAAAATCACTAACATAGAATTATGAATATGTACCAGTCAAATACCAGTGGATAAAGAGATACAACGAAGACGATGGCGCTGGATAGGACATACAGGAAAGCCAACTGAGAGTATTACACAACATGCCCTTTTTTGGAATCCCCAGGGGTAAAAACAAAGAGGAAGGCCAAGGAATTATTGGAGAAGACAGGCAGAAGCAGAGATGAAGATGATGGGGAAGACATGGAATGATCTTAAAAGAATGGCAAGAAACAGAATGCCTTGTAAAGTGTTTGTTGAAGACCTATGCTCCACAGGGAGCTGAATGGTAGAAGAAGAAGAAGATACTTCTCAAGGATTTTTCGGGATCAATGCAAAAACATGCATATAAATGCATAAAAATGCGAAGCTGTAGTAAAGCTATTTGTGAAGGGAAAGTAAAATAAAAAAATGCAAAACTGGTATGGTTAAAGCTGTACGTGTTTAATAGACGACAGAGATTTTAACAACGTTTTGGCTCAATAGACCTTCGGTAGCAAGCCTGCTGGCGTAGGTGATCATGTCTCCCCATAACTTTCGATCTCGACAATTATTTATCATTTCTGTTGTTGACCTTTTACAAAGCCATTCATTTAATCTGTCTGGTATTTTTTTCTCTTTGCTTCTCTCTATCTCCTCGTAACTCAATTTTCCCTTCTTCTTCATCTTATTTCCTTCCTCATCTGCCTTTCAGGGCCGATGGGAGATATAATGTGCGGTCTTTTGCTACAAATTGTCCCTGTTGTTACAATTTATTCCATTTTTTCCCTTGTCATTACATGGTCCAAAAATTATGATTATTTCTTCCTAGTATTGGATATTAGCTCTCTTTATGCCCTGGCCTCTTTCAGAACGTTTTCATTACTCTTCATAGCAGTACTTTGTATTCTCAACATTCTTCTGTAAAACCACATTTCTACAGCATCCTGAGAATTTCTTGTCTGCTTTCCTATTGTCCATGATTCGCATCCATATGTTAAGACTGGCTCTACATAACATTTAAGGACTCTTTTTTTTGTTCCTATTGTCAAAAATGGATTGCACGGTACATTCCTCATTTTTTTGGAAAGCTGCATTTGCTTGAGCCATTCTGCATCTCACGTTTGTTGTATATCCACCATCCGAGGTTAACAATGTTCCCAGGTATTTAAATTCATTTACCTGTTTTAATATTGTTCCACTTGTCTTTATTGTGCACTGAGGTGCTGTCATTTTTTTTTTATTACTATAACTTCCATTAAGTCTGAGTCCTATATTTTTTTTTATTTCCTTGACCATAATGTCTAACATTTCGTGTAACTCATTTTTACTCTTATCGATTAAGACTGTATCATCAGTATACCTTAGATAATTTATATTATGACCACCGATTGTTATTCCATGCATGTCCCTTACGGATCTTAAATTAATCTCACTATAAATATTTAAAAAATCTGGCGACAGCACATAACCTTGCCCAACACCTGGTTTTATTTGTTTAAACATTCCCAATTGATTTCCAGTTCTTATGGCCGCTGTTTGTTGCCAGTACATGTTCTTTAGTATTCTTAGATCTTTGTTGTCTACAATTATGCCTTCTGAAATTGTGAGTATTTCTTGGTGCTTTACTTTGTCAAGTGCTTTGGAATAATCTATTACACTTAGGTATATATCTTTTTTTCACCTATTTGGCTCTTTCTATTAAAGATCTTATGATGTAAATGGTAATTCTTGTTCCTGTACATCTAACATAACCGCACTGTTCATCACTAATTTCTGGACTATTTTGTTTTGCAATCTTTGCGGGTTGATTTTTAGTAATATCTATTCATGTGACTCATAAGGTTTATTGTGCGACGTTCATCGCATTCAATCACACCCGACCTTCATAGCTAACTAATAATGAAGTATCTAAAACATCTAGTATAACAACATGAAGTATCTAATTAGTTTCGAACTAGAATGAGAAATAAAAATGAAAATGTTTTCCCTGCGTATTGTGCTGTGGCAAGAAGGAAAATGAACTAGGACTAGTCCACGCAGGATACCCGGTGTAGTTGACCAGCTAATGGGAGGGCCAAAACACAGCTATGAGCACATTACTTTATGAACTCTACAAAAGTAATGAACCCAGGCACAAAAGATATTAGGGACCACTAAAGTGTCGCAGTGTGATCTAGTAGAGAACGTTTGTGAATAGCATAGCATGTGCATAAACTAATGTGCTCATACGCGAGCAAAAGAGTAGAATATGCAATAGCGAAGGTGCAGCTACAGGGAAACTATGTGTACGAGTGTGATACAATCATGCCTCGTAGAGTCAACGAACCCAACTGGACTATAAGGAGACTCCAAGACGAACGGCTGCGGTCGACGGAGTGGCGTAGGACGATACCAGTGATAATGATCTCGTTTTACCCTTGTGGTCTGAGGAATTGAAATCAAAACGACACTGGAATGTCGGTATTCTGTTGAACATTGCGACGGTGTTCACATAAACGTCTTCCAGACTCAAAAGCATAAATCATTTTACATCGCTGGCATATGATGGCATCTATATTGCCGGACAGAAATGTAGAACAATTCTTGATCTTGAACCGTCCGTTGGGGAATAAGACAGAGTGTCGGAGTAGAGCACATAAGCACAGGTAATACAGTTACGTTCACAGGGGACCGTACCCATGTGTTTATGGTCGGAGCGAGGGAGACGGATCCCGACCACAACATCTCTCAAATTCTTGTCGCCTTTAAAGGCAACCATAACGGAATTACGGAAAAGTAGACGAGTAGTGGGATCAAAGTACAGATTGGAACGGTAACGGTGGAGTATCTTCACATTAGCTATATTGTGAGGATGATAAGTGAGGGTGAGTATTGTTCTCTCGGGTGGGGGGGGCGGGCGGTTGTAAGGAGTGAGTTCCTCAGGACGAGAGATAAAGAGGACAAGTTAGAAGGCAGATTAGAGGATCGAATCTGGATAAAGCTGGCGGCTAAAGAAGCTTAACATAAGGTGAGCCTGTTGGAGAAAATCCTGGTCATGCTGGCAGATACGACGAAGACGCAATAAGTGAGAAAAAGGAATAGAATCACAACATTAAGGTGATTGTGATGAAGTGTAGAGAACGTAACATTGGGCGTCTGTAGCTTTATAGAAAACCGATGTGTGGAGGTCATAAATGCCCAAGGATACAATAAAGTCCAAAAAGGTAACAGAGGAAGTGAAGATCCAATATGTGCCCTTGCTGGCTTTGTGATAGATGCAAATGTAGTGGATCAACTTGGAGATGTCGTCTTCAGGTAGATCAGTTCGTACTACGCAGTAATCAATGTACCGGAGAAGGGGACCCTGACACGAACTGAGTATTCAGTGTTCAAGGTAACCCATGAATAGACAGGCATAGCCTAGGTCCATCTTGATGCCCATGGCTACACCACTGATTTCGTCATAGAAGTCACCATTTAACTCAAAGGTGATATGGTTGAGGACAAGCTCAGTGAGGCGGAGATGAGTGAAAGTATCAAAGGAATGGTGTTGACTTTGGTCAAGAAACAACCGTAAAGCCAGGAGGCCGTCGGAGTGAGTGATAGAGGCGTAAAGAGAACAAACATCGAGGACGAAAAGTCGATATGAGCGTGTGAGCGATCACGGGAGAGAGAGATGGAAGAGAAGATTCTCAGGGCATGGTTCATGTCTTTGACAAAGGATGGAAGCCTGACCGCAATAGGTTGGAAGACTCAGACCAGATAGTCGGATAAGTGTTCTGTTGGCAAGCACATGCTACCATGATAGGACGTACTGGGTTGTCACATGATATGTTAAAACATATTCTTTCAGTTCCAAGAAAGTGAGATTGTGATCTATCGATCGCTGCAGGATTTGCATCATTTTCAGCTCTCTAAGCTAGATAACTGCGTTAAAGTCACACGGTTGTTCCACTTAACGAGTTTGTGTCGGTGCTAAGGAGTTCCTGCGCCTGGCAGCGTATCTTTTTTGGCGAATAAGGTGGTACGAATGTGACTTCCACCGTCGTGATGTCGATATGCGTTTTACGTCATAACATTGTGCGCAGTTCAATAACTGTCGTTTGATGTGTTCGGTGCCGATGAATGTCAGCTCTTATCCTTGTGCCAAGTCAATCGTGGGTTCCACTTTAAGGATTCTGACGACGTTTACGTGTTCATGCATCCTGGCTGCGTTCTTTAGAGCGAATCAAGCCTTGTATATGAATCTATTCTTGGCATTGTTGTGCTGGCAACCTCATAATATGGGACGATCATATATACCAGCCGTGTGCCGTTCTCTAATCTACAGACCTGGTATCTATCCCGGATCTTCGTGTTAGTCCAAGCAAGAAGGTACATACATTCAGGAGAGCTGTGAGGAGAACTGGTGTGGACCTGTAAACCAGTTCATCGTTTCACACTGGGGAATTTACGGGGGTAGGGGAATGAAGAGGGAGGGGTGGAAATAAGTCTGAGCGCCTATAGACAGTTGTTCGATGTACGATGAGGTAATCCTATGACTAACTAACACTCAATTTACTTACTTACCATAGATGTCTAGAGTGCACGTCCCCTGCTCTATGTTACCATCTTCTGTACATACGAATTCTGTCTCATGTACACGGGCTCTGTTAATTCTCAGGACCGTTCGTTTTACTTTATTGTAGTTGGAGATGGAACCTCGGTATGGTGTGTAAATATCAATGCAGCTGTTGTTCATATAGCAAGTTGAGAGATTGATTATATTACTTCCAGACACCAGTTGCCAGGTTACACTTGTTGCATTGATTGAAACATCGTAGCTTAGGCTTGTGGGTTGTCCTTTTTCCAGGACCACATTACAACCTTTATATTGAATATTGGCATATACAAGAAAGCGAATAAATTATTTCGACATGAGAACAATATATATTTTCCAATTAAAAACGAACTATTGCAAAATTTGTAAAGGCGGAAAAGAATTAATTAAGACGTATATATAGTATATATATATATTGTATAATGTGTAGCAATAGTAATAATGTGTTTGTTTTTTTAATGTTCAGTTCAAAGTCCCCTGGTGTTTTATATGGAAATGATAAGTGAACTATTCATTCACACAACTATTGTTTATTTCATTTTTATTTTAAAGCATTAACAATAACCCAAATACATTTACTGGATCTTGTAAAAAAAATAATGCGATTTGTTTGTTTCTGGTGTCATGTTTATTATATAAATTGCATAATCGTGATTATTTATGCCTTTTCTCTGTCTTTCTGTCTGTTCTACTTAAAAAAAAAACTTACCCAGGTTTTCTGTGATCGTGAAAAGTAAAACAGCGGAAAGCAAGGCTAGAAATGTTGTCATCTTTAACACTCAAGCTCTTAGACGTAACGCAGTTTAGTTCAACAATCAGGAACTTCTAATCTTGAATCATAAATGTCTCTCTTTTTGTTCTCTGTTTAAGTAACTGTAACTTATTTGTAATCGCAGAAACTTGTGAGGACCTGTTAACCAGGAAGTACTTAGTGCTCCTAGGCAACGAGATAAGTCGCAGCGGGTGGAAAGAACAATAATGGAAAGCATGTTACCTGGGCGTGGCATCAGGGGTACGACAAGAAGAAGGTTATTTCAAGACATCAAGAAGACCTTGCACATTACAAGAGACGAAGTGGGAAATCTGGTTAGAAACATAGATTCTTTCAAATGGCCTGTGATGAATGCAAAGTTCTGCAATGGATACGCGACCTGATGATGCTATTGATACATAAACATATACATGTGTGTGCCTGTGTTTTGGTAAAGAGGCACCATCCTGAGTTCACAGGCACTGGTCGTTTAGCCACTGGTGGTTTAATGCCGGATTGTGACCATCAATTACAGTAGTAAAAGATGATGCTACAGCACGATAACACAACTCATGAAAATGTCAGACCACGACCAGGTCGTACAAATTATACACTTCTATTGACAGTTTGGAAACAATCATCAAATGTTGTTCATAACAACATAAAACAGACTCATCAAGTGTAATTATTTTTGTGCAATATTTAATCTCTGTCTTATTAATGTCTATAGGATCTACTGAAGAGTGTTGAATGTTCCCTGGACAGCTAAAAAGACCAATGAGGAAGTTCTCAAAGAAGCCAACATAAAAAGAGAGCTCCTAAAAACATTAGAAAAAAAAGCAACATTTTTTTCGGGCATTCATGAGAAGAGGAAGCTGGGATACTTAGTTACAACTGGCAAAAGAAAAGGAAAGAGAGATCGCAGACGACAAGGAGAGAAAATACTGGATAGCTTGGTGTCATGGCATGGAAAACAGTCAACAACAGAACTGATACAATGCACTGTATGTAGAAGATTGTGGAAAGACATGATCGCCTACGCCAACCTGCATGACGCATGATGATGATGATAGGATCTCCTTTCTAGACGCTTGAAAATCATTCTAATCTAGATAAGTAGGTAAAAATCATATGTTGCGAAATTAAAACTTTTCGTACAGTCGGTTCCATTGTTCATGCACTAAACTCCAGCTACTAATATCTCGGTCTAATGTTAGCTACATCTTGACAACATACTGTATATCTTTCTCAAAGTATGTCCCTCAGGTGCGGACTCATAGCTAACTGACTATTTACTCGTTGTAGGTTCTATCCTCTGGTATTAACTGCCGTGTCTGATTCTGTCTCTGACCGACTTGTCTGTTGTGAGGATTTAGATCTGCAGAATGTCTCCTTGGTCTACGTGACGTCGCTCTTGTACGTCAGGAAAGTGTAAAAGTGTCATCCACCACTATTTTTATTGATCCGGATGCAGTGTTTGTCCCTCTCCCCCACCCCCACTCTGTTGGGCCTGTATCACCCCATCTTCTCGAGGAACATCAACCCCAGCGGCTCCCCAACATTCCGTTACCGAGGGGCCCACATTAACTACCTCTCAACGTCGGTATTCCTGGGAGCCACGGACTACAGTTTTAGAAACGCTGATCTAACCGGAGTGTGAGAAAGTCTCAAACATTTGCTCTTCCTGTCCACGTGCGATCTGGTCACCCGATTGGCCACGTCAAGCCCCCGTTTGTTTAGTAATCCCCCTGCTTCTCTACCCCCATTTCAACCACTATTCCCTAGGGTAGGGTGTATCTCTAGTTGTTCTTTCCCAATAATATTACAGATTCGCCCAACTTCCTTTAAAAACCAAATTTGTCATAAAATTGTCTAATAGTCAAATGCAATAGTTCAGTTTCTGATCTTATCTTATTCTAATCCTCAATTCAAACAAACTTATAAGAAACCTAAACAAATATTTGAATTCTGACATTTGAAAACTCAAACATGATAACTATTAAAACAGTCTTTATCTTCAATGATTCATGCGCGACTTTCAAAACCATGGTGGCACTTCCATAATACGATATATAATAAAATAATATCACATACACATCATAACAACAAATTACATCCTTATTAAACACATATGCATATATCTATAAAAACATATTTCTATGAACACATACTTTACGATAATATACTCCGGAGAAAAGATTTACAGAATAGGAAACATTTTAAAAATTTGACATTCAAACTGTCGTAATAATTAACCCTGATATACGTGGCTAACGTAAATAATAAATGACACAACTTAATTTACCTATTACAAATAAATTATCTGATATAAAAAGTGTAATATAATCTAAAATACATTCACTCATTATATAATGTAAAGCAATATACAGTATAATTTGATGATATAGAAGAACTACTAAATACAATCAAGAGAAGACAAATGACATTTTTTGGGGCATGTTAAAAGACACAACAGCCTACTAAAAGTAATATTTAAAGGACAAATACAAGGTAAAAGAGGCAGAGGCAGACTAAGACTAACATGGACGAGTAACATCAAAAGATGGACAAGTCAATCTATGTCAGCCTGCACCATCAAAGCAAGAAATAGAGTAGAATGGCGATCCATGGTAGCCAACCTTCCTTTGCGGAGAAGGCACACGATGATGATGATGTTTGAAAGTCAATAAAGGATAGATCGATCAATACGAGAGGTAAAGGGAAACATTAAACCACTATCTACTTTGGAAGGTCTAGAACACAAAGACCTTGTGACACTATTTGAACTTTGGCATTATAAAAAGGGGTGTCCGGTTAGCGCAATCGATAGGCGGTTGGCTTACCACGGCAACAGCCGGGGTTCGTACCCTGGCGAGGACACCTGGGTTTTACTAATTCCCTAAAAATTAGTGGGAGCCGCGATAGCTCAGTGGTTAGTGAACTGGACTACTACGGACAATCGGTAGGGTTCGATCCCAACCGACGGCTCCGGGTTCACCCAGCCTTAAATGGGTACCGGATTTTTTCTGGGAAAGTAAAAGCAGCACGGGCGTAATACCGACCACATTACCCCAAAAATCATGTGCTGAAGGTCTGTAAAATATAGGGTCACTAACACCATATTTCCCTATACGCCACTTGGCGTGACGGGGGATACTATACTTTTTTACTATTATAAAAAGAGTTATTTCTGATTTAGTGAAATCAATATACTTCTCCCACTGTGGGCAGCTGCCCCTGGCGTCATGCCCAACACGGTCTATTGCCTTGCATTGTATTGTATTGTATTGTATTGTATTGTATTGTATTGTATTGTATTGTATTGCATTGTATTGTATTGTATTGTATGCTAATATATATATATATATATTATGTTTGGCATGGCAAGTGTAGTATAATATACCACATTATAATATATCAGGAGCCGCGATAGCTCATTGGTTAGTGAACTGGGCTACAAAGAACAAGTGGTAGGGTTCGATCCCAACCGACGGCTCCGGTTCACCCAGCCTTTAATGGGTAAATAATACCAACCACATTACCCCAAAAATCATGTGCCGAGGGTCTGTAAAATTTATGGTCACTAACACCATATTTCCTATACGCCACTTGGCGTGACGGGGGTACTTTACTTTTTTAAAAATATATATATCAACATATAAATTGTCATAATAACCCATGTTAGATGTTATCTGATTTCTCCCGTTTTGACTGCCGGGGTACTGATGCGTGGTTAAGGTAGTATAGAACAGGGCCACTCTAACCTGTCACGCATGTCAAAGAGGGGACTGAGAAGGTTTGGGAGCATGATCTAACAACCTGTCACATGTTAACAAGATTCTAGAGGCTACAATAACGTAAACAAAGAAATGAATTACTCCATTCTTTGAAAAAGTGTGATTCTGGAAACATAGAGGTTGAAATCATGAAATCAAAGCCAGAAGGACGATGTAAGACCGATATCCCGAGAACCATAACACCGTGTAGCATTTTTATATTTTACGACATTTTATGAAGATAATAAGGCGGTCTTAGCCAGAGAAATGAAGAAAATGCAAAATAAAAATTTTGGGACTGAGAGATACAAATTGGTGAGAATAGAACTATCTTGATAGGAGATTTCAATGCTAAAAAAGGGGACAAATTAATATTGTTTATGAGTTATCGGCAAAAATGGTCTATGAAAAGTAAATTTAAATTGAGATGCAGGCTGGTCTGTGTTTTCTCAATGACATAGTGATAAGATAAAGCGCATTCTCATACACAATGTTACAGAATGTCACGTGGGTATCGCCAGACTATACCAAAAGGATTCATAGTGGCCACATTTGTATCAGCAGAAGTTTTCACGAAACTTTACTGGATGTCGGCGTTAACGTACGGATGTAGAGACTGATGACTATCCTCTGATTGCTAAGGTGAAATTAAAACTATAAAAACATCATAAAACAGACGTAAGAGGGGAAAAATACAACATGGAATTGCTTAAAGATCCAGAAACCACAAAACAACTGTTAAATAGAATGTAATAATGGATTTGAAGCCTTGCTAGAAACATGTGAAGGATATACACGCAGTTCACGCATTATCTGACAACTGCTAGAAACATGTGAAGGATATACACACAGTTCACGCATTATCTGGACAACTGTTAGAAACATGTGAAGGATATACACTCAGTTCACGCATTATCTGGACAACTGTTAGAAACATGTGAAGGAGATAGACACAGTTCACGCATTATCTGGACAACTGTTAGAAACATGTGAAGGATATACACACAGTTCACGCATTATCTGGACAACTGTTAGAAACATGTGAAGGATATACACGCAGTTCACGCATTATCTGGACAACTGTTAGAAACATGTGAAGGAAATACACGCAGTTCACGCATTATCTGGACAACTGCTATTAACATGTGAAGGAGATAGACACAGTTCACGCATTATATGGACAACTGTTAGAGACATGTGAAGGATATACACGCAGTTCATGCATTATCTGGACAACTGTTAGAAACATGTGAAGGATATACACGCAGTTCACGCATTATCTGGACAACTGCTATTAACATGTGAAGGAGATAGACACAGTTCACGCATTATCTGGACAACTGCTATTAACATGTGAAGGAGATAGACACAGTTCACGCATTATCTGGACAACTGTTAGAAACATGTGAAGGAGATAGACACAGTTCACGCATTATCTGGACAACTGTTAGAAACATGTGAAGGAGATAGACACAGTTCACGCATTATCTGGACAACTGCTATTAACATGTGAAGGAGATAGACACAGTTCACGCATTATCTGGACAACTGTTAGAAACATGTGAAGGAGATAGACACAGTTCACGCATTATCTGGACAACTTTTAGAGACATGTGAAGGATATACACGCAGTTCACACATTATCTGGACAACTGTTATTAACATGTGAAGGAGATAGACACAGTTCACGCATTATCTGGACAACTGCTATTAACATGTGAAGGAGATAGACACAGTTCACGCATTATCTGGACAACTGTTAGAAACATGTGAAGGAGATAGACACAGTTCACGCATTATCTGGACAACTGTTAGAAACATGTGAAGGAGATAGACACAGTTCACGCATTATCTGGACAACTGTTAGAAACATGTGAAGGAGATAGACACAGTTCACGCATTATCTGGACAACTGTTAGAAACATGTGAAGGAGATAGACACAGTTCACGCATTATCTGGACAACTGCTATTAACATGTGAAGGAGATAGACACAGTTCACGCATTATCTGGACAACTGTTATTAACATGTGAAGGAGATAGACACAGTTCACGCATTATCTGGACAACCTTTAGAGACATGTGAAGGATATACACGCAGTTCACGCATTATCTGGACAACTGTTAGAGACATATAGAGTAAGGTATGTGAGAAGACATTAGGATTTAAAAAAAACAGCAACACAAGGAGTAGACCACATTGGAGAGACTGAGAAAAACAGGAAATGAGGACAGAAGTGAAATGGGAAATAAATTAAGTAAAACAAGAAAAAACTAAAGCCACTGAACAATGCTGTAATAATTTGCCACTAGCGTAATTGAAAAGCTGACTAAAGAAAGACAAAATTATTTGTATAATGTGAAGAATAGAAACCACATAGTAAGAACAATATTTTTTTTAAAATAGCAGGTCCAGATTGTATACTTGATATCAGCACTCAACCTCCAAGCAAGACAGAATTTAAGGACAGCGTTTCAGGGATCAAAAGGGATAAGACTCAGAACTAAATGTCTCTGCAGCAGTGGTACTATTAGCTAACACAACAGTAACAATAGATTAACAAGATTTTGGAAGAAGAGATGTTACCAGATAACTGGAAGAAGTATATCTTATTAAACTTCTAAAGAAAGAATAAATATATGAATGTAAGAACTAGAGGGACATTTTACTGCTTTCAGTTCATAGCAAGATCTTCAATAGAATCGTGCTTAATGGAATAAAAACATCAGCAGATAAAAAGTAAGAGAAAAGCAAGCAGGATCGAGACAAAGTAGATCATGAACACAATGCCATGCTTATAATCATATTGGAACATTCTATAGAATGGAACTGCTCACTTGTGATAACATTTATCGAATACAAGAAAGCTTTTGATGTTGTAGATAGGAGGAAGATGTGGAAAACTGCTAGAGCTTTACAGATTTCCATCCAAAATTATGAGCCACAAAAGTCATATTTGAAGAAATAACTTGTTAGACAGTACATGGTGAATCTCTCATCGATTGTTTTAAAGTAGAAACTATCGTGGGCCAAAGATGATGGTTGTCTCCCCTGTTTATTTCTCCTGGCAACAGTTGCATTATGAAGACAACCAGGCAGGGAACAAGAAATGGACTTCAGTGGACACTTTGGTACCAACCAGAGAGGACTTGGATTTTGCTGATGTTGTTGCACCCCTTTCACACGACCAGGCTTACATGAACGGCGAGCTACAGGAACTGGAAATGAACTCTGACAAAATGGGGCTGGAGATGGCTATTGGTAAAGCAGAGATAATGAAACGTACCAATACACGTAATCATCGAGCAGAAAATGAAGGAGCGGCAATCAAGGAAGATAATCTCTTTATCGTAGAGAGAGGGTAGCATTACAGTAGTAATGAAAAAAAAAATATAGAAAAAAATAATTTAAAAACGGTATAGTTAAAGCTTTACGTAACAAGTGGATAGCACAAACCAGAACGACGTTTCGGCGCAAGAGGCCTTCAAACAGGACAAAACATACAACACACGTACAAAAATATATTTACAATTTTTAAAAATTAATAAACATGTAGGACAATATAAAAACATAGAGTAAAGGCAGAGAAATTCACAAAAATGCATCGAAATGAGAAGCTGCAGTGAAGTTATTTGTGAGGAAAAATGGAAAAAAATACTTGAAAAAAAAAAAAAGCTATGTTTAAACCAACTACAAAGAAACAGAAAGATTAGAAAGAAGGTTATATGATCAAACTACCAAAGAAAGGAAGTTTACAGGAATGCACAAATTATAGGGGAATTATGTCAACCACTATCAGTGCCAGGAAAAATACTAAGCAGAATCATTCTGCAAAGGTTAAAAGAGGCCATAGAGAAAAATTTGAGAGATGAACAAGCTGGTTTTAGGAAAAACAGATGACGTGCTGATCAAATAACTACTCCACGTATAATAATTGAACAAATCTTAGAACTACAGTCCCCACTTTATATTGGATTCATAGATTACGAGAACGCATTTGATAGTTTAGACTTAGACAGAGGAATGCTTTGGAAGTTGCTGAGTCATTACGGAATCCCCATAAAGTTTATTAACCTGATAAAAACAATGTATGAAGGAACGAAATGTAGTGTTGAGTACAAAGGGTAGCTTACAGGAACATTTGAAATAAGAACATAAGTATGGCAGAGATTCACTCTATCTCCATTTCTCTTTCTAATGGCCAGCGATTGGATTATGAAAATAACCCAGAACAACAGAAATGGGATCCAGTGGTCACTGATCAAGCAACTTAATGATTTAGACTTTACTGATGATATAGCTCTCCTATGACATAGCCCATCAACAGATGAAAGACAAAAGGAGTATACATGATGAGAGATCACAACAGCTGGGATTGAAAATAAATAGAGATAACACCAAGATTATTAGAATTAATGCAGTTGGCAATAACCAAATAACAATAGAAGTGCCTCTACTAGACCTACAATCTTACATAAATATGGGCAATAATATAGACAAAGAGAGAGGCGCAGAGAATGATAACAAAATTAGAATATCAAAAGCATTTCAACTCCAATGTTAAGTTAGTCTTATTATATGGCCGTGAAACATGGAGAACAACTAAAATGCCATTCATGAAGATACAGATCATCATAACTGGATTATTGTGCAAAATAAAAGGATGGAAATGGCAGGATAAAAGCAGAAACATAGAATTATGGAGATGTACCAGTCAAAAAGCAGTGGATAAAGAGATACAGCGAAGACGAAGTATGACACACACTGCGAACTCCATCTGAGAGCATACACAACAGGCACTTTTTTGGAATCCCCAAGGAAAAAACAAAGAAGAGGAACAAAATATTCTCAGATAAGACATATGGAAGCAGAGATGAAGATGATGAGAAAGTCATGAAATGATCTTAAAAGAATGGCAAGAAACAGAATGGTTTGGAAAGTGTTTGTTGAAGACCTATGCTCCACAGGGAGCTGAAAGGTAAAGGAGAAGAACAACAACTTAAGGTAGGAAGGAGACCAACGGACAAACCAGTGCTGAGATATAAGGATGTTCGCATGGCTTCCTTTGAGGCAGTTCTAGATCAATGAAACTGGGGAATTCTGGGTCGATTTTTAGCACAGGAAAACAAACAAAAAATGGCACAGCAACTTTCGAGGTAGCGTTGATATTACATTTAGAAGACAAAAGACGCAGGAGAAAGGAAACGAAGCCAGGCATCACGAATACATCTTGTTCATTCTGTGACGAAACTGTCTATCCAATATTGACAGATTCAGCTACGAGAGAAGCTGTTCAACAAAGCAGCATCCAGCATAAGACATTAATATTTTACAAAAAATCTGGCTTACCATGATTGCTTGCTACGAACTGTCTTTCAAGAAGCCAATCCATATCACAATTTTATGTATATTTTCATTGTTTGTTACTGCTGTGTTGTTTTACAAAGTCGAATAGTGTTTGCAAAGAAGAGTTTAAGTTCGCATCGTTGTAATATTTTATTTTATTTACAGCTACGGCGACTACATCATCTGCTTCACTAAGCGTCATAAGTGAGTTAAAGCCCGTGGTTATTATTTTGGCGCGATCATTTCACAGGTTGTCTCCCGTTTATTTGGAACGTAATTTAACTGACATCTGTCGTTACATATCATGGCTACTATGATATATATGTGTATGTATTCATATATATATGGTGTTCTCACAACGTATACTAAATGCTAGTTGTGTTATGATCTTTCTGCCTTGTCACACAACCAAACCATTTTATTTGTTGTTTATTCTGTATTTTATGGTGGTGTATATACCTTGTTTTTTCTCTGTTTTTCATTTCTGATCTTATCTCTCAGATTGCTTCCTGTTATTCGTGTAACACATTTCATCTAGGTAGTGGTTATTTTTCTTTATTGTTCTTGAGTCTATAATTCAGGTCTTGCATTGATATCACAACTTTGGAATGAAGAGCGTATTTTACAGTGTTCGTTTTGCCTCTAGAGTTATTTCCTTGTGTATACATTTTATAGCTGCCTGATGATTTCTCTTGTACCGGCAACAAACAGCAGCTATACGAATTAACAACCAAACAGGACAATTCCAATATATAAAACAAGGAGTCAGACAAGGTTGTGTTCTGTCACCGGATTTGTTTTCACTTTGCAGTGAATATATTATGAGATCAATAATAGACAAAAAAGGAATTGAAGTCAACGGTCACAACATAAATAATTTGCGATATGCGGATGACACAGTCTTAATAGCAGAGACAGAGAATGAACTACAAGAAATGATAGACATAATAGTAAAAGAAAGCAACAAGAAAGGTCTCAGTCTGAATAGCAAGAAACAGAAGTAATGGTTATATCGAAGAAACAATCATCACCATCATGCAGCATAAAAATAAACGAAACAAATCTGAAACAAGTGCAACGTTTCAAATACTTGGGCACAATAATAACATCAGATGGGAGACGCACAACAGAAATAAAAAGCAGAATAGCTCAGGCAAAAATAGCATTTCAGAAAATGAAAAATATCTTATGCAACAAATCTATGTCAATAAAAATGAGAAAGAGAATTCATCGGTGCTATACAGAACCAATTCTGACCTATGGAAGCGAATCATGGACAGTAGACAAACAAATGAAAAGACGATTAGAGGCCACAGAGCTGGGATTTCTCAGAAGAATGTTGAAAGTTCCCTGGACAGCTAAAAAGACCAATGAGGAAGTTCTCAAAGAGGCCAACACAAAAAGGGAGCTCTTTAAAAAACATCAGAAAGAAACAATCAACATTTTTCGGGCACATCATGAGATGAGAAAAGTTGGAATACTTGGTTACAACTGGCAAAATAAAAGGAAAGAGAGATCGCGGACGACAAAGAGAGAAAATACTGGATAGCTTGGTGTCATGGCATGGAAAACAGTCAACAACATAACTCATACGATGCAGTGTGGATAGAAGATTGTGGAAGGACATGGTCATCTACGCCAACCGGCAAGGCACATGATGATGATGATGATGATGATGATGATTTTTCTTCGTCTTCTTCTTCAGAGTTCATGGCTCATTCAGACTAGGATCCTGGACAATTTATGAAGGCAGCTGTCTGTTTCAGTGATTCGGTTTACCAGTAGTTTCTCTTTCAGGGAGGTGGGTGTGGGCCACATTGCCTTCCTCAGACCTGTGTATTAGGGGCAATCATGTAAAATGTGTTTTGTTGTCATGTTATGAGGGGTACAGTGGCGTTGGCTTGTAGCTCCTCTTTTGAATTTGGTGAACATGTGATTTGTCATTCTATTGTGGCCAGTGTGTAGGCGAAGTATGATGACTTTATCCCTCCTTGATAGTTGGAGGTATCCGTTCCTCTCGTTATACTTTGGGTGTTCTTGTTTCTATTTTTCATGGCACTGTCTTTTGATGATAATTTGGCTTCATCGTAGCTGACCAGGCGGTTATCTTGTGGTAATCTCTCTCCCTCCTTAGCTAGCGTGTCTGCGTATTCGTTTCCTTGTATATTTCAGTGTGATGGTATTCACTGGATAACCACTCTCTGGATGTTGTTGCACAATGGGTCTAAGGACCGATGATTTTACAAGTTTTGTTGTATTCTGAATCTATTTCTGCTGTTAGTGAATTGTTGTTTGTTACTAAAACCTCATTGATACATAAATTCCTTCCACTTGTTTTAATTGTCTACTCTCCATCGTTATGCTAATTTGTTTTTTCTTTTGCTATTTTCATGACTTCAGTATTCTTGGTTTTGATTTTAATATGATCATGTTGTATTGTGGTGTATATTATATATACACACACACACACGCGCGCGCACGCGCACACGCACGCACACACACACACATATATTTTTTTTTCTTAAATTAATCTCGAAGCTCCAGACGCGATGTCCATAATAATTCATTTCATTGTTAGTTATGACAGTTTTGCGGACACAGTTGATCTGCTCCTGATATTCTTAGAGACAAAGACTGAATATTCCGATGTTCTAGGTTACTACTTGAAATGTTGTAAAACTCTTAAAATTGCGCATGTGGATTAAATTGTTGGCTGGGCACTTGACAATAAGATGGTCTTATCATATCTCAGGCCGAGACAACATGAATGGAAAGTATGTACTACCAAGGTCTCGTATTATCTCTTTAGATGTTGTTCATTCAAAAAGTCTGGTACCAGTGAGACTGCAAGGGAAGCCACAGATGATCAGTGACAGATCTTGAACAATCTTCGATCAGGATTTTCCTGTTCAGGGTTAACTCACTTAGCCTTTGTCTCACCTGAGTCTCCCACAAGGTAACGGCGACACACCTACAAGGTGTATTGATTTTATCTGTCCATTTCTTCAGTGTAAACCCAGCGTGAAGAATGAGGGCGTAGATGCATTGTGCCGCCAGGTAGCTTCAAAGCAGCTTTCGGCCCAGCACATCCGTTTTCAGCATGGTTTACCTGTCTACAACAATAATAGGCTCAACATTGCTGATTCCATTTTGACCAACAGGTAAATAATATCACAGAGGTAACATCGTAGTGGAAGAGAAGTGATCTGTTGATGAAAGGCCTCACGCTGTCACCTGGAAAAAAAATGTCAAAATTCAACAGCAGCATTTATAGAAGCCATTAATCCTAGAGACGTAAAGAACAGCCATAAACTTGAACTAACTGGCTATTTCAACAGCGTAGACTACATGTAGTAAATGCAATTTTGTGAAACTAGCGCTGTATCGATAACACCTTGTGTGTGTGGTCATCAAAACATGGACATTGTTGGGAAAATATGGACAGTTAAATGGTGAAATTAAAAATCATGACTCAAGCTGTTGTACACATTCTACTTTTTCTTTTCAACTCTCTGTGGATCATAGATCTTACACAAACACTTTTAGCTCACCGTGAAGCATAGGTCTTCAACAAACACTTTTAGCTCCCCGTAGAACATAGGTCTTCAACAAACACTTTTAGCTCCCCGTAAGACTCAGGTCTTTAACAAACACTTTTAACTCCCCGTAAGACTCAGGTCTTTAACAAACACTTTTATCTCCCCGTAGAATTTAGGTCTTCAACAAACACGTTTAGCTTACCAAGAAGTTTAGGTCTTCAACAAATACTTTCAGCTTACCATGGAGCTTAGGTCTTCAACAAACACGTTTAGCTCCCCGTTGATCATATGTCTTCAACAAAGACTTTTAGTTCCCCAAGGGTCATGGGTCTTCAAAAATACTTTTAGCTCACCGTGGAGCATAGGTCTTCAACAAACACTTTTAGCTCCCCAAGGATCATAGGTCCTCAAAACTACTTTTAGCTCACCGTGGAGCATAGGTCTTCAACAAACACTTTTTAGCACCCCGTGGAGCATAGGTCTTCAACAAAAACCTTCAAAGCCATCCTGTCTGGTGCCAGTCTCGTAAAATCATCCCATGTTCTAAAATGTTCTCTACCTGTCATCTTCACCCAACTTTCAACTTGTCTTTTCCAACAATATTTAAACTTTCCCTCTTACAATGCACATATAGACATTCTTATATAAAACTTCGAATTAAAGCAGTAACACTTTTTGTCTTTATATAAGAAGAGATGCTTTTGAAACTATTGTAAGAATGTGAAAAAGTACAACGTTTATGCTTGTCGTCCTCTTCTGTAGTATGATTGGAGTTTCCGATAGGTCTAGACATAATAATTCTCTTATTCAGGGCACTTGCAACAAGGTGGTTGGGCCAGATTATTTATTTCAACCATAATAGATCAAACAATGGCATACACAATAAAGCTTATTACAACATAAGAAGAAAAGAATGATTTATGTCCATGTAACAGCGATCTTGTAAGGCTTGCAAACTGTTATTGCTCACTACCAATGTTAAGGAAATTAAGCACAATAAGCATATCGTAAACAAGTCTTTTATCTACACACAATGCGGAGGCGAAGGCACGCCTCACAGCAGCAGAACTGGAAGTTGTCAGCGAGCCACAGCTGATGGCTTGCGCCAGGATCGGTGAACCAGAACCATCCAGACCCTGTTCCACTTGTCCGTCGTGCCTCCAGTAACAAACTAACATGTCTAGTCTGACCAAGCGAGTAGGAAACGAAGAGGGAAAACAACCCGGTACTCAAAAATGTCCAGCTGAAGTCGGATGTGTTGGGCCGAAAGGCGCAAATATCAAAGTTATACTGCTAACCACAACACAACGCAGACACCCTCGCTTAACTTCCTTTTAAGGGCGAATGATGAAGAGGTACACTCCTTCGGTCATTGGGCGAACGCAAGCAAGCAAACATCTACACACAATGCGAAACATGAAAGGTGAAAGGAAACAAATTAAAACAAGCACAATAAACAGTTGCATTTGCGCACATTTCTGCACATTCACGACAGCCACACTCAGGTTACCAATTCCTTTTCATTTTGACCTCGGCCTGACACACAGGATAGACATTTTTATTTTCTTTAACATATTTCGATTATTTTTGTTTTGGATGTTTCGTTATTAGTTTTACTTACATATCCGTGTGTGTGTGTTTTTTGTTTTGTTTGTTCCTACTGAAGGCCTATTAGGCCGAAACGTCGTTTTATCTGTGTCGTCCACTAATCACGTAAAGCTTCTAACATACCATTTTTTTCTATTTTGTTATTTTTCCTCACAATAAACAGTAGTCAGTTCCACAGCCACGCTTGTAAGGAGATTAACATTTGAACTCATTGGAACAAGAGTGACAGAAATAACTGAAGGAACAATGTCATCTACTTCGTGGGTATGATACGTCATGATGATGATTATTATATTGAGAAGTAATTTATTGATAATACTCTCATGGATTACTGGCAAACCTAACTGTCTAATGCAAAATACTAATACAGAAAATGTATTATAGTTTTAGTGATAGTTATTCAAAGACTGCAGTATTAATGCAGACGGATGAAAATCCATAATTGCTCAACAGTCCGTGCCAGTGGAATCTTCCAAATTCACATCTCATCGAATATCTAAACAAAGAAAGGCAGCTGCAGTCCCAATCATAACAATCACAGCACACAACACCACATGTCAAAAGACATAAGGCGTATCAGCACCAAAAGTGAACGCAGCTGAACTGTCCTTCGTCATACGATATCATCATTTATCGTAAGCAATCTGAAAATAGAAACACCATCCGGATGAAAAGCACAGCTCACGGAGTGCACAGAACACTAAACTCAGTACCACCGGCACCCAGCCGGACATGGAATATGAGGAAGCTGTAACAATGAACACTTTTCAGACAGTGCCTCAACGGTTCCGTCTGCTTTGATCGGAAGCATATGAAAAAATATATAAATGTATACATCAAAAATGTAAGAAAATGTATTAATAATCTGAAACAAATATGTGCTTTAGTGCGTATGTCGAGGGCAGTATTTGTAACACCGCGTTGGCGCTATTAAATATATCTGCACCTAAACAAGGCAGAGAAGTGTTACCTTAATCCGTTTCCATTTTCCTTTAACTGACTGCTTGCAATATGCTTTCTGTGCTAATGAATGTATGGGTTGGCTATTTAACTCAACTGTAACCGTCTCGCCTTTTGAACACAAATTGGGGAAGATCTTTTAACAGAGCGGAAATTTGTATAAAAAAAAAAGAACGACTGAAGCCGAAGCGTGTGTTACCCGTGACTAACTGAAAGCTAGTAGGTGAATCTGTGTTTTCTAAAAGTGTAGACTTTCAGCCAAATTGTTTATACAATCCCCGGCCGTTTATTTACATAACATCATGTACAGGATTCATTAACGTTCGGAAACTTCACTTTATTCTCTGCTACTTTCATAAACTAATCATCACAGTTGACATAATAATGATCGTATCTTTTTTTTCCAAACGTAATTCTAAATACTCATTCTTATCTTCGATAAAATCATCATCCCCATGTTAATAAAGAATTAGATACGTCAAATATAACTATTATGTCATCATTTAGAAGCTCAAATAGAAACTCATACAAATACTTGTATTTTAGAGAAATATCCTTATTGTAAATTTTATCATTGGCCCTTTTTTGGAATACCCGGCGAAAAAGACAAAGAGGAAGACAAAGAACTTGAACTCAATTTACATTAAATTGTGAGGAAAATAACTTTTGTTTTATACTAGAGGCCGTGTAAATGGATTTTAGGCATTTTCTAAGGCAAATGGCTTATGCTGTTGATTAGAAGACTGGATATGTTTGCATATTTTAAACGGTGATGTCTCTCGAAATGTAATACTTTAATTCACATACTTCATATAGGCAGTTCGTCTTTCATTAACACATTCAAATCACTTCTAATCTTGACAGTCAACAAACACTTGAGGTGCTCCATAATCATCATCATCATCAAGTACCGGGCCTAGTGGCGTAGGTGATCATGTCTCTCCGCAACTTTCGATCTCGGCAGCCGTTTTATCATTTCTGTTGTTGACCTTCTGCCAAGCCATTCTCTTAAGCTGTCTGTTATTTTTTCTCTTTGCTTCCCTCTATCTCTTCGTCCCTCAATTTTTCCAGTTGTTACAATATATTCAAGTTGTTCTCTTCTCATTACATGGCCAAAAAATGATGATTGTTTCTTCCTAATATTGGAAATTAGCTCTCTTTTTGCTTTGACCTCTCTCTGAACCTATTCATTACTCTTCTTAGCTGTCCATGGTATTCTCAACATTCTTCTGTAAAACCACATTTCTACTGACTCCAGTGATTTTCTTGTCCTTTGTCCTATTGTCCATGACTCGCATCCATATGTTAAGACTGGCTCTACGTAACATTTAAGAACTCTTTTGCTTGTTTCTATTGTCAAAAATGGATTGCATAGTATTTTCCTCATTTTTTGGAAAGCTGCTTTTGCCAGAGCCATTCTGCATCTCACCTCTTTTGTACATCTTCCGTCTGAGGTTAACAAAGTTAACTTTGTTGTTACCATTACCTCTGTCTTTTTGCTATTAAGGCTGAGACCTTTATTTTTACTTTCTTTCACTATAATGTCCAACATTTCGTGTAACTCACTTTCACTCTTAGCGATTAATACTGTATCATCAGCATACCTTAGATTATTTATATTATGACCTCCAATTGTTATTCCAGGCATGACCCTTATGGATCTTAAAATAATCACACTATAAATATTAAACAAATCTGGTGACAGCACACAACCTTGTCTAACACCCTGTTTTATTTGTTGAAACATTCCTAATTGGTTTCCAATTCTTATGGCCGTTGTTTGTTGCCTGTACATGTTCTTTATTATTCTTAGATCTTTGCTGTCTATGTTTATGCTTTCAAAAATGTTGATTATTTCATAGTGCTTTACTTTGTCAAATGCCTTGGTGTAATCTATGAAACATAGGTATAGATCTGTTTTCACCTCTATGGCTCTTTCTATTAAAGATCGTATGATATAAATGGCATTGCTTGTTCCTTTATCTCTAACAGAACCACACTGTTCATCGCTAATTTCTGGACTGATTTTGTTTCGCACTCTTCGCATGATGATTCTTAGTAATATCTTAATCATATGACTCATAAGGCTTATTGTGCGATGATCATCGTATTCAATCGCATCTGATTTCTTTGGTAGGGCTATGAATATTGATTTGAGCATGTCATCTGGTATATATCCGCTGTTGTAGATATCATTCAATATTTTTCTTATTATTTCTATTCCAAAATCACCCATGGCTTCAAACTCTTCTTTAGTTATATTATCTGGTCCAGGATCTTTGCCTGCTTTCATATTGCGCAAGGCGTCTTCCACTTCTTCTCTGAGTATTTCTGGTCCTTCTCCATTATCCTTAATATTTACTTCCGTTCGTTCATCATTATAAAGATCTTTAATGTATTCTGTCCATCGTTCCCTTGTGTTTTCTTGATCAATCAACAGTTCTCCTTCCTTTGATCTTAAACATCCAGTTTTTGATTGCGTTTTTTTTCCCGTTTTTTCCTCAGTTTGTTTGTATATAGCTTTAGCATCTCCTTTTTGTTGCAATTCGATCTCTTTTCATCTCTTTTTTAGTCATGCTTCTTTTTCTTCGTTGCATTTTACTACAATTTCTTTATTTAATCTCTTATACTCATCTTTATTTTCTTTATTTCTTCTTCTTGTATCCATTAGCTGCAAAATATCATCTGTCATCCATGTCTTTCTTGAATTTGTCCTCACTGGTGGTATGAACTCTTTTGATGTTTGTTGCATTGACTATTTTAGCATTTCCCACTGTTCATCAATGCTTTGTATCTTCTCTATTGCATTGTATCGGTTCTGAATTGTGATTTTATATTTGTTATATTACCAAAAAAAAAAAAAAAAAAAAAAAAAAAAAAAAAAAAAAAAAAAAGTAAAGCACCCCCCCGTCACGCTAAGTGGGGTATAGGGAATATGGTGTTAGTGAACATAAATTTTACAGACCTTCGGCACAGGATTTTTGGGGTAATGTGGTCGGTATTACGCCCGTGCCGCTTTACTTTCCCAGAAAAAAAAATCCGGTACCATTAAAGGCTGGGTGAACTGAAAGCCGTCGGTTGGGATCGAGCCCTACCTCTTGTCCACTGTAGTCCAGTTCACTAACCACTATCGCGGTTCCCCCATGACACCAAGCTATCAAGTATTTTCTCTCTTTGTCGTCTGCGATCCCTCTTTCCCTGTATTTTGCCAGTTGTAACCAAGTATTAGAACTCTCCTCTTCTCATGATGTGCCCGAAAAATGTTGATTGTTTCTTTCTGATGTTTTTTAGGAGCTCCTTTTTTGTGTTGGCCTCTTTGAGAACTTCCTCAATGGTCTTTTTAGCTGTCAAGGGAACTTTCAACATTCTTCTGAGAAATCCCATCTCTGTGGCCTCTAATCGTCTTTTCATTTGTTTGTCTACTGTCACTGATTCGCTTCCATAGATCAAAATTGGTTCTATATAGCACCAATATATCTATAATACAATAAATATAGTTTCTTTCTGATGTTTCTTACGAGCTCCTTTTTTTGTTTTGGCCTCTTTGATAATTTCTTCGTTTATCTTTTTAGCTGTCCAGGGAACTTTCAACATTCTTCAAGTTATTTTTTGAAGAATGTTGAAAGACTAAGGTCATTAATATAATAATGATACTACAGGGCGGTCTGGATAACCGTTGGACACAAATATACTCTCAGAATTATTAAACACATCACAGACCACACTTCTACGTATCTAAACACCAGCCCTGTTGTGGATTTACAGCATCTGCTGTTTATTGACTGCTTATCTATTTATACTGGTAACAGTAGCCTTTCCAATTGCTCACTGCTAATCGTTGTTCGTTAATCACTAACCAGTGCCTCTCTCCTGTCTAGTTGTTTCAAGGTGACTCTTTATATACTGGTCACTCCTTTCTATCCACCTACGTGTCTATCCGCCCACACTGTCTGGTCTCACTTTTATTTCTGCTGTCAAATATTTTTAATATTTCGCCCACATTGTCTGGCATGGTAACCTCGGCTTATTTTGCTGTGATAAGTGCAATATCTCTTTATACTTATACCTCGTCAGCTCAAAACATCATCCCCATAAAAGCGCAAAAGAAATAGAACTACAATTCTGAAAAAAAAAATACATTGACCCTCAAAGAGGAGAGAAGAAAATGAAAGTAGCCTAAACGAGAGTGAAACGACCAGAATACCTCACAGCTACTGCACTGAACAAGCTACCTTTAAACTCCTGTTATATAAGTCCCACTCCAACCCCCTCCTCACTGCAGACCCAATTCCCAAAAAGGGAAGAAACTATGTGAAGGTAAAAAGTTCAAGATAACGTGTTTACCTTTTGTGAAATTCCTGGCCGGTACTGACGCTGTCATGATTATAAATGGGACGTTAGTGCCTTTTCGTTGTTTTCTTGAACTACAAGCTGCATGTGATTATATCTCACATAGTTGTAGCATGGTACGACATTATTTGACTTGGTGTTTATGTTCTCTTTAAGCGTGTAAAGGGTATGCAAATTAAATATATATAGAATGCCATATACTCTATAATGAATGGGTGCGTTGGTTCGCTTCATTTACCTGTGTAGCTATTGCGCACTGGACTCTCACTGGAGCGCGGCGAGAACTAGATTCAGCACAATATATCGATTTTACTAAAGGGGCCGTGTTTCTTTTTTTTTCAGTCTGCCGTTCCTGCCTGATATAGTTGTTGAGCAACCTGTGTAACACGGAGAGGCTGTCAACGCTCATGACTCATGTGTGTATTTGTGTTAAAGATGACAAAATTACTAGCTTCCCTTATTGTGTTTCTGGTTGCAATGACCTCAGCCTCAACAGTTCTCGGTAAGTCATTTATGCGAAATACACATATAGAGACTAGATAATCAAGATTTTATTATTTCTACTCTAAAATAGCTACGGAAACGGGTTATCGCTGTGTAATAAATGTCTGGTAGCATTTTTATGGAAACATAACCATATATTTTAGAAGCAGTGATCTCTGCAATATGTGCATTTTTGCACGCAAGGTTTCTGTTTTTGAGATTGTGGTTCTGCCCTATGTGCCGTCTTCGGCTCGAAAGGACAATAGATAGATAGATAGATACATAGATAGATAGATAGATTATAATAGATAGATTGATAGATAATAACTATTTCACTGCAGTTGTGTTGATCAGGATCAGGATAGAGTTATCTGGCTTCACTACTCATGTCGTCATGATCATTTCTACTGTATTTACAGTATTTAAATATATTTCTATTTACGAGTAGAACATATCAAAGTATATATCCAATTAAGGACAAAATGTCGCTCAATTTGGAAATAATATTCAATGGGCGACACAATTATTTGAACATAATACATTCACATACTTAAGAGATATGATCGGACGGAAATAGTTAATGTGAATATAATTGTATTATTTGATATTTTATATTTGTTGGTTTTAGCAGATAACCATATTTTCTACAAACAGTGAAATAAGTGGACAGTGGTAGGCAGAGAAGGACAGAGCAGCAGATACAAATTGGCATAAAACATACGCACATAACACCTTATACAGAAAGGAAGGCATACAAACAGACATAGAATTGATAAATAAACAGAGGATGAAAGAAAGCCAGTCAGGGAGTTTAGACAGACACATATATACAGACTCACAAGAAAACAAATAACATAAAATATAGACTTAGAACAAAACAAATAACAAAATATAGACTCACAAGAAAACAAATAACATAAATTATAGACTTACAACAAAATAAATAATATAAAATATAGACTTACAACAAAATAAATAACATAAAATATAGACTTACAACAAAATAAATAATATAAAATATACACTCGCAACAAAACAAATAACATAAAATATAGACTCACAACAAAACAAAAAACATAAAATATAGACTCATAACAAAACAAATAACATTAAATATAGACTTACAACAAAACAAATAACATAAAGCATAGATTTAACAACCAAACAAATAACATAAAGCATAGATTTAACAACCAAACAAATAACATAAAGCATAGATTTAACAACAAAACAAATAACATAAAGCATAGACTCAAAACAAAACAAATAACATAAAGCAAAGACTCATAACAAAACAAATAACAAAGCATAGACTCATAACAAAACAAATAACATAAAGCATAGACTCATAACAAAACAAATAACATAAAGCTTAGACTCACAACACAACAAATAACATAAAATATAGACTCACAACAAAACAGATAACATAAAGCATAGACTCAAAACAAAACAAATAACATAAAGCATAGACTTAACAACCAAACAAAAAACATAAAGCATAGACTCACAACAAAACAAATAACATAAAATATAGACTCACAACAAAACAAATAATATAAAATATAGACTCGCAACAAAACAAATAACATAAAATATAGACTCACAACAAAAGAAATAACATAAAATATAGACTCACAACAAAACAAATAACATAAAATATAGACTTAACAACCAAAAAAATAACATAAAGCATAGTCTTAACAACCAAACAAATAAAATAAAATATAGACTCACAACAAAACAAATAACATAAAATATAGACTCAAAACAAAACAAATACCATAAAGCATAGACTCAAAACAAAACAAATAACATAAAATATAGAATCGCAACCAAACAAATAACATAAAATATAGACTTACAACAAAACAAGGAACATAAAATATAGACTCAAAACAAAACAAATAACATAAAATATAGACTCACAACCAAACAAATAACATAAAATATAGACTCACAACAAAACAAGGAACATAAAATATAGACTCAAAACCAAACAAATAACATAAAATATAGACTCACAACCAAACAAATAACATAAAGCATAGATTTAACAACCAAACAAATAACATAAAGCATAGACTCAAAACAAAACAAATAACATAAAGCAAAGACTCATAACAAAACAAATAACATAAAGCATAGACTCATAACAAAACAAATAACATAAAGCTTAGACTCACAACACAACAAATAACATAAAATATAGACTCACAACAAAACAGATAACATAAAGCATAGACTCAAAACAAAACAAATAACATAAAGCATAGACTCAAAACAAAACAAATAACATAAAATATAGACTCAAAACAAAACAAATAACATAAAATATAGACTCAAAACAAAACAAATAACATAAAATATAGACTCAAAACAAAACAAATAACATAAAATATAGACTCAAAACAAAACAAATAACATAAAATATAGACTCAAAACAAAACAAATAACATAAAATATAGACGCAAAACAAAACAAATAACATAAAATATAGACTCAAAACAAAACAAATAACATAAAATATAGACTCAAAACAAAACAAATAACATAAAATATAGACTCAAAACAAAACAAATAACATAAAATATAGACTCAAAACAAAACAAATAACATAAAATATAGACTCACAACAAAAGAAATAACATAAAATATAGACACAACAAAACAAATAACATAAAATATAGACTTAACAACCAAAAAAATAACATAAAGCATAGTCTTAACAACCAAACTAATAAAATTTAATATAGACTCACAACAAAACAAATAACATAAAATATAGACTCAAAACAAAACAAATAACATAAAATATAGACTCAAAACAAAACAAATAACATAAAATATAGACGCAAAACAAAACAAATAACATAAAATATAGACTCAAAACAAAACAAATAACATAAAATATAGACTCACAACAAAAGAAATAACATAAAATATAGACACAACAAAACAAATAACATAAAATATAGACTTAACAACCAAAAAAATAACATAAAGCATAGTCTTAACAACCAAACAAATAAAATAAAATATAGACTCACAACAAAACAAATAACATAAAATATAGACTCAAAACAAAACAAATACCATAAAGCATAGACTCAAAACAAAACAAATAACATAAAATATAGACTCACAACCAAACAAATAACATAAAATATAGACTTACAACAAAACAAGGAACATAAAATATAAACTCAAAACAAAAGAAATAACATAAAATATAGACTCAAAACAAAACAAATAACATAAAATATAGACTTACAACCAAACAAATAACATAAAATATAGACTCAAAACAAAACAAATAACATAAAATATAGACTTACAACCAAACAAATAACATAAAATATAGACTCAAAACAAAACAAGTAACATCAGGACTAAGAATGAAAATAATAAACTGTTATACCGGGGGATGCGGTTAAAAAATAACTGTTAGCAGTGATACCGGGGCCTTCAACTAACCACAACCATAAACATTATCGGTCTCGGTTCTTATAGTTTTTTTTTACGCTTAACAGCAGGCGTAGAGCATCTGTTAACATTGATATTTGTAGTATGCTTGTTAATTTTAGAATCATAACATCTATATATCTATTTATTGTCCGTTCAAGCTGAAGGCGGCACAGAGGGCTAGTCTCTCCAGTTCTGCCAATTATTGTTACCAAATGTCAGACTTTGCACAAGACGTTTACAAAATTCAAATGTATTCGATGATAATATAGCTTTTTACATATGTATATATACATATGTTAATTTATTATTTCCATTTAATTTGATTATTTGCAGTTTACATTTATTTGTCATTCAAAGGTTGCAACGTGCCTGTTGAGAAAGGTGAATTCACGACTCTCCAGTGCAGTGTGTCGACCATGTCATCAAGTGTAACCTGGAAACTGTTGAACAACAACACCCAAGTTAGCATTTCAACTTGTAACTTTGGGACCGTGGCATGTAATAACATCATTGGATCATCATTGTACCGTGCATTCATCCTAGACAGCGGAAGTGTAAAAAAATTGGGTCTCGATATCCACAGTGTCAGAGTAAATGAGACACAATTCTTTTGTGTCTGTGATGACAATGTAAAATCTGACACATGCGTTCTGCAGGTGTATGGTAAGTGGATCATAATAGTAGTTTTTGATTTACCATACATACCAAACAAAGAAATGGTACGTGCCATTTATAACAAATGGTGATAGTGCCAATAGTTTTCTTATCATAGGAATATCTATGGATATCGTGGTCTGCACTATGTCAGTGCTGTGCTTCTTTATTTGACAAAGTTATCTGGTGTCAGCTGCGTGACCCTAGGGAAAGATAATCAATAACCTAAGATATGCTGATGATACTGTATTACTAGCAGAAAATCTTAAAGATTTACAACACTTATTTAATGGAATAAACAAGACAAGCAAATAAAATATGTATTAGATATCTATCTATCTATCTATTGTCCTTTCGAGCCAAAGACGGCACATAGGGCAGAACCACAATCTCAAAAGCAGAAACTTTACGTGCCAAAATGATACATAAGGCAGAGATCACTGCTTCTAAAATCTATGGCTGTGTTTCCATAATAATACTTTTTACAATGAATGCTTGTCAAGCCATCGATCAACCTCCTTAGTCACCTCTTACGACATGCCTGGAGGGTCACAGTGTCACTATTCTTTACCTCCCTCATAATGAGGCCCCGGTAACACACGGGATAAATTAATAATAAATTAGTATATATCGTTATTTTATTAACAAATAATGAAACAAATCAAGGATGCTAAATGAATATTATGGTTCTTGAAAGAAGCTACGGAAATTAACCCAACATGTAATCAGGTAACGGTACCTAATTAACCATGCACATGAGGTACTCAAACTGGCGGTGCACCCTTACCTCGTCACACGGAATTCTGCAGCATTGTTTCAAAGGAAGGTGATGTTGGCATTGATCGAGAAGACTATGACCAGACGCGCTTCGGTCCAATGGCATGTAACAATATCTGCAGGTATTTCTGAGTTTCCTTGTGTTTCCATACACAGTGTTCAGTTTGTCAGGTCTTTGATGATGTAGAGTTGCTTTGTTGTCTGTGAGCGTTTCTGTTAAGCAAATATATGAAACTGATTACCACTGGATTCGGGAACATAATTGCCACCAATTGTTGTAGTTATCCAGTGTGCGTGTACAACTTTTTTGTGAAATATTTACGAATTTACCACCATCAACTGCTTTTTCTGGCCCGGTAATCGCTACAAAGGTTGTTGAATGAGAGGTAGGCTGCTTCCAGGCCAAGTTGTGACTAATAGGTACGTAGACACTTGCAAACATCCGGTGCTATTGGCCCTTCAATTTTATACCGGAAAAGTTGGATGCTTTTGTCACAGGTGACGTCCACATAATTATTTTCTGGAAAGTGTCGCTCTTGTTCATACAGTAGGTTACCATTTATTGTCACGGTAAAGTTGCGTGTATTTGCATTATTTCTTGTGAAGATTCTTAAAAATTGAATTAATTCACCAGTAAGCATGAATCCTTCAACGGCATTGGACGTTAAATTTGGGTTGCAAGTGTTGTGGTTCTTATCTGATATGACGCAGATTGCAGTTTGTGGTGCGTAATTTACCATCAAATACAAGCAGGATGGATCGAAGAAACATTCCATACAATTCCCTGGGCATGTTCCATTATAATTGCATGTTGACTTGGGGTTGCATTGACACTTGAACCTACAATCTTTTCTAAACCATCCACTGGGACAGTCATTTTTGCAATAATCACCAATGTAGCCAGGAACAATTAATGATCATGCAACCTCCAAATCGATTCCCGCATCTTCCATCCAGACAGCGGTTACTGCATGGGGACGAACAGTTTAAACCATAATATCAAAAATACTAAAACTAAACAAAACATAAGCAAAGATAACACTCAAAACCTACAAGTGGACATAAAAATTGAAGGAACAGACTTGGAGACAGTTCAGAGCTACAACTGCCTTAAACAACCAGTGATGGAAAATCTAAAACTGAAATAAACACAAAAGAATAGAAGTGGCAAAAAGTAATTTTAAAATCATGAAAAATATGCTAACATCAAAACAGGTAACACCAGGACTGAAAACTAAGAATAGCAAAATGTTATATCTTCACAATGATCCTGTATGGTGCAGAAGCAGGGACATTAGATAAGAAAACAAATTAGAAAATTGAAGCCTTTTAAATGTGGATTTATAGAAGACTAGGAAGAATTCAGAGGAGAGAAAAAGAGGAATCATCGGTGCTATATAGAACCTATTCTGACCAATGGAAGTGAATCATGGACAGTAGACAAACAAATGAAAAGACGATTAGAGGCCACAGAGATGGGATTTCTCAGAAGAATGTTGAAAGTTCCCTGACAGCTAAAAAGACCAATGAGGAAGTTCTCAAAGAGGCCAACACGAAAAGGCAGCTCCAAAAAAACTTCAGAAAGAAACAATGAACATTTTTCGGGCACATCATGAAAAGAGGAAAGTTGGAATACTTGGTTACAACTGGCAAAATAAAAGGAAAGAGAGATCGCAGACGACAAAGAGAGAAAATACTGGATAGCTGAGTGTCATGACATGGAAAGCAGTCAACAACAGAACTGATATGATGCACTGTGGATAGAAGATTGTGGAAGAACATGATCGCCTATGCCAACCGGTATGGTAAATGATGATGATGAGGAAGAATTCTTCTTCTTCTACCTTTTTAGCACCCAGTGGAGCATAGGTCTTCAACAAACACTTTCCATGTCGTTCTGTTTTTTGCCATTCTTTTAAGATCATTCCATGTCTTCCCCATCATCTTCATCTCTGCTTCTATCTGTTTTCTCCAAGAATTCCTTGATCTTCCTCTTTGTCTTTTCCCATGGGGATTCCAAAAAAGGGCATGTTGTGTAATACTCTTAGTTGGCTTCCATAGAGTGTGTCCTATTTCAGCACCATCATCTTCTCTGTATCTCTTTATCCACTGGTATTTGACTGGTACATTTCCATAATTCTATGTTAGTGATTTTGTCCTGCCATTTCCATCCTTTTGTTCTGCGTAAGCATCCATTAATGAAAGTCTGTATCTTCATGATTGTCAATTTTGTTGTTCTCCATGTTTCACAGCCATATAATAGGACCGACTTAACATTTGAGTTGAAAATTTTTATTTTTGTATTTTGCCTAATTTCTTTGGATTTCCATATGTTTCCCAGTGCAAGGAAAGCTCCTCTTGCTTTTGATATCCTTATTTTGGTATCATTTTCTGTTCCTCCCTCTTTATCTACATTACTGCCCAGATATATGTAAGATTGTACGTCTAGTAGAGGTATTTCTCCTAGTTTTATTTGGTTATTGCCAACTGCATTAATTCTCATAATGTTGGTCTTATCTCTATTAATCTTTAGTCCTAGCTGTTGAGATCTCTCATCAAGTATGCTAATTTTACCCTGCATCTGTTGATGGCTGTGTGATAGGAGAGCTATGTCATCAGCAAAGTCTAAATCATCAAGTTGTTTGGTCAGTGACCACTGGATCCCATTTCTGTTGTTTTGAGTTATTTTCATAATCCAATCTATGGCCAGTAGAAAGAGAAATGGAGACAGAAGGCATCCTTGCCTTACTCCTGTTATTATTTCTCTCTCTCTCTCTCTGCGATCAAGACTCAATCAGAGTAGGATTCCAGACTCGCTCATAAAGTCAGCTGTATAATTAGAGTCTGTTAGATCCAGATTACCTGTTAAAACGTTGCACTGCATTCTGCACCAGTGGCCCAGTGCATCCGATTTCAGCCAGCATTATATTCAGGTTTGCTTTCCTTAGCCTTTGATTGTCCCCAATCTTCCTGCAAGGCAGCAGATTGTCTTTTCTGTAGGGGGATTCTCCTCTTAGATGGTCGGCCCTCCCAGGCTTACAAGCACCATCTGCCCAAGCTAATTTTTATTTAAAATGCTTCTGTAAGCTATCCTTCATGCACCACACTATATTTTGTTCCTTCATACATTGTTTTTATCAGGTTAATAAACTTTATGGGGATTCCGTAATGACTCAGCAACTTCCAAAGCAATCTTCTGTCTAAACTATCAAATGCCTTTTCGTAATCTATGAATCCAATATAAAGTGGGGATTTTAGTTCTAAACTTTGTTCAACTATTATATGTAGAGTAGTTATTTGATCAGCACATGATCTGTTCTTCCTAAAACCTGCTTGTTCATTTCTCAAATGTTTCTCTATGGCCTCTTTTAATCTCTCCAGAATGATTCTGCATAATTTATTCCCTGGCACTGATAGTGGCATAATTCCCCTATAATTTGTGCACTCCTGTAAACTTCCTTTCTTTGGTAGTTTGATCATATAACCTTCTTTCCAGTCTTTAGCTATTTCTTCCCTCTCCAAAATTGTATCTAATCTAATAGATTATGTAACAGCTTGGTAGATGTGTTAATATCTGCTTTGATGGCTTCTGAAGGAATTTCATCTGGTCCTGTGGCTTTACCATTTTTTAACAGTTTGATGGCTTTCATTATTTCTTCTTTGCTTGGTTTTCCACAGTTAACGTGTAACTCTTCTTCTGCTGGCAGTATATCTGGAGGATTATTTGAGCTAGGTCTGTTCAAAAGTTCTTCAAAGTGCTCTTTCTATCTCGCCATTTGTTCCCTTATATTACTAAGCAGATTTCTTTTCTTATCTTTAATAAAGGCATTGATCTGTTTGTATTTTCCACTTAATTTCTTTGTGCTGTTGTACAGTTCTTTCATATTCCCTTTATTTGCTGCTTCTTCTGCCTCTTTAGCTAGTTCATCTATATATTTCCTCTTATCCCTTTTAATGTATCTTCTCACTTCTTTGTTCATCTCTGTGTAAGCTTCCTGTGTCTTGGCTTTATTACTTCTCATTTTGCTTTTATTTATGTCTGCTTTCTTGTTCTTTCTTTCCATTCTTTAATTTTATCCTGGGTTTCTGCTGTCATCCATGCCTTATTCTGGCGTTCTCTTTTCCCCAGTGTTTCTTCGCATGTTTCTTTCCATATATCTTTTACCTGTTTCCAATGATCTTCTATATTTATTGTATTTTCTAGTTGTTGGAGGACTTGGTATTTGTTTGATATTGTGAATGCAAATTTATCTTTAATTCCTTGTTCTTTAAGAAACCCTACATTGAAATACTTTCTACCCTTATTCGTTGTAGTATACCTTTTTAGTTTAATTTTAAGTTTGGCTATCAGAAGATGATGATCAGAAGCTACATCTGACCCTCTATATACTTTTACATCCTGTAAGGATGACTTAAACTTATCATTAATACATATGTGATCAATTTGATTTTCTGTTCTTTGATCTGGTGACACCCATGTAGCTTTGTGTATTCTTTTATGTTGGAAGGAAGAATTGGATGGAAAGAAAAGATAACAAATGATGAAGTCATAAAAGAACTAAAAAATGAAAAGAGAACTACTAAACACAATTCAAACAAAACAAATGAGATTTTGGGGGGCATTTTAAAAAGTGACAGTAGCTTACTAAATGTAGTCTAGAATGGAAAATACAAGATAAAAGAGGCAGATGCTGACCAAGACTAATATAGGTGAGTAATATCACAAGACTGACAAGTCAGCCTATGACAACGTGCACTATCAATGCAAGAGACAGATCAGAATGGTGATCTATAGTAGCCAACTTTCGTTGCGGAAACAACACCGAGTGTGGTTTAACATGGTACAATACATTATTGTAGTTTGTGCATCTGCAGTTTACACTGAACATTAGTGTATTGCAATATAGTTTTGTGCAATGTAATAAAGTATAACATATTTGTATGCAGTTTAGTTTATTGTATTGTAATGTTATTGAAATTATAATGTTCTTGTGTGTGTGCTATACAGCATTTTTCGCAATGCCATCTGAGTTGGTCCTGAGTGTTAACAAACTAGTAAAAGTAGTAAAGAGCCTCATCTTTTAAAGGGAATATGGTGTTAGTGACCATAATTTTTACAGACCTTTCGGAACATGATTTTTGGGGTAATGTGGTTTTACGCCCATGCCTCTGCTTTACTTTCCCAGAAAAATCCAGTACCCATTTAAGGCTGGTGAACCAGGAAGCCGCCAATCAGGATCAAACCCAACCTCTAGTCCTTTGTAGTCCAGTTCATTAATGACTGAGCTATCGCGCCTCTCAAGTTTTAACAAACTAAATTAAAATAAATACTCTTTTATTTGAAAGGACAGATCCTTTATGCTGATGTTTATATAGTTATTGTTTTATAATATAATATAGAGTGCTTCATTGTCAAATGTTTATTGTTTATATTTTATTATTAATTTCAAACTGCTATTCTGGTATATTGACAGCATGGCCTGATAAACCAACATGTGAACAGACTGTAACCAACACTTACGTGGACATCGCGTGTACTACAGCCAATGTGTACCCAAATGTAATTGTTACATACCGCAGAAGAGGGGTTAGTGTTTTTCTTTATGTGTTGCTAGATTATAAAACATGGGGATAATAAAGATAAACAACATTATCTGTGATGAAAGCTGACAGCAAATCATAGCTGGTTGTTTCCATCAGGATCAGTGAACCAGACTGATGAAGACTACTCCACATTCAGGCCGCACTCCTTGAGACAAACAACACTCTTGTCATGTGGAACAAAATCGATAGTCAAAAGCAGACCAATGCTTAATAATATCATTTTGGCGTCAAATGTATTAGACTTGAAGGTCGCAAAATGTCATAGTCTGCTGTGTGTGGCAGGACAGGGCATCTAAATACATTAAGTATTCTTGAAGAGCAGACGGTGAAGAATAATAATCATAGGGTAACTTGAGAAAGAAGAAAAATATGAACAACAGATTACAATGCAGTACCATATAATACAATGTAATACAATAGAACACAATAGAATACATGCAATACAAAACAGCAGAGTACAATAAAATACAATACAATACAATGCAACACAATACAATACAATACAATACAATACAATAATGCATTCACATCTCTGAAACAATTGATTTCCTCCTTGAAGCTGTTAGCCACATGAAGGAATAACGACATGTCCGAAATCACAGTACATCTCACAATAAAAACATATATGTATCAATACATAGCAAAACAGTCAGCTGAACTATTTATAGAGAAATAGGTCAAAGAATGCTTATAGACAGATGTGTGATATAGTGGCAATATTTAGCTGGAAACTGTAACAAAATGGTAGTGTATAGGGAGGCACGCCCATCTTCACTGTTGAATTATTGCCATCATAAATAGCAGTTAGAAGTAGTTAGTCAAAGACCTTGGTATCACTGCAAACAAACTATAATCCATAATTGCTCAACAGCCTGTGCCAGTGGAATCATCCGAACTAACATCTAATCTCATTGAAGGATCCAGACAAAGAAAAGCAGCTGCAGTCCCCATCATAGCAGCTACAGCACACGCCAAAAGACATAAGGCGTAGCCACACTGAAAGTGAATGCAACTATCTTTTCTTTTGTCATACGATATCACGATTCATTATAAGCAGTCAGAATATCGAAACATGATCCAGATGAAAAACACAGCTCATGGTGTGCACGGAGAACTAAACTCCGTGATACCATCATAAAGTGATACAGAAGCGTTCTCAAAAGGTACTAATGCTCACATAATCATTGTCATAGGTACAGGAGACACGATGACCGAAGGCTAGAACTAAAGGAAGAAATATTACTTGTCGTCACGGTCCTGAAGTCGAGAGGATGTAATGTCGAAACAATGTTGACCTCCGACAAAAGCTGGCAACGAGGTAACAAATCGAGGGATGAACAGGCAAGAACAGAAATGAAGTCGGTCTGTGTAGATCAAAAGTTAAAAGTAAGATTAAGGTAACCATCATCAGTTCAGAATGGAGGCAAGCACTGGACAAGAGCCACAAAGGTAGGTATGGCCTTATCTTCCTCCTGAGACGTAGCAGTGGTGCTAAATCAGAGGGGTGTTGGAAGTCCCAGATGACAAGAAGGTGGTCCAAAATTTACAGTTAAAAATAGGGTTCTTCCAAATAGAGAAAGAAGCCCACCTGTGAGCAGTATAATTACTGTAATGCTAAAAGCAACATTGTCAACTGCTCTCTTGCCAAAAGTGTGAGTACATAAGACCTAACATGCTAAAATACACAAGGAATATTACACACATACATTGTTTTCATTAGCAGCATCAGGTTACATGTCTTTTGTACAACATTGCACACATTATAATTCGTCAAAGAGGACATCTGTCTCCAGCTAGATCTCATAATTTTTCTCTTGGTGTAATCCAAGTTTTATGTCTTGAAACCCTCTTCTTGGTCTGTCCCTGTCTCATCTACCTTCGAAACATGTTTTCCATTATTGTTTGTTCCAGCCCATTGTGTCTGTTGATGCTGCTGTTGAATTTTAATTTCTCATGTAGGATTTTGCTTATGAAAGCCAGGTCTTTTCAGTGTTTAGATCTTTAGATCTCTTAATATGTCTTCATTACTCCTTTTATTATCCAAGGCACTTTAAAGATTATTTTTTCTGCATTTTGTTTCAATGAACCAATTTTCGTCAATGCTGTTTGTGTGATTGTCCATGATTCACAACCATATGTTACTCATGGGAATACAAAAACTCAGTATTTTTAATTTTGCAGTCTTTCATCCATTTTTGGGTATGGTTTTTTTTTAAAATTTCAGTGTTGTCATCAAGGGCGCTTTGGTTATCTTTAGTGCATATGTCACTACAATATGCATTAATCAGTTAATTATGCCAGCATTAATTATGAATGTTAAGGGGGCCTCAGTAGTTGGGAAAACCACCCGGCTGGGCTACCGACGTTCAGACAACCTGTGTTCGATTCCAGCTGGAAACAGTGTGAACTGTACTAGCAGCTAGAAAATAAATACCCCCGCAGTCCACCCAGCCGCTGGCAGAAATGGGTACCAGAGTAGCACCCTGGGAAGGTGAGGAATGCTGCCACACATTGTGAGTTTCGATGCTTGAAGCAACACTATCCAGAAGTCCCCAAACACTTCTGGATAGGCAGCCAAGCACATATGGGTGAAAACTTGCATGCTAAGACATTGATTCAAGTCTTGTACTTTACTTTTAACGAATGTTAAACCATATTATTACTTTATATTATTACTTTATATTATTACTTTATATTATTACTTTATGTTATTAATTTATGTTATTACTTTATTTTATTACTCTTTATTATTACTTTATATTATTACTTTATATTATTACTTTATATTATTACTTTATATTATTACTTTATGTTATTAATTTATGTTATTACTTTATTTTATTACTCTTTATTATTACTTTATATTATTACTTTATATTATTATTTTATATTATTACTTTATATTATTATAAATGCATTTATTGTTCAAATATTGCAATAAACACATCGCTTTTGTTTTATATTACAGCCGCCTGATCTTATTAATTTCAACAGTAGTTGTACGTTAGGGGACTATGGACGGGGTTCAAACGGTGATTTTTTAGCTTCATGTAAATGTCGGATCCCAATGGAGCAAATGGTACCTCATAGTTCTATCTACATAGAAATGGAAGCTTTTGGAATTAGGAGATCATTAATAAATAAATCAGCTGTTATCAGTGATGACATTATAACAATCTTAGGTGAGTTTTAACTGTGTGTTTTTTAAGTGTACTTTGTTTTTTTTAATGTTTAATTTTTTAATATTTATTTTTGGCCGCCGATGGAATAAAATTAATTGCACAAAATGTACATGCATAGCTTGCTAAATATTTAAAAAATTAAAAAATATAAAGTAAATCCGAATTCATAAAAAAACCATCTGATAAAGTTGAATCTTACTTGTCAAAGCATGCAATAGAAAAGAGTGTTGATTACGAAATCATTGACCACAAAGACTGCAAAGAATCAACTAAAGTGATCTCTTATAAAATTAAACATGATCAAAAATGTAAAAATAAATAAATAAATAACTCCACTAGACATTAAACAAGACTGATTCTATGAGGTAGAAAATGAAATATAAAGACTAAACAAGCCTATACCTTGACCATAAACATACAAGGAATAGGGATTAAGTAACATGGATTTTATTAGCAACATTTTTACAATAAACCTACATACATTGCTTGTATCTTATTTTTGAACATATTTCCCCTTACTTCCCTTATAGATGTGAGCTTTAACAAAATTTACATAATCCCAATTGTCTTGTTGATTATCAAATAGCTGCTGTGGAGCCCATCTGTAATACCCAAGCCATTACGAGAAATTATGTACACCATACTGTGGGACCCATCTGCAGTACTTGAGGCCATTATGAGCAATTATGTACACAGTGCTGTGGGACCCATCTGCAGTACTTGAGGCCATTACTAGTTATTAAATACACAGTGACGTGGGACATGCTGGATTGAACAACAATTTCATTTATAATTTGTTCTGCTGCTTCAAATTCTTATTTGCCACATTAACTGGTCTGTGTGTCATCACTGATGTTTTGTCCTCCCTGATATTTTGTCCTTCGTTTTTAAATCTATCATCTAACCAACCGTACACTATCCCCTGACTCCGACAACTGTCTCTAAACTGAACCTTTATTTCTCTGTATATTTCAGATAGTTTCACATCACCTGAAAAAGTAATAACTGTCCATTGTCCATTCAAGGAGAAAGTCATCAGTGGCGGGATCATATTATATGAGTCATTGTGTAGTCCAATACTGCTAGATCATCGCAACTCGAATGCGAGCTCTGGTTAAAATTCCATTCCATTTCCTGTAATAATATTTTTCATTGTGCATACTTTCCCATTTAATAATTTAAAAAATATTATTGAACAGTTTCCCTGGCATTTGTGTCAGTTATGACGTTTAAATATTTTTCCTGGCATTTTAGTCAGTTATGACATTTAAATATTTTCCCTGACATTTGTGTCGGTTATGAAATTTAAATATTTTCCCTGGCATCTGTGTCAGTTATGAAGTTTAAACAAAAACAACATTTTTAATGGTTTGTAGTACAGATCTAGCAGTACAATGTAAGCGAGGAAGAGCAATAGTTTTTTTTTTCTTTTGCCGAAAGAGCCAAGACAATTGTGAATATAAATATCATATATTGAGTTGCTTTACTTTTATTTTTTGGCTGCGATGTAGAAGCCTCCGTCATTCATAGTTGACTATGGATGTTGCAGCGCCCCGAGAAATGCTGTTTTTTCTTTTCTTTAGCTGTATTCTCTTATTTGTTTATTTATTTTTTTTTTGCTGCGATAGACATTTAAAGTAATACATTTACTTTTTTTTATATACACGCTGGCTCAATCGCTTTTTATTTTTTTAAAATGATCATTGATGGTTCATAAAAGTGTTGTTGTGTTGGGTATTTTTAATTCCATACAAATTTAAGAACCCTTGTCGTGATACTGTCAAGAAATACTAGAATCCCTGTTTCTGGTCACAGTTTTAAACCTTCATTTTCCTGGAGAAGTTAATTTTGAAAAGATAATACAGGGTAAACAAAGTAGAGACACACAGTGAGCTGTTAAATGCAGAGAGAGTCCTCAACAATAGCCAACCTGTCCACTCTTTCATTTCCCTGTACTTCTGCATGTCCTGGGACGTAGACAAAGGTGACCTTACGTATTTAGCTCAACTTTGTTTAAGGGAAAATGTTACGAAAATGTTACAATCCTCTCCTTGACACAAACAACAATTAGAGTAGTTCTATTTGTTATTATATATGTTAATGAGGTAGAACATATTTAAAGGTCAACTAATAGTGTTTCATTCAATGAATGTTTACATTCTGGTTTTTTTTATGGTAGAGAGAACTGCCCAATACAATTTTAAGTTTATTATTTAAGTTTTATCACAAAACACTCGCTCCTCCAGGCTATACCACACAGATGTCCCAGCTAACCTGTGTGAGCTCAATAGATATTGTCATCTAACAACCGTATTGTGTTGGCACATTCAGCCAAGTGAAAGAATTTCAATGGAGAGGGCGTCAGGCAGCCGTGTTTCAACAATTAAACGCCACACACACTCCAAGCAATATTCTGGTTTTTTTTTTTTTTTTAATGGCAGAGAGAACTGCCCAATACAATTTCATGTTTATTATTTAAGCTTTATCACAAAACACTCGCTCCTCCAGGCTATACCACACAGATGTCCCAGCTAACCTGTGTGAGCTCAATAGATATTGTCATCTAACAACCGTATTGTGTTGGCACATTCAGCCAAGTGAAAGAATTTCAACGGAGAGGGCGTCAGGCAGCCGTGTTTCAACAATTGAACGCCACACACACTCCAAGCAATATTCTGGTTTTTTTTTTTTAATGGCAGAGAGAACTGCCCAATACAATTTCATGTTTATTATTTAAGCTTTATCACAAAACACTCGCTCCTCCAGGCTATACCACACAGATGTCCCAGCTAACCTGTGTGAGCTAAACAGATATTGTCATCTAACAACCGTATTGTGTTGGCACATTCAGCCAAGTAAAAGAATTTCAACGGAGAGGGCATCAGGCAGCCGTGTTTCAACAATTAAACTCCACACACACTATAGGCAATTTCTTTTCATTGCCTCCACAATGAGCGTCCCCGTGTTCAAATTCTGTTGCAGTGTCTTCATTGTTGTTAGAATTATTTAAGGATATTCTGAGTTTGGTAGTGAGAGAGACACCATGTATTATTTCAGCATCATCATGATCATCGAGTGCCGTCTCCGCATCGAAGGTTGGCTACCGTGGAGTGCCATTCCACTCTGTCTCTTGCCTTGGTGGTGCAGATTGTCATAGGTTGACTTGTCCATCTTTTGATGTTACTTGTCCATGTTATAGCTTGTTTTAAATCATCTGCCCAACTTTTAAAATCGATATCTTTTTAATCTCTATTTGTAATTTTTTCAAAATTTGCATGTAAAGTTATAATGATTCGAACCCAACAGGGAATTAATTTCATTAAAAAAAAACATTTGGTTATTATTGTTGCTTATTTGATTTATATAAATTTATAACGACCCATTGATGTAGTCAAAACTTAATGTTTACAGTATTTTAAGTTAAAAATAGCGATTAAAAATCCATACACGGTACAATTGACGTTTTTGCACACTTTCCACGTGGGCTTTCTGACACAATTAGACACTTGTAGAAAACACGAGGCATTGTGTGTTCCATTTCCGTTCATTCATAGGTGGAGACGTGGAACAATAACATTTATCATGAGTCTTAAAATGAAATTCTGCAGTTTACAAAACATCGCAATAAAAATGTATGACTATTTTTGCAAAGAGGCTAAACGAGGAAGATTATTTCATTCTTTAGAAAACCCTGAGAATAGGACAAGACAGATTTTGGATTTATCTAAACGGTCATTTAATCACTGGATTCAAGCACGTGACCGTCAATGTTCAAAATATACAAAATCACAAGGAAGAGAAAAAATGTTGGATAATTTCAACAGTGAACTTATTAGAAGTGAAATTCGCAAAATGTTGGGTATGAATGAAACTGTTACAATAAGAAAATTAAAAGTATCGCTGAAAAAGAACAACAGTATTGAAATATCAAAGTCTACATTATGGAGGAATGTGAGAGCTGCAGGCTTTACATTCAGAAAGTATTCCAATGGACGAAACATCATCTGTGAGAAGCCACATATAGTAGTCATGAGAAGCAAGTACTTACGTGAAGTAAAAGAGGTGCGCAAGCAAGGTTATGATATTGTGTACTTGGATGAAACATGGATCAATGCTCACCACACTAACCAAAGGGAATGGCAGTCATCAGATGGAAAGATTAAGAGATTAATACCTAGCAGCAAAGGACAGCGCTTGATAATTGCTCATGCAGGTAGTCGACAACATGGACTAATACAAAATGCAGAGCTCATTTTTCTTTCAAAATCCATAGACAATCGGGATTATCACTCTGAGATGAATGGTCACATATTTAGACATTGGATTGAAAATTCTGTTCTCCCATCACTAGATCGACCATCTTGCCTAATAATGGACAATGCAGCGTACCACAACATTGTTGCACTTGAAGATAAAGTCCTGACGTCATCCAGTACAAAAGATGCTATTAAGATATGGCTCACAAAGGAGCACATACAATTTAATAACATGTACTTAAAACCTGAATTACTATCTCTAGTAAAGCAAAAACAGAGGACAAAGATTTTTCAAATAGATAAGATTATCCAAGAGCACGGTCATATAAGTTTGAGGCTGCCACCTTACCATGCTCATTTAAATCCAATAGAACTAATCTGGGCAAAATTAAAAGGACAAGTGGCAGATGAAAATACAACATTCAAAATATGCGATGTAAAGACTCTTGCTAATCTCGCTTTATTAAATATAGACAAAGATTATTGGGCTAAATGTGAAGACCACGTCTTAAAACAGGAAGAGGAATATTGGAAAAATGATGGTTTGTGGAATGTTCAACCCCAAACAGTTATTAATCTTTTAGACTCGTCTGATTCAGAATGAAAGTATATAGCCCCCACAATGTTGGCCCCTATATTACCTTAAATTAGTTCAACAAACGGTCCTTTTCAGGACCACACAACTATGAAAATTGGACATACAGGTATACCTTGATATTATCGTCCGTCCTCGAACTGAGCAGACAATAATTCTCCTGGTGTTTTGTTTTATCCAGTTATTTCCCCATTACGGCCACGCCTTTACCTAGTGAAAATTAATCATAGACCAGCAACTACGGTAATTTCTATTCTTTAGGGCTTCACAATTTACAATTTTGACAAACATCAAAGAAATATCGCCGCTTTAAGAAAACTGCAGCTGCAAGATATTTGTTAAATATACATTTAAAGGGTCTTTTGCATTCTAATAACATTTGGAAAATTTCAAAAGATTTTAACAAACGGTTAGAGAGTAATAGCGTTTTGAAGTTGGGCAGATGATTTGAAACGAGCTATAGTCTTGATCTGCATCTGCCTCTTTTACCTTGTATTTTCCCTTCCAATATTACATTTATTAGGCTGTTGTGTCTTTTAACATGCCCTAAAAATTTCATTTGTCTTGTTCTAATTGTGTTTAGTAGTTTATTTTTCATTTTTAGTTGTTTTAAACCTTCATTGTTTGTTTTCTTTTCTTTCCATCTAATACTACTTATTCATTTATAAATCCACATGTCAAAGGCTTCAATTTTCTGTTCTGTTTTCTTGTCTAATGTCCATGTTTCAGCACTCTTTATAGTTAAAGAGTCTTACTTATTACTAACATTCCTCTCTTGATGAACATAGTATAACAAGAATGTTGTTTTGATTTTTGTCTCAGACGTCCCGAGCATTGTTGTGAACAAAACCAACTGTCCTGTAGGTCATGAAGTTCGTGGGGAATCTATTCGTGTTGGGGCAAATGCGACCTGTAAGTGTGAAATCCAGTCAATTGGATTCCCCCCAGGATTTGCTCGCTGGTTTACAACAAATAACAGAATTGTTGGATTAGAGAACAGGAGAGACAATTCATCAACCTTAACTGTGGCCTACAACCATTCAGGTAAATATTGATAGTTAAGACAAAATTGTGTGTGATGATTTTATTTTAAATTCTGCTTTATATATCTCAGTGGTTAGTGCGCTCATGCATAACTTGAGGTAAAGCCAACACAATTATATGTCCTAAATAACATATTAAAGCATGATAACAATAAATACAATATGGTAATATAGGATTATAAATGAACATGACCTTACAGTAACATAGTGCAGAGTGTTGATGATATGAGCAGTTGGTGGAGAGGAAGAGAAAGGTAACCGCTTGCAAGGGGAGTTCACTTTCATAAACAAACAAAATAACTATAATGCTAGTGTTCTCTCTGTCTCTCTCTCTCTCTCTCTCTCTCTCTCTCTCTCTTATGCATCTTAGCACTACCGATAGAGGGTTTTGGTTCATTTTCCCTCATTTATAAATTTGCAACACATGTACCCATTCATGCTTCAGGATAAGTTCAGTTTATTACTTCAATCATCGATACTATAATTGTAATTTCCTTGTTTCACAATATTTCTCTTTTAGGCCCTATAGTTAAGAGATAAGTATGACTTCTGACGTTTTGGCAGATGGTTGGTAGCAGTTGGTAATCATGATTTGTCAGCAATTTGACTTTGGTAGGATATAAGAGCCAAATCTAACCTATGGTAGTGAATCATGGACAGCAAATAAACAAATGAAAAGGCGATTAGAGGCCTGAGATACGGGATTTCCCAGAAGAATGTGGAGAGTTCACAGGATAGCTAAAAGGATCAACGAAGACATTCTTAAAGATGCAATCACAAAAAACATAATAAATAATAAGAGCTCCTAATAACCATCAGAAGAAACAATCAACATTTTTCAGGAACATTATAAAGAACAGGAAATTTTGAATATATTTTTATAACTGGCAAAATATAGGACAAGAAAGGTCGTAGAGAACATGGAGAGAGGATACAAGATAGCTGGGTATTGTGGCATAGCATACAGTGAAAAACATAAATATACGATGCAATGAGGACACTGAATTTGTGGAAAAACATAATGTTTAAGAACCCTAACCCGGTTTGGCACATGATGATGATGATGATGATCATCATCATCATCATCGAGTACCGGGCCTACTGGCATAAGTGATCATGTCTCTTCACAACTTTCGATCTCAACAGCTATTTATCATTTCTGTTGTTGACCTTCTGCCAAGCCTTCTCTTAAACTGTCTGGTATTTTCTCTCTTTGCTTCCCTCTATCTCTTCGTCCCTCAATTTTTCCAGTTGTTACAATATATTCCAGCTGTTCTCTTCTCATTACATGGCCAAAAAATGATGATTGTTTCATCCTAATATTGGAAATTAGCTCTCTTTTTGCTTTGACCTCTCTCAGAACCTCTTCATTACTCTTCTTAGTTCTCCATGGTACTCTCAACATTCTTCTGTAAAATCACATTTCTACAGACTCCAGTGATTTTCTTGTCTGTTGTCCTATTGTCTATGATTCACATCCATATGCTAAGACTGGCTCTACGTAACATTTAAGAACTCTTTTTCTTGTTTCTATTGTCAAAAATGGATTGCACAGTACCATCCACATTTTCTGGAAAGCTGCTTTTGCCTGAGCCATTCCCATCTCACCTCTTTTGTACATCTTCCGTCTGAGGTTAACAAAATTCCCAAATATTTAAATTCATTTACCTGTTTTAATATTGTTCCACTTTTTTTATTCTGCACTGAGGTGATGTCTTTTTCTTTCTTGTTACCATTACTTCTGTCTTTTTGCTATTAAGGCTGAGTCCTCCTTTTTTTTTCTTTCTTTCACTGTAATGTCCAATATTTCTTGTCACTCATTTTCACTCTTAGCAATTAATACTGTATCTTCAGCATACCTGGATTATTTATATTATGACCTCCAATTGTTATTCCAGGCATGCCCCTTATGGATCTTAAAATAAACAACGTTAGGTCATCATAAAATATCTTTTCTCATTTTTGTTTGTTTGTTGTTGCAATATGTCTCAACACATTCTGTCTCTTATTTGGCTAAAACATTAATTGTACATTGATATAATAATCATAAACCAATAAACTTATTATACAAAAGACATAGAAACAAATTTGAATGCTTTTGAAAATAAATGTCTAAGGAAAATACGTGGTATAGTGTGGAACAAATTCAAAACAAACAAGGAAATTAAAGAAATCGCCAGTCAACCACTAGTATCATCAGTAATCAAGAAAAGACGTTGAACATATGTTGGACCTGTGATGAGAAGAAAAAATAATTGAATAACAAAGCAAGCCTTCATGTAGGAAACAAAAGGTAGGAGAAAATGAAGCCAATCCAGAGAAATACTGAGAAGAACATTGATCAGAGTGGCAAAGGCAGCAAAAATCGGCTCCCTCAATAATAATAAAATAATAATATTAACAGATTTTCGTGAAAGTTGTCATATGCGAACATGAAATAACGTATAGTCTCTACCGTTCACAAAACAGATCCAGACCAAGTGTATATATGCAGACCAGTGACTCCCTTGATAACTAATGTTATGGAGCGGTATTACAAACCCATCTTCTACTGTAAGTACATTTCTAATAGCAATAGATGTGTATTAACTCTTTCAGGACCAGAACAGGAAACAGGAATTTTCAGATTTGGACCAGAAAACTCGATTTTTTTTCCTGTTTCCAGAAATTTTACCATATACCTTTTTCATTTGACTACTTCACACAGTAATTAAGATAAATGTGGCATGTGTTATATATCACTGGAAAGGGAAATGGATACAGAAAATGAAAATAGCAATATATTTCTGATATGTCATTATTTAAAGGAATAGTTATATTTTAAAAAAAAGAAATATTCAAGGTAGATAATTTTAAATTTAAAATATTGTATTTCACTTACCCATTTCCATCCAGATATGTGTTGCTATCCATTTGTCTTGAAATATTACACAACATAATCCAAATTCCTCGAAAATACAGTTTATTTGATGAATTTATGTCCACAAATAACAAAATTATGCACATTTTTATAAATTATCCCAGAATAAAAAATTTTCAAATTTGTTTACATCACAACAATATTATTTACAAGTCAAGTTTGTTATTTTTATTGACACATATGTACTTATTGTGTGTGATATTCCCTAAAGCATGTTTTAGCGCACAGATGTGGCTTATTCGGACAACCTGTACAATAATAGCTGCTTCGTTTTCTTACTTTCCGCTGCTCCGAACAATGAACACACTGCAGGTCTTTCCCATCAAAATCAATGAGATGGATGGCACCCTGATATCTCTGCGGCTTCGTGTTCCATTTTTTCCACGGCTTGGATAAAGCAACTTGAAGAAGGTTGTTAGGAATAGGTGTCTCTGCTCCTACTATGCTACACAAATCATAAATAAGCAGCTCCTTGAAATCTGCAAAAGGCATAGGCTTTTCGGTGTTAGGGCGGCTCAAGTTATATAAAATATGAGCATTGAGTTGTGTGATCTCAATTATCCACATAAATATTTTCTTCCACCACTTGACTGTCTTCCTTGTGTGGTTCCCATAATATGAGATCATCTGGTCTACTCTGTCACATCCATTCATTGAGTGGTTGTAGCTATGGATGGGTGATGGCTTCCTGACTTGACTCCTACCTTCATTTCTGATCTCAAATGGGACACTTCCATGTGTTGTCACCAATTGGCAGAGCTTTTTGGATTTTTTATCCCTCCAGCTGACACACATAACTTGCTCCTCATAATTGATGAACCACTTTGCCTCATTCACTGATATTTTTGTTTATTTTTGACTTCTGCTGGAAATCCGCGTCTGTTTGAATTTAACGTTCCCGTGTAGTTGTGATTTTTCTGCCGCAGAAATTGAACAAGTGGCAGGGAAGTATAATACCGGTCAGCAAACAAATGATGATGATCTGTGATGCTTTCCAGTAACTTGTCGAAAACTTTGACAGCATGTGAAGAATGTGGGTCTGTTTCAGGCCTGTAAGCTGTGTCCGTACCAAAATATACCAGGAGGTTGAAAACGTATCCGGTGATTGAGTCGCAAAGTCCGTATGATTTGATATGATATTTTTTTGGCTTACTGGCATTGTACTGCTTGTACTTAAATCTTCCCTTGTAGCCTATAACCATCTCATCAATGCAGATATTTTCAAACGGATAAAAAGCTTCTTGAAATTTTTCGATCAATGAATTGATGAACGGCTCAATTTTACATTTTCCAGCCGCATCAGGACCAGCTGCATGAAGCATAGATTGATAAATGAGTAAAAATCTTGTCCGACTAAACATGCACCTAAACCAAGGACTACTTTTAAATGATTGAATGGACCAGTAATCCTTTATAGAATTTTTTGCATTCATTCCCATGGCAATCATGACTGCCAGAAACTGAAAAAAAGTATTACGGTCCAGCGGTGTCCATTTAGCAAAACTGGAATACCTGCGTGCAGGAGTACTCAATTCCATTTTTTGCTGAGCATAATTGTTGATATTTTGAATCAGACTGTCAACAATTGTGTCAGTCAACAGGCTCAGAAAATACTTGGAAGGTGAAGCATTTTCTGGAAGATCTAACTTACATCCAGAATTTATATTTTGGAAGCTAGATTTTCCTATGGTATCGCCATCTCTGGCTTCATGCCACCCATCAGCAGGCTTCCTAGCCACATCTGTCCTGTCAGCTTTGGCTGACAGAATAGTATCAGTTTCATCGTCAGAATCACTGCCACTAAATTCCTCTGAGTCACTGATAGTGCTGGACTGGAGGCATCGACCAGCTAAACCTAAACAAGAGTTAGCGAGTCTTGGTTTCTTGCCACTCGACTTACCACTACGATTATCATGACTATCACCACAAAAACTCTCATCTGAATCTGAATAGTCCATTTCTGATTCACTAAATAACAATGTTTCGAACATAGATCTCGCTTGTTCTGCACTATATCGTTTTAGGCGAGATGTACTGCAAGAACTGCCAGCAGTGGGCGTGGCCATTTTGTGATAGAAATTTCAGAAAAATAAACAATGAATATAAATGAATAATTTTTAAAGAATCAATCATCCAAACACGCTGGTCCATACCGGAAGTTCAAGGAAAATAACTCTCACGACCGGAAATCAAGTATTGGTTGAAACAAAAACGAAATTCGGTGAAAATGAAACAAATATTTAGCTACATCCAAAATGTCCGACATATCGGTATTGTCCAAACGGATCACGCCGAGGACTCGGCATCGGACCTGAAAGAGTTAATGTTCGTTTTACATATTCTTTTGTATATATGTGTTAGGATTTATTTTTGTAGTCTGAATATTGTGATGTGTTTATGTGTATAGTTGTGGTAGAGACTATGAGATTTTGGAGCCTTAGTCATGGACCAAGCAATGCTAATATTGTATTTCCTTGTTTCTTTTCAAGCCATAAGCCATGTAAAAGCAGTGATTGTTGAAGTTATTGGTTATGAAAGGTCTCGGTATCACTGCAAACGAATCAAAATCCAAAATTGCTCAACTGCCCATGCCAGCGGAATCATCTGAATTGCTAACTCATCTCCCAAACAAAGAAAGGTAACTGTAGTCCCCATCGTAGCAGTCTCAGCATACGTCAAAGGACATAAGGTGAAACCGCGCAGAAAGTGAACACAGCCAACTGTTCCCTGTCATACGATAGCATAATTCGTCGAGAAACAATTTGAATATCGAAACATGATCAAAACGGATGAGACACACAGCTCACAGTGTGCACAGAGCACTTAACTCAGTAGCTCCTGCAACAAGCCGGACTTGGAATATGAGGAAACTGCAACAAGGAACACTTTCCAGACATAGCTTTCAATGGTTCCTGCCGCCTATCCACCACATACCGGAAGTTCACATCCTCCCGAAAATGATGATCATCATATTTGTAAAATGTATAGTGCTTGATGATGTTAGGACATCTTAAGATAATGGCTTGGCAGAAGGTCAACAACAGAAATGATAAATAGCTGCCGAGATCGAAAGTTGTGGAGAGACATGATCACCTACACCAGCAGGCCCGGTACTTGATGATGATGATTACAACTGTATGAGCAATGGTAACTAGCGCATTGTATCTAACCTTTCCAGTTTGAGATCGATTGTTGAAGTATTTATGTATGTTTGATGTGTCATCAGCATAGCATAAAATGGAATCCTTTTCCCCTCTACAAAGTGTTAGAAGCGGGCTGTTGTCGATTCACAGATTTTACGACCGGACATAATTTTCCCATGCAAATTCTCCCATGGAAAAGGTTGTTATTAATTTGAATGACAAGTCCGGCAACACAATGAACACATCTCTATCGTATGGTCTCACTTCCAGCCAATATGGCGGATAGGTGGCAGGAACCATTAAAGGCTGTGTCTGAAAAGTGTTCCTTCTTGCAGTTTCCTCATATTCCAAGTCCAGCTTGCTGCCGGAGCTACTGAGTAGTAAGTGCTCTGTGCACACCGTGAACTGTGCATTTCATCTGTTTTGATCGTGTTTCAATATTCCAATTGTTTACGATGAATGATGATATTGTATGACATAGAACAGATGGCTGTGTTCACATTCTGTGCGGTTTCGCCTTATATCTTTTGGCGTATGCTGAAACTGCTATGATGGAAGCTGCAGCTACATTTCTGTGCTTGGGAGATGAGATATTAATTTGCATGATTCCACTGACATGGGCGGTTGAGCAATTATGGATTTTAATACGTTTGCAGTGATACCGGGTCATCCATAACCATAACCATACTTGTTGGAATGTTTTACGAACATGATTTTGCAATAAATAATGCCAGTGCTAGAATATTTTTTGTAAGTTACCATATCTGGGTTATAGATATTTCCTTGTGAAAAATCGGACAATCTGACGTAATACTAACCACATGACATACACATATGTCAATTGTCATTGTAAAAATGTACACCAATTGTATTCATCATTCTTATTAACCCTCACTCAATATGCATGTAAAAACATGACATCATCATATAAACATATACATGGTAATCTGCTTGAACGATTTATGATTTCTTTCATTTTGATTCATGCATTGACCTGAACGTTTTAATCAGTTCCATCTAAGTGAGATGGATCTCAGTTCCATCTAAGTGAGATGGATCTCAGTTCCATCTAAGTGAGATGGATCTCAGTTCCATCTAAGTGAGATGGATCTCAGTTCCATCTAAGTGAGATGGATCTCAGTTCCATCTAAGTGAGGTGGATCTCAGTTCCATCTAAGTGAGGTGGATCTCAGTTCCATCTAAGTGAGGTGGATCTCAGTTCCATCTAAGTGAGGTGGATCTCAGTTCCATCTAAGTGAGGTGGATCTCAGTTCCATCTAAGTGAGGTGGATCTCAGTTCCATCTAAGTGAGGTGGATCTCAGTTCCATCTAAGTGAGGTGGATCTCAGTTCCATCTAAGTGAGGTTGATCTCAGTTCCATCTAAGTGAGGTGGATCTCATTTCCATCTAAGTGAGGTGGATCTCAGTTCCATCTAAGTGAGATGGATCTCAGTTCCATCTAAGTGAGATGGATCTCAGTTCCATCTAAGTGAGATGGATCTCAGTTCCATCTAAGTGAGATGGATCTCAGTTCCATCTAAGTGAGATGGATCTCAGTTCCATCTAAGTGAGATGGATCTCAGTTCCATCTAAGTGAGATGGATCTCAGTTCCATCTAAGTGAGATGGATCTCAGTTCCATCTAAGTGAGGTGGATCTCAGTTCCATCTAAGTGAGATGGATCTCAGTTCCATCTAAGTGAGATGGATCTCAGTTCCATCTAAGTGAGATGGATCTCAGTTCCATCTAAGTGAGATGGATCTCAGTTCCATCTAAGTGAGGTGGATCTCAGTTCCATCTAAGTGAGGTGGATCTCAGTTCCATCTAAGTGAGGTGGATCTCAGTTCCATCTAAGTGAGGTGGATCTCAGTTCCATCTAAGTGAGGTGGATCTCAGTTCCATCTAAGTGAGGTGGATCTCAGTTCCATCTAAGTGAGATGGATCTCAGTTCCATCTAAGTGAGATGGATCTCAGTTCCATCTAAGTGAGATGGATCTCAGTTCCAAAAAAGACGCAATATCCTCTAGATGCAGCAATATATTTTCTAGATTTAAAATAATGTATATATCATATATATATATCATATATTCTCAGGAATGTATCACACGGGCTATATCATGAATATATCACTTGTGTCTACTTCTTCCTTCCTTCCTCATTTACATTTCAGCATCGAAGGGAGATATAACGTGCCATCTTTTTTCCCTTCCTTTGGCCTCAGCTGTTGTTATGCTTTAGTGTTTCTAATATTCAATATACCAATCCATATTTTTCGTGGTCAGCCCTTGGGTTTGCCGTTCTCAAAACGTTTATTGAAGGCTCGTTGTCTGGTGTCATGATTTTTCTGCCTCATCTCGCGACCGAACCATTTTATCTGTTGTTTCTTTATGTATTCTGTGGCAGGAATTAATTCATTTACAGATTTCATCAAATATTTCATTTCTCATTTTGCATGTCGACTCTAATATGCTGCAAAGAAGACCATATTATCATGTCAGGTATGAACCAACTCGAAATCACATGTACAACAATAATTATAAATATTATACTGTCATGAATATCATCATCATCAAATACTGCTGGTGTAGGTGATCATATCTGTCCACAATTTTGTATCTTTACAGTTATTTATCATTTCTGTTGTTGACCTTCTGCCAAGCCATTCTCTTAAGCTGCCTGGTATCTTTTCTCTTTGCTTCCCTCTATCTCTTCGTCCCTCAATTTTCCCAGTTGTTACAGTATATTCCAGCTGTTCTCTTCTCATTACATGGCCACAAATTGATGATTGTTTCTTCCTAATATTGAAAATGTGCTCTCTTTTTGCTTTGGCCTCTTTCCGAATGTTTTCATTACTTTTCTCAGCTGGCCATGGTACTCTCAACATTCTACTGTAAAATCACATTTCTCCAGACTGCAGTTATTTTCTTGGCTGTTGTCCTATTGTCCCTGATTCACATCCATATGTTAAGACTAGCTCTACATACCATTTAAGAACTCTTTTTTTCTTGTTTCTATTGTCAAAAATGGATTTCACAGAATCTTCCTCATGTTTTGGAAAGCTGCTTTTGCCAGAGCCATTCTGCATCACACCTCTGTTGTACATCTACCATCTGAGATTGACATTGTTCCCATATATATAATATTGTTCCACTTGTCTTTACTTTGCACTGAGGTGATGTGTTGTTTTTCTTTGTTGTTACCATTACTTCTGTCTTTTTGCTATTAAGGCTTAGTCCTTTATTTTTGCTTTCTTTCATTATAATGTCAAACATTTCCTGTAACTAATTTTCACTCTTAGTGTGTAAGATGGCATTATCAGCATACCTTGAATATCAAAGCGTCTTATCGTTTAAATATCATGAATACAAGAAATAATAATATTACACATTGTTGTATGCAAGAATACATTGTTAGTACACGTAAAAACAACTAGATAGAGAGGGGACAAAAGAAAGATATTAAGGATGTTTAGCGAGCACAAATCATTTGTCAAGAAGGTACCTAAGAAAAAACATGATGTCATAATGTAAGCCTGCAAGTATTGAATATTATATGTTAGACAAAAATTACTGTTTTTAGTGTTTGTTGAAGAAAAGCAACTTAATTTTTCGTTTAAAAAATTATATGAACACGATATTTATTTTGTAATGTTTTAATAGTTCTGCTTATGTTTCTCATTGTGATTTTTATTTTATTTTTTTAATTTACAGCATCTGATTCACCAAGCATCATTACTGAGTTACTACCCTTAGTTGTAACTCTGGGCTTTATCAGCTCGGTGTTTGCGTCCTTTTTCATTTCAATATAATTTTATTGTCAGTTCTGTTACAAGGATGACTGCTATTTAATCTTTAGAGCAAACAAATGGATTTTTTTTTATTAGATAGTATTATAGCACTACTACAGCATTATTTTTATTGAAGTTCGATAGAATTAGAATAGAAATGTCTTTTATTACATTTTCTCAAAGTACATCGCCACCTACTTGGATTTCATCATCTTACCGCTGGAGAAACAGACACACAGAATGGCAGCTTTGATAAATGTATAACTATATTAAAGTAGTATTTTAAATATAAGAATGTTGTGAAGTATATTAGAGAATGTTGTGAAGTACATTATATTAAAGAATGCTGTGAAGTACATTAGAGAATTTTGTGAAGTATACATTAGAGAATTTTGTGAAGTATACATTAGAGAATGCTGTGAAGTATACATTAGAGAATGTTGTGAAGTACATTACATTAGTGAATGCTGTGAAGTACATTAAAGAATGCTGTGAAGTACATTACATTAGTAAATGCTGTGAAGTACATTAGAGAATGTTGTGAAGTACATTACATTAGTGAATGCTGTGAAGTACATTAGAGAATGATGTGAAGTACATTACATTAGTAAATGCTGTGAAGTACATTACATTAGTGAATGCTGTGAAGTACATTAGAGAATTTTGTGAAGTATACATTAGAGACAGCTGTGAAGTACATTAGAGAATGTTGTGAAGTATACATTAGAGAATGTTGTGAAGTACCATTACATTAGTGAATGCTGTGAAGCACATTAGAGAATTTTGTGAAGTATACATTAGAGAATGTTGTGAAGTATACATTAGAGAATGCTGTCAAGTACATTAGAGAATTTTGTGAAGTATACATTAGAGAATGTTGTGAAGTACATTACATTAGTGAATGCTGTGAAGCACATTAGAGAATTTTGTGAAGTATACATTAGAGAATGTTGTGAAGTATACATTAGAGAATGCTGTGAAGTACATTAGAGAATTTTGTGAAGTATACATTAGAGAATGCTGTGAAGTACATTAGAGAATGTTGTGAAGTATACATTAGAAAATGCTGTGAAGTACATTACATTAGAGAATGTTGTGAAATACATTAGAGAATTTTGTGAAGTGCATTAGAGAATGCTGTGAAGTACATTAGAGAATGTTGTGAAGTATACATTAAAGAATGTTGTGAAGTACATTACATTAGAGAATGTTGTGAAGTACTTTACATCAGAAAATGTTGTGTATTACATTAGAGAATGTTGTGAAGTACATTAGAGAGTAGAAACTCTTTCAAATTAGAGAATGTTCAAATTGTCGTACACAGACAACTGGAATTTGTATTTGATATTTGAAAATGTCAAAGTACAGAGACAATGCAAACTGTATGTTGTCGACGTACACTGATAGTGATAAGGGGAGTTTATAACAGAATCTTCTGATAACTGCACATATTTTGAATAACTCCTACATTATGTAGACAAGACAGTCAGTGTACTGACCAAAGTGCCAAACAGTTGTCTCCCATGATAAGAGTATCTTGGACTTATATGGCAACCATTTTCAGCAACATGTGTTATTGAGTTGTATTTAATTTGTGTGTGCATGTATGTGTTAGTCACATCTCATATCTTTGTGTGTGCATGTCTGTGTTAGTCACCTCTAGTGACTTGGGCAGATGGTGCTCGTAAACCTTTGAGGGCTGACCATCTAAGGGCAGAATCTTCCTACAGAAAAGACAATCTGCTGCCTTGCAGGAAGATTGGGGACAATCAAAGGCTAAGGAAAGCATACCTGAATAAAATGCTGGCTGAAATCGGATGCACTGGGCCACTGGCGCAGAACACAGTGCAACGTTTTAACGGGTGTTCAATCAGAATGGATCTTACAGACTCTAATTGTGATGTTTTGTCTGTGGGGGCGATCAACACACTTAACCTGACAGCTGACTTCATGTGAGAGTCTGGAATCCTACTCTGATTGAGTCTTGATCACACAGAGAGAGAGAGAGAGATTTACTTTGTGGTGTTAAATTAGTATTTACAAATATACAGTTGATTTTTATTTTGCTTAAATATTTGTGTATTGTTTAATAACTAATAAACTGTATTTTTGCACCTATTCCTCTAGCTGTTCTTGGAATTTGCCTTTTTTTGATTTCTTTAATTTTAGTGAAATGGTAAATACATTAGGTAAAAGCAAACTAACGTGTCACCATCATCATCAACATTGAGTATGTCCCTGCTTGCGTAGGTGATCATGTCTCTCCACAACTTTCAATCTCGACAGTTATTTATTATTTCTGGTGTTGTCCTTCTGCCAATCCATTCTCTTAAGCTGTCTGGTATTTTTTTCTTGTTGCTTCCCTCTGTCTCTTCATCCCTCAATTTTCCCAGTTGTCACAATATATTCCAGCTGTTCTCTTCTCATTTTATGGCCAAAAAATGATGATTGTTTCTTCCTAATATTGTATATTAGCTTTCTTTTTTGCTATGGCCTCTTTCAGAAAGTTTTCATAACTTTTCTTAGCTGTCCATGGTATTCTCAACATTCTTCTGTAAAACCACCAGTGATTTTCTTTTTTGTTATCCCAATATCCATGATTCACATCCATATGTTAAGACTGGTTCTACATAACATTTCATCATCATCATTGAGTGCCCTCTCCGCATCGAAGGTTGGCTACCATGGAGCGCCATTCCACTCTGTCTCTTGCTTTGATGGTGCAGATTGCCATAGGCTGACTTGTCCATCTTTTGATGTTACTTGTCCATGTTAGTCTTGGTCTGCAACTGCCTCTTTTACCTTGTATTTTCCCTTCTAATATTAATTTTATTAGACTGTTATGTCTTTTAACATGACCAAAAAATTTCATTTGTCTTGCTCTAATTGTGTTTAGTAGTTCTTTTTTCATTTTTAGTTGTTTTAAAACTTCTTTGTTTGTTTTCTTTTCTTTCCATCCAATTCTACCTATTCTTCTATAAAGCTACATTTCAAAGGCTTCAATTCTCTGTTCTGTTTTCTTGTCTAATGTCCATGTTTCTGCACCATGCAAGAATATTGAGAAGATGTGACATTTTGCTATTCTTAGTTTCAGCCCTGGTGTTATTTGTTTTGATGTTAGTATGTTGTTCATGACATTGAAATTACTTTTTGCCATACCTATTCTTTTATTTATTTTAGTTGTACATTTTCCATCACTGGCTTTATTATGTCCCAGGTAGTTGTAGCTCTGGACTGTCTCTAGATGTATTCCTTCAACTTTGATATTTAATTGTAATGTCTTGAGAATTTTCTTTGTTTATGATCATAGTTTTAGTCTTTTTTATATTCATATCTAGTCCATATTTTTTGCTTGTCGTGTTTATTACATTAAGTAATTGTTGTAGATCTTTAGGATTTTCTGCTAGTAGAACAGTATCATTAGCATATCTTAGGTTATTGATTATCTTTCCATTAATTTGTAGGCCTGGCATCTCTATGATGTTTTTAAAGATTTGCTCAGTGTATAGATTGAACAAGCTTGGTGATAGGATGCATCCTTGTCTTACTCCTTTTTTATATCGATGGGTGTAGAGTTCTCCTTGTTATATTTTATTATTGCTGTTTGCTCCCAATACAAATTACATATCAGTCATATGTCTGTGTCATCCAGATTTATATATTTTAGGCAGTCTATAAGTTGCTCATGGTGTATTCTATCAAATGCTTTGGTGTAGTCTTTGAAGCAGGCATATATTGGTTTGTTTTAATTCTATGTACTTTTCAATCAATGTCCTTTAGCTGAATGTGGCTTCTTTTGTCCCACTGTTCTTCTTGAATCCGAATTGCTGATCATCTAGTTCATTATTAATTTTATTCTGAATCTTTCCTTGTATAACTTTTAGTAAAAATTTGGTTACCTGGCTCATTAGCTTATTGTTCTAAAATCGCTGCATTCAACTGCATCATTCTTTTTAGGCAATGCTATAAAAGTTGATGTTTTTAGTTCATTTAGTATGTGTCCTGTGCGGTATATGTCATTGCATATGTCTGTGATCACTTCAACATAACATTTAAGAACTCTTTTTCTTGTTTTTATTGTCAAAAATGGATGGCACAGTAACTTCCTCATTTTTAGAAAGGAAACTAATGTATGCTCTGTCCATATTTGCTGCGCATAAATATTGCTTGATCGGGTCTTGCAGCAAAACGCAAAGATGACCAGAGACAGGGCGCTTGACAGCAACATAGCTGAAATCTGTCAGCGACTCATAGTGGATAATTTATGAAAGGATCAGTGAAGCAAAACCATCCAGACCCTACTCCACCAGTCTCAGCAGTGGCTCTAGAAACAGACTAACCAGTCTAGTCTGGCCAAACGAGTAGGGATCAAAGAGGGAAGGCAACGCAATACTTAACAATGCAGTGCTTAAATCGGATGTATTTGGCCAAAAGGCGCTAATAACCACAACACAGCACCTCTTCGCTCAATAAACATCCTTTTAAAGACAGATGACGATGAGGACTATAAATTCCTTTTTATCGTCATCGAGTGAATGTCAGAAAAAGAAGAATGGCGTATAAGTTTAAAATAAACAAGTACAGTTTGTAAAATGGTATCTGTCGTTGTTTAGCAATTAAAAGACGTCAAGACCAAATCTATGATTTTATTGATTCTTTATGACTGACAGTAAACAACTGGGATTCGTGTGTGTGTGGGCATATATATATATATATATATATATATATATATATATCTACAGGGGAGGTCAAAAAGTAATGCACACCAATTTTTTTCTCGGCTAATAATAAAGATAGGAATATGAAATTTTGCACACTTGGAATATGACATGTTCCAATTATGTGCACCAAATTGCACAGCATTCTGAAAAATATTACGCAATCTATGAACCGTTAAAATGGAGCTTGTCAACAATGTCCGTTACAAACAGCGAATTGTCATAGAATTTCTGGTTGCGGAAAAAGAAACTGTGGCAAACATTCATAAACGACTGTGTGCAGTGTACAAATGTTCTGCAGTCGATAGGAGCACAATTAGTCGCTGGGTTCAGAGAATTAAAGCTGCAGAAAGTGTACGAGTGGAGCTGCATGATTTACCGCATTCTGGACGTGTTGCCTCGGCTACCAGCACAAACATGTTAAACCGGGCTGATGCCATTACTCGTAAGGATAGGCGTATCACTAGTCAGCAATTGGCATTGCAGCTTACAGTCAGCAAGGGAAGTGCAATCGCAATTTTTAAAACTCTCGGATATTCAAAGATTTGCGCTCGATGGGTTCCTCAGTGCCTAACAAATGATCACAGAGTTCAAAGGAAAACATTCTGTTCTGAATTGTTGGAGCGTTTCGGTGTTGAAGGAGAACTGTTTTTATCAAAAATTGTTACCGGTGACGAAACGTGGGAACATTATTATGAGCCTGAAACAAAAATGCAGTCAATGGAATGGCATCATCCGCAGTCACCAAAAAGAAAAAAATTCACAACATCTCCATCAGCCGGAAAGGTGATGATCACTGTCTTCTGGGACATTGATGGTGTGATTCTTGTTGATGTAATGACAAGAGGTGAGACAATCAACTCGACAGCTTACATCAATACACTGACAAAACTCAAAAATCTGTTCCACAGAGTTCGGCCTAATAAGCCATCTGTAGATTTGTTGCTTCAACTTGACAATGCACGCCCTCACACAAGTCTGGTAACACGGGAAGCAATCAACAAATTTGGTTGGACTGTACTGCCCCATCCTCCTTACATCCCTGATCTGGCTCCCTCAGATTTCCATCTGTTTGGACCACTCAAAAAATTCCTGCGTGGGACACACTTTGACAATGATGAGGATGTGATCCGTGCAGTTAAAAAATGGCTACGCGAGCAGGACAAAACTTGGTACACACGAGGCATTCATGACCTAGTTTCGCGTTGGCGTAAGGCAATACGCTTGGACGGAGATTATGTTGAAAATTAGGTAGTGTAAAGGGGATGTTCAGCTACAATCTGTGAAAATTTCACACATTTTGCCCGAATAGTTTCCGAGAAAAAAATTGGTGTGCATTACTTTTTGACCTCCCTACGTATCTATCTATCTATTGACCTTTCGAGCCGTAACCGGTCCATAGGGCGTAGACCAAGATACACCTTCTCCTATATGAATTGTTTGTTCTAGCAGTTTTCTTTTAAAGATATTTTATCAAATCTCGCCATCTGTCTCTGTTCTGTGCAAGCAGTTCTATCTCATTGAGGGAGCCGATTCCTGCTGCTCTTGCCTCTCTCATCAATGTTCTTCTTAGTGTCTCCCTGGGTCTTCCTCTTTTTCTTTTACCTGTTGTTTCCCATATGAGGGCTTGCTTTGCTATTCGATTATTATCTCTTCTGATCACATGTCCAACGTATGACCATCGTCTTTTCTTTATTACTGAAGATATTAGTGGTTGATTGGCGATTTCTCTAATTTCCTCATTTGTTTTGAATTCGTTCCACGCTATACCAAGTATTTTCCTTAGACATTTATTTTTGAATGCGTTCAACTTTGTTTCTATATCTCTTGTTATTTTCCAGCTTTCACACGCATACGTAAGGGTTGATAGTACATTTGATTTGAATAGCCTAAGTTTTGTGTTTGTGCTGATGAGTTTTGATTTCCACAACTTTTCAAGGCTTCTGAAAGACATTGCTAGCTTTAGCCATTCTGATTCTAATTTCTTTGCCTGTATCCCCTTCTCGATCAATGTGACTTCCAAGATAGATAAAGTGATCGATCTCTTCTACTGGTTTGTTTTCCATGTATATTTTGTCACTTGTTGGAATTAAACTTTTCATGACTTTAGTCTTTTCATGATTGACCTCAAGCCCAATTTTGCTAGCTATTGATGATAGTTCATTTGTGTTTTCCTGCATCGTTTTTATCTGACTGCTGATGAGAACTATGTCATCAGCAAAGTCGAGGTCCACCAAATGGTCTCCTTGTATCCATTCGATGCCTTTATTACCAGTGCAGCATTTCTTCATTATGAAGTCCATAACAATTCCAAATAACAAGGGCGATAAAATACATCCTTGTTTAACCCCAGTTTCTATTGGGAAACATTCGCTCAGTCCTTCCTCTGTTCGAACTGCACATGTGTAACCATCATACATGTCTTTGATAATATTTATGATTTTTGATGGTAAGCCATATTGCTTCAGAATTTTCCACAATGAATCTCTATGAATACTATCAAATGCTTTTTTGAAGTCGATGAAGTTAAGTACAAAAGGTTTTTGCTTTTCAATGTGTTCCTCCAATATGAGTCGTAGAGTGAAAATGTGGTCTGTCTGTCTGTCTATCTATATTTCTTTCTTTCTATCTAACTACCTACCTACCTACCTACATACCTACCTACCTACCCTACCTACCTACCTACCTACCTACCTACCTACCTACCTACCTACCTACCTACTATCTATCTATCTATCTATCTATCTATCTATCTATCTATCTATCTATCTATCTATCTATCTATCTATCTATCTATCTATCTATCTATCTATCTGTCTGTCTGTCTGTCTGTCTGTCTGTCTGTCTGTCTATCTATCTATCTATATGTCTGTCTGTCCGTCCGTACGCCCATCTGTCTGTCTACCTGCCTGTCTACCTATCTATATTTATACGTACTTAAAACATAATTTCCAATAGACAACATAAATTCTTGGGGTATATTAAGAGACACCCGACCAAAAGTCATCTTAGAAGGGAATGTACAAGGTAGGTGAGGGAGAGGGGGACCAAGACTAAAGTGGACAGGTGAAGACAACATGCACCAGCCAAGACATGAGACATTGTAAAATGGCGCTTTATGATAGCCAACATTAGATGTAGAAATAGCACCTAATGAAGATGTGGTTTCTTGATTACATGCTTCGATTTGTTCATCGTTTGCTGTTGTTGTGGGTGCATAAATATCTAAGACTGTGATGTTTCGCTTTTCCTTTTTAATCTAAATTCTAGTAATCTGTGACAGATTGGATTGTATCCAAGCTGAGTTGCATATATGTTCTTTGTCAGGATGAACTCTACGCCTTCTTGTCATCTCTATTCCTTTCCTGAATATACAAATGTTTTTAGTGATTTTTCAGAAAATCAAAAATGTCTTAAGCAAACATTTCTATATCAATAGAAGTGAGAAACAGAGTTCATCGAGAGAGGTAATTCTGACCTATGAAAGAGAATCATGGGCAGTAGACAAACAAATGAAAAGACGATTATAGGCCATAGAGATGTGATTTCTAAGAAGAATGTAGAAAGTTCCCTGGACAGCTAAAAAGACTAATGAGGACATTCTCAAAGAGGCCAACACGAAAAGGGAGCTCCTAAAAAACATCAGAAACAAACAATCAATATTTTTCGGTCACATCATGAGAAGAGGAAAATTAGAATACGTGGTTACAACAGGCACAATACAGGGAAAGAGAGATCGCTGACGACAAAGAGAGAAGATACTAGATAAGTTGGTGTTATGGCATGGAAAACAGTCATTAACAGAACTGACACGATGCACTGTGGATAGAAGATTGTAGAAAGACATGATCGCCTACGCGAAACGGTATGGCACATGATGATGACGATAATGATTGTATGATTGAGTATCAAAATGACCTTGTCCAGCCCATCCGTGTTCAGAGATGCTCAGCATTTCTACAATGTATCCGTCCACTTCATTATTGAACATTAAATGTTTTCTCTGATAAAGGCTCCCTATATTCCAAGTTCCTAGTCTTAGTTTATGTTTCTATTTTCATTGCCTAGCTATATACCTTTACACGATAACAAATTTAGGCTTTTGGCCGTCATTACTTTAGTTGTACTTGTTCTGCTGTTAGTCAATTCCTCCGTTCGCTTGTTTGATCTGCTTGGCCGGAGAGTCTCACCATCAGACCTTCAAAACTATTGTCGACTGAGTCCGTCCCTTATTCCAGCACCTGCGCTTACTATAGAAGGGAAACTTCCTTCCATAACTTGTCTTAACCGGCCAGTTAAAGCCGTTGACCTGGGGATGGAGGGGTAGGATGGATAGAAGTCGTGGAATCAGATAAGCGCTGGGTCAAACGATGAGGATATGGCAGCCTTTTGCCGTGTGGCTGTAACAGTAGTATATCATGGTATAGTATAGTACAGTACAGTAGTATAGTATAGTATAGCATAGTATGATGGTGCAGGCTGACATAGATTGACTTGTCCATCTTTTGATGTTACTCGTCCATGTTAGTCTTGGTCTGCCTCTGCCTCTTTTACCTTGTATTTTTCCTTCCAATATTATTTTTAGTAGGCTGTTGTGTCTTTTAACATGCCCCAAAAATTTCATTTGTCTTGTCTTAGTTGTATTTAGTAGTTATCTTTTTATTTTCAGTTGTTTTAAAACTTCATCGTTTGTTATCTTTTGTTTCCATCCAATTCTACCTATTCTTCTATAAATCCACATTTCAAAGGCTTCAATTTTCTGTTCTGTTCTCTTGTCTAATGTCCATGTTTCTGCACCATACAGGAATATTGAGAAGAAGTAACATTTTGCCATTCTTAGTTTCAGTCCTGCTGATATTTGTTTTGTTGTTAGTATATTTTTCATGGCATTAAAATTACTTTTTGCCATACCTATTCTTTTGTTTATTTCAGTTTTGCATTTTCCATCATTGGTTATAGTATGTCTCAGGTAGTTGTAGCTCTGGACTGTCTCCAGATGTACTCCCTCAACTGTGATATTTAATTGTAGGTCTTGAGAATTTTCTTTGTTTATGATCATAGTTTTAGTCTTTTTGATATTCATTTCTAGTCCATATTTTTTGCTTGTTATGTTTATCACATTAAGCAATTGTTGTAGGTTTTTAGGATTTTCTGCTAGTAGTACAGTATCATCAGCATATCTTAGGTTATTGATTATCTTTCCATTAATGTTTAGGCCTGGTATCTGAGATGTTTTTAAAGATTTGCTCAGTGTATAGATTGAACAAGCTTGGTGATAGGATGCATCCTTGTCATACTCCTCTTTTTATGTCCATGAGTGTAGAGTTCTCCTTGTTATATCTTATTATTGCTGTTAGTACAGTATAGTATAGTATAGTATATTATAGTATAGTATAGCATAGCACAGCATAGCATAGCATATCATAGTATAGTATAGTATAGTATAGTATAGTATAGTATAGTATAGTATAGTATAGTATAGTATAGTATAGTATAGTATAGTGTAGTGTAGTGTAGTGTAGTGTAGTGTAGTGTAGTGTAGTGTAGTGTAGTGTAGTGTAGTGTAGTGTAGTGTAGTGTAGTGTAGTGTAGTGTAGTGTAGTGTAGTGTAGTGTAGTGTAGTGTAGTGTAGTGTAGTGTAGTGTAGTGTAGTGTAGTGTATTGTAGTGTAGTATAGTATAGTATAGTATAATATAGTATAGTATAGTATAGTATAGTATAGTATAGTATAGTATAGTATAGTATAGTATAGTATAGTATAGTATAGTTAGGTATGATGGTGTATGATAATCTCTAATGTTATATGATGTTGCACAATATGATGCAAGCCGTTGTGTTTCAGTGAATGTTTCAGTTACATAAAGGTAGCGTACATTGTCTGACCATCTTCAAACCCATATGGTACAGATCTCTTGGATGGTTGTATTGTAATCTCAAATTGTCATTTAAAACAAAATGATGAAAGTATACATGTGTATGTAAAAATGTCCTACATTTAGTTTATTCTATTCGGTTTTAAACGTATCAATTTTTATCAGGAATAATTTATATATTAATTATATTGTATTGAATCTCTCTTTTTCTCTCTCTCATCTCTCTCTCTCTCTCTCTCTATCTGCGATCAAGACTCAATCAGAGTAGGATTCCAGACTCTCACATGAAGACAGCTATCTGTTTAAATGAATTGATCGGTCCCACAGACAGAACATTATAATTAGAGTTTGTTAGATCCACCCTGATTGAATACCTGTTAAAACACTGCACTGTTTTCTGCGAAGTGGGCCAATGCATCCGATTTCAGCCAGCATTTTATTCAGGTTTGCTTTCCTTATCCTTTGATTGTCCCGAATCTTCTTGCAAGGCAGCAGATTGTGTTTTCTGTAGGGGGATTCTGCCCTTAGATGGTCGGCCCTCCCAGGTTTACGATTGAATAAGAGTTATGTCAAACATTGTTCAACCGATAGAGAATATTAGGTGATACAAACACCCACTGACCGTCAACAAATTTCTATAAGTAAAATAAGAGCAAGAGACAGACTAACTATAGGAACTTGGAATGTGAGAGAATTACAAATTGGAAAACTGGATTAATATCTAAAGGAAAATTCAAGTGTTGAAAATATATTTAGAGAAGCATTACCGCTAAGGTGACCATTCGTCCCGGATTGTCCGGGACAGTCCCGGAATTTGACTTTTTTTGAACCTTTGTCCCGGATTAGCTGCCGTACCGGTTTTGTCCCGATTTTGGCATATTTTTTAGCTTTTGTCCCGGATTTGATAAAAAATAATTTGGGACACAAACGTTTACCAATTTTGCCATTTTGGTATATGGCGTACATTTCTTCAATTAAAAACAATATCATTCCGTTGCTGTGTAGACAATTTTGTTTAATATCAAAACAGTAGATTGCGCTCCTAGTTTTAAATCTCGTATATATTCGTTGTGTTACTAACTTTCACTTTCACTTTCGCAAAAAATGGCACCGAAGCGTAATTGTAGTTTTAATCAAGATTTACAAAAGGAATACCCTTTTATAAAAAAGTCTACATCGTCATCAGACTTCACTGTAAGATGTAATATATGTTCATCCAGGTTTACTATTAACCATAGTGGACGTGGTGATATTAAGAGCCACATAAATAGTGATAAACATAAGAGAGCCGTCGCTACTGCTGCATCAAGCTCGTCGTTGACAAATTTTTTTCGAGCTGAACTGGTTGGTGACAAAGAAGAACAGTTAGCTGCTACAGAAGGTGCCTTTGCATATCATACAGTGATGCACAATCACACGTTTAGATCTATGGACTGCACATCAAAATTGCTTCAGGTAACTTTAGAACCAAAATTTGCTTGTGCACGTACGAAAACAGAAGCTATTATTCGGAATGTGTTCACACCCCATGCTCTAAACGAGTTGAGATGTGACCTAGAAAACGTAACATTTATCTCCATACTGACAGATGCCTCCAACCACAAAGAAATCAAGATTTTTCCTTTGCTTGTCAGATACTTTGATCGCAATAAGGGACTGAAAGTTAAAATATTAGAGTTGAAGTCATTGCCGGGTGAAACATCTGATATAGTATGTAGTTTTCTTATTGACAGTCTAACTGAAAATGGTTTAGAACTGAAAGTAGTTGGATTATGTGCAGACAACACAAATTCTAATTTTGGGGCGCTGAAAGAAAAGGACAGAACAATGTTTTCACAAAACTGAAAGAAAACCTTGGACATAGTTTGATAGGTGTTGGGTGTGCTTGCCATATTTTCCACAACACTGTTCGAGCAGCTGCAGACGTATTGCCTGTTGATGTTGAAATGACTATTGCAAAAATGTATCTGTACTTCAAATCATACACAGTTAGAGTTGAAAGTCTCAAGGAGTTTTGTCAGTTAGTCGACACAGACTTCCAGATGATTTTAGGTTATGCACAAACTAGGTGGCTTGCGCTCTTGCCTGCTGTTGAAAGGGTTCTTTACATGTTCCTGCCTCTAAAATCATATTTTCAATCTCAAGACAGATGGCCAGTTTTTATACAGGAATTCTTTGAAAACCCACTGTCTGAGGCATGGCTTATTTTGGTTCACAGTCAGGCATCCTCTTTCCACGAAGCAGTGCAGAAAGTAGAGGGACAGATGGTCACTGTATTTGAAGTCATTGACAACATCAATAGGTTGAAAGCTATCTTGGAGTCCAAGCTGGAAGACGGCTTCTTGCCATCAAGAGTTCAGATAATCCTTAAAAAGCTGGAAATGGAAGGATTTCCACGTGATGATGTGAAAAAGTTTAACGCCAGTGTTTCTTCATTTTATGAAACAGCTTTAAGTTATTTGAAGAAATGGGCTGCAAATAATTTTCAAAACCTAGAGTCTTACAGCTGGGTAATGCTGAACAGAACACCACATTGGGAAGATATTGAGAAGTCTTCATCATTAGTGAGTCAAACAGTGCCTTCAGTCGACTTTCCAGAAAATGAAATGTATGACGAATATGTCTACATGAAACAGTTCGTTACTTCACAAAAAATAAGTGAGTGGAGTCTTAATAAAACATTACCAGGGCAGCGTTGGGTTGAACTAGCTTCCCACTTCAGAAACAATCATGTGCCCGTTTCACATATTCTGAAGTTGGCAGAGTTATTTTTGTGTCTACCTGGAACAAATGCTGCAACAGAACGAGTGTTTTCTCTGATGAACAGTTTGTGGACAAATGATAAAACACAACTAGGTGTTGAAACTTTAAAAGCCAGGTTGATCACCAAAGTGAACTATGAGGGAACATGTGTCGAATTTTATAAGATGCTGCATACAAAGAAGGACATTTTACAGAAAATTCACTCATCTGAAAAGTACAGCATCTCTGTTTCACCTTCAATTTAAGTGAGTATCACTGTTTTTTTTTTTTACCTCCTGATTATCCTGATAGCGTATTGTAGGTCTATATTATGAGATGTTTTAAAATGTATGTATTATTCACTTGAAAATGACAGCAAGAAGAAATGTAATTTTATTTGTGGAAAACTGAAGTAAAATTATTCCGTACGGAATGGGATTTCAAAAATATGGTCACCTTAATTACCGCTTCTAGACTCTAGAACAATAAGAAACATAACGACCACCGAAATGAAATGTGTCAGAAGAATGACAGGAAACAGCTTAAGGGACAGAATAAGAAACACCGACCTGAGGAAGAAACTCAAAATTGAACCAGCCACCGAATACATAAAGAAACAACAGATAAATTGGTTCGGTCACATAACAAGACAAAAAGAACTAACAATGACTCAAAGAGCCATAACCAAACGCTACGAAACGTCAGATTAAGAGGAAGACCGAGAAAGAGATGGATAAAGGGAATACTAGAGTCACTAGAAGGGATAACACCAGAAGAGGCCAGCAGAAGAGCAAAGAATCGGAGATTGTTTCTCCCCTCGACGCCAACGGCAATAGAGGAAGGATAGACGAAGAAGAAAGTAGAAGATTATCGGTTCAAGTGAATGGATTAATAGAAAGTCTACAAAAAATAGGAGATAAGACAAGTGTGGAGACACATGATTATCCATGCCAGCAAATACAGTATTTATTGATGGTGGTTTGTGTTCTTTCTGTAAAAACCTCAGCTTATCTTTTTATAAAATACAAATCGTTATCTTGTGTACATATGCATTGTACAAATAAAAGCTGCTCCTTGTATGTTTTATATAAATAAATGGTTTTGAAAGAAGGCCCAACCAGTAAAATCACATTTTATGTTTGTGTGTTAATAAGATCTTTAACTTTTAGTTTGGTGTTCAAGAAACACAATGTTAGCCAAGCCATAATATGAAAATATAATAGTTATCATCCACTTCAACTCTTGTGCCTGTTATTCTAAGATATGATACCACCCTCTTTTAAGAGACTGTCTGTATCCTTGTTTGATTATCAAGAAAATAAGAATTATTACTTTAGCCCAGCTTCACGTTTATTTCTTTCTTCTTTACTTTTTTTTTAGTTTTAGTGTCGATAATTAAATTTGTCTTTGGCTCGTTGAGTGGCCTCTCATGTTGTGACATTTCAGAGCTTGAAGTACATTTTCTATTTATCATTTCAGAGCTGGAAGTACATTTTCTATTTATCATTTCAGAAGACGGTCTGTCTTTTATTCACATTACAGATGACTACATTATGTACACAATACGCCATGGCTACCTCGGTAAACTAGAAATATCAACAAAGCTTAGTCCAGTATCTTGGCTACAGATTATCCCTCCTCCGCAAGACTACACTAGACCAATGTGCTTAGATACTACACTTTCCAATGACACGGGATTCTAGACTCAGGAACAGTAAGACAAATAATCATTGTAGAAATGAAATGCGTTACACGCATGACAGGAAACAGCCTGATAGATAAGATTAGAAATGAAGAACTGAGAGAAAATGAAAGAAATTATTCCTGCCATTGAATACATAAAGAATCAACAGAAAAAATGGTTAGGCCAGGTGATAAGACAGAAAGACCAAAACACAGCACAATGAGCCTTATATAAACGTTGCGAGAAGGCCTGAGTCAAGGAACTACCATGAAAAAGTTGTATTGATGGAATATTAGTACAATGGTGAAACAAAAAGTAGATGAAGGCAACAGAAAAACAAAACAAAAGACCTCAAATTATGTCTCCCCCCCCCCCCCCGACGATGAAAGGCAAATGAGGAAGGAAAGAAAAGAATGAAAGTATACTACCATGGTAGCGACACTAGAAGCATCGGGAAACATTACAGAAAGACATGGACAACAAGGACGAATAACTTAATTATTTTTGCGAGTTTCGAGATAATTTTGAAGCTAGATCAAGTTTGATTTGATCTTTGTTTAGAACAAAGGTATAATTGTTTACGTACAATATGAAAATTCTTGATTTTGTAAATTTAGTCTATGGGTATTACAACAATTAGAGGTATTATATTATTCTTTTCTTAAATGTTATGTAGATCCAGTCTTGACATATGGTTGTGAATCATGGACAATATGACAACAGACAAGAAAATCACTGGAGTGTGTAGAAATGTGGATTTACAGAAGAATGTTGAGAATACCATGGACAGCTAAGAAGAGTAATGAAAACGTTCTGAAAGAGGCCAGGGCAAAAAGAGAGATAATTTCATATATAAAGAAGAAAAATATTCATCATTTCTTGGCCATGTAATGATAAGTGATCAGCTGGAATATATTGGAACAACTGGAAAAATTGAAGGACAATGAGATAGAGAGAAGAAAAGAGAAACGAAAAGTGCCAAATATGTATATATATATAAAAATATATATATATATTTATATATATATAAAATCACTGGAGTCTGTAGAAATGTGGTTTTACAGAAGAATGTTGACAATACCATGGACAGCTAAGAAGTGTAATGAAAACGTTCTGAAAGAGGCCAAAGCAAAAAGAGAGCTAATCTCCAATTGTTGTGGCCATGTAATGAGAAGAGAGCAGCTGGAATATATTGTAACAACTAAGAAAATTAAAGGACGATGAGATAGAGGGAAGCAAAGAGAAAAGATACCAGACAGCTTAAGAGAAAGGCTTGGCAAGAAGGTCAAAAACAGAAATGATAGATAACTGTCGAGAATGAAAGTTGTGGAGAGACATGATAACCCACACCAGCATGCATGGTACTTGATGATGATGCTGATATTATTCTTATTTAGAAATAATAAAATATTGTAAGCTTGACCATCAATACATTCATTTCTATATAAATAACATTTTAATTATTAAATTTAACATAAATCTAGAGGTAAAGTACGAGACCTGAATCGGCGTCTAAGTACGCTAGTTTTTACTCATGTGTGCATTGATATAATAACCACATCTGTAAAACATTGAAATAATAACCACATCTATAAAACATTGAAATAATAACCACATCTATAAAACATTGATATAATAACCACATCTATAAAACATTGAAATAATAGCCACATCTATAAAACATTGAAATAATAGCCACATCTATAAAAACATTGAAATAATTGCCACATCTATAAAACATTGAAATAATACCCACATCTATAAAACATTGAAATAATAACCACATCTATAAAACATTGATATAATAACCACATCTGTAAAACATTGAAATAATAGCCACACCTACAAAAACATTGAAATAATTGCAACACCTATAAAACATTGAAAAAATAACCACATCTATAAAACATTGATATAATAACCACATCTATAAAACATTGAAATAATAGCCACATCTATAAAACATTGAAATAATAGCCACATCTATAAAAACATTGAAATAATTGCCACATCTATAAAACATTGAAATAATACCCACATCTATAAAACATTGAAATAATAACCACATCTATAAAACATTGATATAATAACCACATCTCTAAAACATTGAAATAATAGCCATACCTACAAAAACATTGAAATAATTGCCACATCTATAAAACATTGAAATAATACCCACATCTATAAAACATTGAAATAATAGCCACATCTATAAAACATTGAAATAATAACCACATCTATAAAACATTGAAATTATAACCACATCTGTAAAACATTGAAATAATAGCCACATCTATAAAACATTGAAATTATAACCACATCTATAAAACATTGAAATTATAACCACATCTATAAAACATTGAAATAATAGCCACACCTATAAAACATTGAAATTATAGCCACGTCTATAAAACATTGAAATTACAGCCACATCTATAAAACATTGAAATAATAGCAACATCTATAAAACATTGAAATTATAGCAACATCTATAAAACATTGAAATAATAGCCACACCTATAAAACATTGAAAAAATAGCCACACCTACAGAAATATTGAGGTAACAGCCACATCTATAAAACATTGAAATAATAGCCACACCTAAAAACATTGAAATAACAGCCACATCTATAAAACATTGAAATAATAGCCACATCTATAAAACATTGAAATTATAACCACATCTATAAAACATTGAAATTACAGCCACATCTATAAAACATTGAAATTATAGCCACATCTATAAAACATTGAAATAATAGCAACATCTATAAAACATTGAAATTACAGCCACATCTATAAAACATTGAAATTATAGCCACATCTATAAAACATTGAAATAATAGCAACATCTATAAAACATTGAAATAATAGCACACCCACAAAACATTTAAATAATAGCCACACCTATAAAACATTGAAATAATAGCTACACCTATAAAACATTGAAATAATAGCCACACCCACAAAACATTGAAATAATAGCCACACCTATAAAACATTGAAATAATAGCCACACCCACAAAACATTGAAATAATAGCCACACCTATAAAACATTGAAATAATAGCCACTCCTATAAAACATTGAAATAATAGCCACACCCACAAAACATTGAAACAATAGCCACATCTATAAAACATTGAAATAACAGCCACATCTATAAAACATTGAAATAATAGCCACACCTTTAAAACATTGAAATAACAGCCACATCTATAAAACATTGAAATTATAGCCACACCTACAAAACATTGAAATAACAGCCACATCTATAAAACATTGAAATAATAGCCACATTTATAAAACATTGAAATTACAGCCACATCTATAAAACAATGAAATTATAGCCACATCTATAAAACATTGAAATAATAGCAACATCTATAAAACATTGTAATTACAGCCACATCTATAAAACATTGAAATTATAGCCACATATATAAAACATTGAAATAATTGCAACATCTATAAAACATTGAAATAATAGCCACACCCACAAAACATTGAAATAATAGCCACACCTATAAAACATTGAAATTATAGCCACATCTATAAAACATTGAAATTACAGCCACACCTATAAAACATTGAAATATTAGCCACACCTATAAAACATTGAAATAATAGCCACACCCACAAAACATTGAAACAATAGCCACATCTATAAAACATTGAAATAACAGCCACATCTATAAAACATTGAAATAATAGCCATACCTATAAAACATTGAAATAATAGCCACACCTATCAAACATTGAAATAACAGCCACATCTATAAAACATTGAAATAATAGCCACACCCACAAAACATTGAAACAATAGCCACATCTATAAAACATTGAAATAACAGCCACATCTATAAAACATTGAAATAATAGCCATACCTATAAAACATTGAAATAATAGCCACACCTATCAAACATTGAAATAACAGCCACATCTATAAAACATTGAAATAATAGCCACATCTATAAAACATTGAAATAATAGCAACAACTATAAAACATTGAAATAATAGCCACACCTATAAAACATTGAAATAACAGCCACATCTATAAAACATTGAAATAATAGCCACACCTACAAAACATTGAAATAACAGCCACATCTATAAAACATTGAAATAATAACCACATCTACATAAACATATCAATGGCTGTGGTTTATTCTTCTGTACATATCTGGTTTAATTTTTCTAAAATAAAAGCTGAAGTAAAAATCCTTTAAGCAGCAGTTATAGGTAGAAGCACTTTAGGCGGTAATTTGATGTACTTAACTAATAATGTGAACGAAATTGTTAATTAAAATGTCCCAGCAGTGGCGAAAGTTGGTGTCCCTGTAAATTAGCTCATGAACAATAGCAAGTGTCAGGAGGAAACTTGTTTGTGTGAGAACTTTACTGAAGTGATGTTGAGGCCAAGGGGCAGACAATCCCAGAACTTAGCGCTCCCAGAATGACAAACATGGGAAGTAACCATGCGATGATTCTTGGTGCACCAGATGATACAGCTGTAATGTAAAATGATCAGAAATAAAAATGACAACATTTAAAACTTTGAAAACTTTTAAAATTACAAAACTATTCCCTTTTTTCCAAAATTGCTTCAGAAACATGTTAACCTTACCTACATAACGATCTGGGAGCCGCTATAGCTCAGTGGTTAGTGAACTGGACTACAAAGGACAAGAGGTAGGATTCGATCACAACCGACGGCTCCCGGTTTCACCCAGCCTTTAATGGGTACCGGTTTTTTGTCTGGGAAAATAAAACGGCACGGGCATAATACCGACCACATTACCCCAAAAGTCATGTGCCGACGGTTTGTAAAATTTATGGTCACTAACACCTTATTCCCTATACGCTACTTGGCGTGACGGGGCACTTTACTTTTTTTTTTTTTTTGCATAACTATCTATTGGGCTTGAGATTAATTATGAAAAGGCTAAAGTCATGAAAAGCTTAATTCCAACAGACGACAAAATATACATGGAAAACAAACCAGTGGAAGAGATCAATCACTTTATCTATCTTGGAAGTCACATTGATCCAGAAGGGATACAAGTAAAGAAATTAGAATCAGAATAGCTAAAGCTAGCAATGTCTTTCAGAAGCCTTGAAAAGTTGTGGAAATCAAAACTCATCAGCACAAACACAAAACTTAGGCTATTCAAATCAAATGTACTATCAACCCTTACGTATGCGTGTGAAAGCTGGAAAACAACAAGAGACATAGAAACGAAGTTGAACGCATTAAAAAATAAATGTCTAAGGAAAATACTTGGTATAGCGCGGAACGAATTCAAAACACACGATGAAATTAGAGAAATCGTCAATCAACCACTAATATCTTCATTAATCAAGAAAAGACGATGGTCTTATATTGTGATGAGAAGAGATAATAGTCGAATAGCAAAGCAAGTCCTTATGTGGGAAACAACCGGCAAGAGGAAACGAGGAAGACCCAGAGAGACACTGAGAAGAAAATTGATGAGAGAGGCAAGAGCAGCAGGAATCTGCTCCCTCAATGAGATAGAGCTGCTTGCACGGGACAGAGACAAATGGCGAGATTTGATAAAATATCTTTAAAAGAATTGAAAACTGCTAGAATAAAAATTTATGTAAGAGAAGGAGTATATTGGTCTAGAGCTATGGGCCGGCTACGGCTCGAAAGGCCAATGGATAGACATAGCTATCTAATATAGCATCTTTCCATTGTAAATAAATATTGTTCTTTTACTTCGACTTTTTCCGTTTCTCCAAACAAACAAAAAACATTCGTCGGCCAGAATTCCCTTTCCTCTTCCAGGTTACTTCAGAAACAGCAGAAATGTTACTGTAAAGTTCTAGAAATCAGTTCTCATATATTGTATATCCGACGCATCAATCAATGCCATAAACTGATTATAAGTAATACTTCTTTGTGATGAAAGCTTGCATGTGTACTGCAACTATCTTTCTTTGTTCAGGAGATTGAATATTAATTCGGATGATTCAACTGGCACTGACAGTTGAGCAATTATGGATTTTAATTCGTTTGCAGTGATACCGGGGGCTTCCATAACCAAGCAAATAACCAGTAAAGTAGCGATGTTATTGCTAAAATATGCGGCCTTCCTTGAACATAACCGTAACTTCCTTGTGATATATACAGTTTTGTTTTCAGTTTCATTACCATCGTTCGTGATCATGGGCACATATATTTATGGATCATGTTATCAGTACCACGCCAATCTACTTTCCCTATAAAATATATATGACTCTGTTACACAAAGCTGTGTGGATCTTCTATATGTAGCTTCTGTGTACACAAAGGATTCTCTTGATATTACCTTAACGTTCTAATAATCTCCGTGGACTCTAACACGATCAAACAGAAGGAAATAAATGCAATGTGTTTGGAAACTGCTAGGATAACACTATAGCTAAAGAATGCCGAATCACATATACAGATATAGTGCTCAAAACATGTACATCTCCTATAATGCACTACAACAAATATATAGCCTGGAATATGTGATCACATGAACGTTCACAATTGTTTATATTATTACGCATTTACTTACAGTAGAACGATGGTCTGTAGACTACCACATTAACTTTAGTCTTCAGTGGAGTAATCGGCTTGCATGTGTACTCTGGGCTTGGATCTATAATGGAGAAGACAAAGACAACAAACCATTCTGTATTCTTATTTGGTATGTCCTATAAGGTCGGTTACCTTTCTTTAATTTACCTTTTGTATTTACTGTAAATAATATTTAGTACATTTTTTAAAAAAAGGTTGTCTCTTAAAAACAAACCCAAAAAATATGTTATGAAAGTAAATCGTCGCTGAATGCTTTTGTCAGGATCATCATCCTGTGCCGTTTACTTATCGAAGGTTGGCTACCGCATATCGCTATTCTGTCAGCCTCTTGCCATAATATGTTCAAGAAAATAAGTTAGTTTGCAACACTTTGTTCATCACTGTGTGCGATTTCTTGGAGGACATTAAATAAAACGTGATGCACGTTTCAGTGTGAGTGGCGTACATTTCTCCGTGTAGTTACCGGTGCCTTGAAATATTCATGAGGAGATAATCAGGAAAGAAGCAAAAAATCTCTTTAAAAGTGTCGTATATAAGAATTAATTTCAGTTAAATGGCAGTAAGTATAACATGCATGGGAAAACGCAACTGTTGAAATGGATATTATGAAGAGCCCAACAGAAATGCCATTTTTTACAATCTCGTTATTCAACCAACAACAGCGAGCAGCTACTGGATGGACTATACCAACTGTATATAAACAACTTCAATGTTCATCGGAAAACTGGAGAAAAGAAGCGTAGGCTGCGAAGAGAGAAAAATCATTGCGGAAACCACCGCCAATTAGTAGAAGCGTTGCATGAAGATTGGAATAACAAACTCGAAAAAAACTACATGAAGATTGGAATAACAAACTGGAAAAAAACTACATGAAGATTGGAATAACAAACTCGAAAAAACTACATGAAGATTGGAATAACAAACTCGAAAAAAACTACATGAAGATTGGAATAACAAACTTGAAAAAACTACATGAAGATTGGAATAACAAACTCGAAAAAACTACATGAAGATTGGAATAACAAACTCGAAAAAACTACATGAAGATTGGAATAACAAACTCGAAAAAACTACATGAAGATTGGAATAACAAACTCGAAAAAACTGATTCAACATCTCACTGGCTTGATGAAAAAGCGCTATCATTCAGTGATAATATCTTAAGGTGGACATACGCAGAAATGAGTCGAAATTTCACTTTTAGTGGGTTGTGGCGGACTAACTTTAGTTTCTCTCTTTCTCTTATGATATTTTTCAATATTCCGAAGCCTCGTAGTTGTGGGATAAAACAGCCACGGTCGATTTGGAGATAACTAATCACTTATCAACATTCTTGTATGGTGCTGAAACACGGACATTAGACAAGAAAACAAAACAAAAAATAAGAACTTTGTAATGCTTATGTATAGAAGAATATGAAGAAATGGATGGAAAGAAAATAAAATAATTGATGGAAGTCTTAAAACAACTAAAAATGAAAAAAAGAACTACTAGAGACGATTCAAATGAGACGAATGAGATTTTTGGGGGAATATAAAAAGACACAACAGCCTACTAAAAGTAATCTTGGAAGGGAAAATGGAAGGTAAGAGAGGCAGAGTCAGTACCAAGGCCAACATGGACAAGTAACATCAAAATATGGACAAGTTAGCCTATGACAACGTGTACTATGAAAGCAAAAGACAGAGCGGCATGGCGCTCTATGGTAGCAAACCTTCGATGCGGAGACGGCACTCATTGATGATGATGATCACGGCCGAATACAGACGAATGTTTTGGATTTATAATAGTTAATCCAACCTTTTGTTATGCGGTTATATACGGACAAATGTTCTTGTGCGATTTTTGAGTTTGTAGGAAGCAGTAAAGTATTGTTGGAATTCCTTGACGCAAGTTATTTCCATGTTACTCATTAATGTAACTGTTTGGTCAGCCGCAGTTTTATCTCTTTAGGAAATTTGCACCGTATTTTGTTCGTCGTAGGCTGCTTTCACTAGAGTAATCAAGAATCTAAAGGGAGCGAAATTGTATGTACGACACTGTTGTCTGCTACGTCATCGTAATGGCGCATCGTACATCCCTAGACCGGTTGTACGCTAATTTTACGATCTGTTGTTTGATGTGCGACGGGGATACTCTGACGACTTTTTTTCAATATACAACGATCATCATTTCCAAGAGGACGTGAACTTCTGGTATATTGTGGATAGGCGGCGGGAACAATTGAAGGTTTTGCATGAAGAGTGTTCCTTGTTGCAGTTTCCTCAAATTCCAAGTCCGGCTTGTTGCAAGAGCTACTGAGTTAGGTGCTCTGTGTATCTCATCCGTTCTGATCATGTTTCAATATTCCAATTGTTTACGATGAATGATGATATCGTATGACAGGGAACAGTTGGTTGTGTTCACTTTCTGCGCGTTTTGCCTTATGTCTTTTGGCGTGTGCTGAGACTGCTACGATGGGGACTACAGTTACCTTTCTTTGTTTGGGAGATGAGATATTAATTCGAATGATTACGCTGGCACGAGAGGCTGAGCAATAATGGATTTTAATTCGTTTGCAGTGATACCGGGGCCTTCCATAACAAACCAATTAACCAGTAAAGTAGCGATGTTATTGCTAAAATATTTGTTAAAAAGTAACTAATTGTTACCTAAATAATTGTATAGCACAGTTAAAGTTGATGACTTGCTCACGTCGTCCTCAATTCCAACAATCTTGTTGTCATTTGTGAACCAGCGAGCAAATCCAGGAGGTGTTCCACTTGACGCCATCTCACACTTACAAGTCGCCTTTGTCCCAATCTTGATAGAGTTTCTGTGGAGTTCGGGACCAACAGGGCAGCTACTCTTGTACACAACAACTTCTGGGATGCCTGCAACACACAAAAAATAACATACCGTTGCATGGGTTACCTCTCTTGTTTCCTTTTTTTCTTCTTTGCTTTCTTGTATGAGTGGGTCGGTTGTGTGTTTGTGTGTGTGTCTGCACGGTGTGAGTGTGTGTGTCTGCAGGTAATATGTGTGTCTGCAGTGGTGAGTGTTGGTAGTGTTTGTGCTTGTGTGTCTGCAGTGCGTGTGTGCCTGTAGTATGTGTGTCTCTGCTGTGTGTGTGTCTGCACTGTGTGTATGTCTGCAGTATGTGTGTGTGCAGTGTATGTGTTCAGTATGTGCGTGTTCTCGCAGTGTGTGAATTTGCATTATGTGTGTACAGTCTGTGTGTCTGCATTGTATGTGTGTAGTCTGTAGTGTCAAACACTGTTTGTGTGTGAACAGTCTGTGTGTGTCTGCAGTGTATGTGTTTGTGTATGCAGTGTGTGTATTTACTATATACACACACACACACTGTATGTGTCTACAGTATGTGTGCATTGTGTGTGTGTAGTGTGTATGTGTGTTCAGTGTGTGTATGTTCAGTGTTTGTGTGTGTGTGTGTGTGCAGTCTGTGTGTTTGTCTACAGTGTGTGTACAGTGTATGTGTGTGTGCGTTTGTGCACTTGTGTATGCAGTGTTTGTGTGTGTCTGCAGTGTGTGTGTATGTGGCGCTTAGTTGTTGAGACAAAACTACCTGACCCGCCTCTCTGCTGATCTCTATCATTTGACAGCCGGTACCTACCTACCCATGGAAGGTGTTATCCTTGTTGAGTGATAGTGTATAGTAGCTGTAAGATCACATAGGACATGAAACATGTGTTGGTATACTCCAACGGAAGGACTTTTCAGTGGTTTAAAAAAATGAATAATGCCAATTTTAAGTTACATATGGGACACTCGCTTTTTTTTATATAAAATTATTTAGATTGTCTCCCTTAAAACATGATTTGGTTAAAATCAGGAACTAATCTTTTCAGAAATGTTCTTCTCCAATAATGTATTTAAAGGCGTACTCTTTTATTAGTAATACACAGAAACGCATTACATAAACATGTAGACGAGATGGAATAACTAGAGTAAATACAATTATGAAAAAAATTGTTGCTCGGGTCTGTGCTTTAGCAAAACGACAATATACTACCATAAATATTACAATATGTACTCATCTTGGATATTTTGTTAAGCAATTTTTGACATCTCGAAATATGTTCTTTGTAAGATCTTCCTTATATTTTAGGTGCAGACTTTTTAGCTCTATTAATGAGAATCGATGTCAAGTCGGATAATTTTACCTGCTACTGTATGCAGTAAACAGTACAATCTGTCGCTACCCTGCGACTTTGCGAAATGAGATACACCGGATCAGGGGAGATGTATTTATAAACATAAAATAATCTATTCTGGAGGTACTGAACACCAAAAAGGAGTAGGTATCATCTTGGATGCAGAAAGAGCAAGAACAGTGAAAGGCTTCTACCCAATATCTGACAGAGTCCTTTTAGCGAAATTGAATGGAAAGCCAATAGACATAAATCTTATACAAGTTTATGCACCAACAGCAGACAGTCTAGAGGAAACAATTGATACATTTTACAATGAGTTTAATGGCATTTCCTGAATGCAAACCACATAAAAACACCATAGTTCTAGAGGATTTTAACGCAAAAGTAGGATACGAAAGAGTTGAGGAAGTAGTTGATCATTATGACTTAGGCGAGAGGAATGAAAGAGGTGACAAACCTATTGACTGGGCAAGAATACACAACATAATGATAAGAAAAACCTGGTTTAAGCAACATCCAAGACGTCTGTGGACATGGAAAAGCCTAGGAGACAACGAACGTAATCAAATTGATTACATAATGATAAGCAATAGATTTAGAAACAGTCTGATGTGTGGGAAAACTAGACCAGGGGTAGATTGCAATAGTGATCATGTACCAGTTGTGGGAATGCTTAGAGTAAAATTAAAAACAACAAAACGAGCCTCAATTAACATCAAGTTAAATTTAGATTTACTCAAATCAGACAAGAAGCTGCAAGACAAATATAAAATCACAATTCAGAACCGGTACAGTGCAATAGAGAAGATACAAAACATTGATGAACAGTGGGAAATGCTAAAAGAATCAATGCAACAGACATCAAAAGAGTTCATACCACCAATGAGAACAAATTCAAGAAAAAATGGTTGACAGATGACATTTTGCGGCTAATGGATACAAGAAGAAGAAATAAAGAAAATAAAGATGAGTATAATAGTTTAAATAAAGAAGTTGTAATAAAATGCAACGAAGCAAAAGAAGCATGGCTAAAAGAGAGATGCAAAGAGATTGAAATGCAACAAAAAGGAGACGCTAAAACTATATACAAACAAAATGAAGAATTAACAGGAAAAAAAACGCAATCAAAAACTAGATGTTTAAGATCAAAGGAAAGAGAACTGTTGATTGAACAAGAAAATATAAGGGAACGATGGACAGAATACATTAAAGATCTTTATAATGATGAACGAACGGAAGTAAATATTAAGGATAATGGAGAAGGACCAGAAATACTCAGAGAAGAAGTGGAAGATGCCTTGCGTAATATGAAAGCAGGAGAAGCTCCTGGGCCAGATAATATAACTAAAGAAGAGATTGAAGTCATCGGTGATTTTGGAACAGAAATAATAACAAAAATATTGAATGATATCTACAACAACAGATATACACCAGACGACTTGCTCAAATTAATATTCACAGCTCTACCAAAGAAATCGGGTGCGATTGAATGCGATCATCATCGCACAATAAGTCTTCTGAGTCACATGTCTAAGATATTACTAAGAATCATCATGCGAAGAGTGCGAATCAAAATCAGCCCAGAAATTAGCGATGAACAGTGTGGTTTTGTTACAGATAAAGGAACAAGCAATGCCATTTATATCATAAGATCTTTAGTAGAAAGAGCCATAGAGGTGAAAACAGATCTATACCTGTTTCATAGATTACACCAAGGCATTTGACAAAGTAAAGCACCAAGAAATAATCAAAATTTTAGAAAGCATAAACATAGACAGCAAAGATCTAAGAATAATAAAGAACATGTACAGGCAACAAACACCGGCCATAAGAACTGGAAACCAATTGGGCATGTTTCAACAAATAAAACAGGGTGAAGGACAAGGTTGTGTGCTGTCAGGAGACAAATAATAATAAATGAATATTATTATAGAGGGAAACTTCCGAGGCGATAATCAGTGAATCAATTCAGAGGAAGAGGTATGTTTACAGCACTCGGAAAAAATGACAAATAATCAACAACAGAAAAAAATATGGACCAAGGCAGGACTCAGTGGCACTGCGCCTTGCCACGAAAAGCCAAACGCTAGGGAACACTGCCACTCAGCCAACTAAAAAATTAGCTTCGTAGGCAATGTCCTTTCGCGAAGGTTTTCCCATGACTATAGCATAAGGCTGCGATCACAGCTCGGAAATATTGTTCCTGTTAAGACAGGTATTGTGTGCTGTCACCAGATTTGTTTAATATTTATATTGATATTATTTTAAGATCCATAAGGCCATGCCTGGAATAACAATTGCAGGTCATAATATAAATAATCTAAGGTATGCTGATGATGCAGTCTAAGACTGAAAATGAGTTACAAGAGATGTTGGACATTATAATGAAAGAAAGCAAAAATAAAGGACTCAGCCTTAATAGCAAAACGACGGAAGTAATGATACCAACAAAGAACAAGACATCACCTCAGTGCAAAATAAAGACAAGTGGAACAATATTAAAACAGGTAAATGAATTTAAATATTTGGGAACTTTGTTAACATCAGACGGAAGATGTACAACAGAGGTGAGATGCAGAATGGCTCAGGCAAAAGCAGCTTTCCAACAAATGAGGAAGATACTATGCAATCCATTTTTGACAAATAGAAACAAGAAAAAGAGTTCTTAAATGTTATGTAGCGCCAGTCTTAACATATGAATGTGAATCATGGAGAATAGGACAACAGACAAGAAAATTACTGGAGTCTGTAGAAATGTGGTTTTACAGAAGAATGTTGAGAATACCATGGACAGCTAGGAAGAGTAATGAAGATGTTCTGAAAGAGGTCAAAGCAAAAAGAGAGCTAATTTCCAATATTAGGAAGAAACAATCATCATTTTTTGGCCATGTGATGAGAAGAGAACAACTGGAATATATTGTAACAACTGGAAAAATTGAGGGACGAAGAGATAGAGGGAAGCAAAGAGAAAAAAAAATACCAGGCAGCTTAAGAGAATGGCTTGGCAGAAGGTCAAAAACGGAAATGAGAAATAACTGTCGAGAATAAAAATTGTGGAGAGACATGATCACCTACGCCAGTATACTGGCCCGGCACTTGATGATAATGTATGCGGATCATCATCATCAAGTACCATGCCTGCTGACAAAGGTGATCATGTCTCTTCACAGCTTTCGATCTCGACAGTTATTTACCATTTCAGTTCTTGATCTTCTGCCAAGCCATTCGCTTAAGCTGTCTGGTATCTTTTCTCTCTGTTCCCCTTAATTTTCCCAGTTGTTACAATATATTTCAACTGTTCCCTTCTCATTACATGGCCACAAATTAATGTTTGTTTCTTTTTAATATTGAAAATAAACTAATTGGTGGGAGCTAAATTTACCTGTCTTTTTTTGTCCTTATTCATGAGTAACTTACATGTTAGCTGTAAAGTGATAGTCTGAATAATTCTGTGAAAATGTCACACATACACCACTAACAATGACAACCTCACCTAAACGTGTTATGATGTCATCACTGACAGCTGGTAATCTGTTAATTGTTGACACGTTGATGCTAGGATACATTTCCATATAGAAATAGCTCTCGGGTATCATGTTCTCCATTGGAACTCGGTATCTACATGTTGACATGTAGTCATCATTCTTCCTCTCTCCGTAGATCTCCAAAGTACAGTTTGAGTTTGCAAAATCCAAGTCATTTTTATAAATTGGAACCTGATTTTTTTTTTTTTTAAAAAAAGCACATTATTTTATAAAGTTTAGAAACTTAAACATTGGTAATTTGTTGACAGTGTCATGCGCTTGAATATCATATGAAAACTTGTGTTTAAGATGCGAATATGTCAAAGAATCTGATAGGCTCACCGTTTGTGTCATATAAGCAGCATTTTTTTTTAGATGTTTCGGCCTAGAACAATCTTAATGTTGTTGTACATAGTTCGTGAATGACACAACTCAGCAGCTTTCTGGATCATAGAGGACAGGTTTGACCAGAACTCATTCGCACATCACCTTGATTCCCTTTGTACTTCTGCTCTTCCTTGTTTGAATTCATCTGTTATGCTTCGACATGGGTAATTCATTTAGGTAACAAAAGCCTTGTTCTTCTTCTCTACAACTGTCATGAATTTCATTGAGTTTTCTTGCACTCAATCCTTGATATATTAAAAACTAAATCCTATATCTTGTATAGGTAGTATCACTTAGTATTTCTTTAGTGATGTTACAACTAAACAGTCGCTACTTCAGAGTATACCAACACATTTTTCACTTAATTTTTGTTATTTTCAGGTCTTAGCTATAAAATAAAATAGTATATTTATCGAATAATATCACAGGATAATAAGTTATGTACTATTAAGTCATAATATGTAATACACAATCATGTTTAATCATAGTGTAATTTACCTCCCTTTTATTTACCTCCCTATTATTTGCTACTATTTGCTACGATAAATTGTCATAATTTTTAATGTAACACTGCGTATATAGTAAAATATGTATAATATAATGTAATATAATATAATATAATATAATATAATATAATATAATATAATATATAATATAATATAATATAATATAATATAATATAATATAATATAATATAATATAATATAATATAATATAATATAATATAATATAATATAATATAATATAATATAATATAATATAATATAATATAATGTAATGTAATGTAATGTAATGTAATATAATATAATGTAATGTAATATAATATACAATACAATGCAATGCAATGCAACATATTATAATAAGAATGGGCAATAACTGCAACCCTAAGCAGATATCGTAAAAGAGCTGAAAGTAGCCGGTGGACAGACCGAAACTAAGATACTGAAAGGTATCGTTATATAACTTTTTTTTACCAGAACTATGAGTTGTGAGAAGGCTGCAGAAGTTACTAGAACGTAGACAGGATATGTACAGAGCGGCATGACAACATTTGAGAATGAAACGAAATCAAAGTAAGAAAACAGACGCAGGAGGACATAGGACGATATAGTGACACATCAAGTTATGTTCTGCATTGCTAAATAATTAAAATTAACACCAACATTTTTTCTGTAAAGTGTAACAACGATGCTAGGGTAGACGTTGTATGTTGTACAGATGTAGTCCACGTAGGTATTGGTTATTGTCTGTGTACAGGTCGGTTTAGTTGGCCAGGCTGTACAAAAAAAAAAAAAAAAATTATTTATATAAATTAAAGTAACACATGAAACACACATCAATGCCTAATACAAAATAACAAAGAAAATAATATCGAGGATGTTATATTATACTATCAGTAAAGTGATGATTCTAGTTAGGTCGAGTAATTTTACCTGCTACTGTATGCTGAAGACAGGTAGTACAACCTGAAGCTCCATTGCTACCTTGCAGGTAAGGAGACAAATAATAATAAATGAATATTGTTATAGAGGGAAACTTCCGAGGCGATAATCAGCGAATCAATTCAGAGGAAGAGGTATGTTCACAGCACTCGGAAAAAAACAAAACAAATGATCAACAACATAAGAAAAACAAAGAACAATATATGATCAGAAGCTGTATCGAAACCGCACTCCTTGAAAGAAACAATCATCATTTTGGTCTTGTAATAAGAATGGAAAAGCTGGAATATATTGTGACAACTGGGAAAATTGAGGGCCGAAGAGATAGAAGGAAGCATAGAGAAAAGATACCAGACAGCTTAAGAGAATGGCTTGTCAGAAGGTCAACATAAGAAACGATAAATAACTGTCGAGATCGAAAGTTGGGGAGAGGCATGGTACTTGATGATAATGATGATGATATGGGTATGCGCAGATTGCAATGAAACTGAGATTATAAATAAAATAAAGAGAAAAGGACTAGAATAAGACAGTAAGAATATCACATGATTGATTTTGTTCTATCTTTTACTGAATATTTTAGTGATAAGAGCAACTTTATAAATAATACACCCTTTAATAGGTAACGAATTTTTTTCTGGGAAAGTAAAGCGGCACGGGCGTAATACCGACCACATTACCCCAAAAAGTCATGCGCCGAAGGTCTGTAAAATTCATGGTCACTAACACCATATTCCCTATACGTCACTTGGCGTGACGGGGGTAGTTTACTTCTTTTTTATTTTTATAAATAATATCTGTTCCACTAAAAAAAAAGTATATTTAAACTAAAACAAATTACAAAAAGAGAATTTGAACCTTTGGATATATGTATGCTTATATATATAATATGTGGAGCAGCGATAGCTCAGTGGTTAGTGAAATGGACTACAAAAGACAAGATGTAGGGTTCGATCACAAGCGACGGCTTCCGTGTTCACCCAGCCTTAAATGGATACCGGATTTATTCTGGGAAAGTAAAGCGACACGAACGTAATACCGGCCTCATTACCCCAAAAATCATGTGCTGAAGGTCTGTAAAATGTATGGTCACTAACACCATATTCCCTATACGCCACTTGCCGTGACGGGTCACTAACACCATATTCCCTATACGCCACTTGCCGTGACGGGTCACTAACACCATATTCCCTAAACGGCACTTGGCTTGACGGGGGCTAAAGAAAAAAGAACGAAGAAATATTATATGTGTATGTGTGTTTGTGTGTGTGTGTTACCGGGCCTCATTGTGAGGGAAGTAAAGAATAGTGACACTGTGACCATCCAGGCATGTGGTAGGAGGCAACTAAGGAGGTTGATCGATGGCTTGACAAGCTGTCATTGTAAAAAAGTATTGCTATGGAAACAGAGCCATAGATTTTAGAAGCAGTGATCTCTGCAATATGTGCCACTTTGGCACGCAAGGTTTCTGTTTTTTAGATTGTGGTTCTTCCCTATGTGCTCGAAAGGACAATATATAGATATATAGACAGACAGACAGACAGACAGACAGACAGACAGACAGACAGACAGACAGACAGACAGACAGACAGACAGACAGATAGATAGATAGATAGATAGATAGATAGATAGATAGATAGATAGATAGATAGATAGATAGATAGATAGATAGATAGATAGATAGATAGATAGATAGATAGATAGATAGATAGATAGATAGATAGATAGATAGATAGATAGATAGATAGATAGATAGATAGATAGATAGATAGATAGATAGATAGATAGATAGATAGATAGATAGATAGATAGATAGATAGATACATCTGCGTGTTCATATATATGTATATGAGTATATTCACATATATATATGTGCGTATTAATATATATGCGTTCGTATCCATATATAATTGTGCGTTTTCATATATATTAATGTGTATGTGTATGTGTGTATTCATCCGGTCAGACTGAGAATTATATTTGCCTCGCCTCCATCCTCTCAATTGTGAGTCTATCAGAAGCAGAGTCTGATCATCGGGAAGTCCTCAATATGTCAACCTTGGAGGCAGGTAAACTGTGACGGAATAACATTATTACCGGGCCTCACTCATTCCTGACATCGGCAGTAGCTACCTTATAGACACCGGTGGATCCCATCCATACATGAAGAAACCCGATATGTGAACATTGAGAGAAGTTAAGTTTTAGATTGTTCGGAAACGTGCGTAGGCTTTGACCACAGCCTTATACAGTAGTAAGACCAGCGAGCATACATGAAATACCCCAAATTTGTGACGTTTTGACTTTTGCCATCATGGGCGATTGTGGTTAGAATGACGGCAGCCGTCTATAATTGACACAGCTGAATACGTCACGATTGTTGGAGTTTTCTAGGATTTCCCTCTCTGTCCGATGACCTTACATCTATAGGCGTACGCTTTGAAGCTGTTAAAATAATTGCTAAGTTTCCTTTCATGAAAACTAGCCAATGAATAGTTAAAAGAAGAATGTATCAATGTAAGAAATACATTACGATCATTTTCTTAACATATATCTCTAGTATCTCACACGCAGGTTGCTATATTATTGTGTGTATATACGAATGTATACAATATATATATATATTAGGTTAGCGGGGTAGAGTTCTGCCCTACCAAAGGAGGAGTAAGACGCCTCCTTTCCTACGCTAGTCTTCGGGACACCCTTGGGCAAGGTGGAGCCCCCGTTTAGCCCTCCTATCAGGGTTATGTGAAGCCATTGGAGCAGGTGGTGGATGGTGTTGTGGGAGCAGCCGACAAGTAGTGCCGGTTATGGTCCCCACGCCGCGATGGCAGCAGATGATCTCATGTATAGAGACAATGGCTGCGATCTCCGACTAGTACAGTCACTGCCAAGCGGGAAAGGAATGTTAAACTATCTTCTTATATTGCCTAGACTAATCATGACAAATCACAACTTAATATCTATAGCTAACGACGTTAATGGGGACTCCACAGCCACCTGGTCAGGTAGGGAGAGTATTGTGCTACAGGTGACACCCGATCGTCATCAAGCTACTGTATGCAAGATCAAAAATAAAGAGACACTAGCAATAGGAACTTGGAACATTAGATCAGCATTCCAGGTTGGAAAACTAGATAACATCCGTCAAGAAATGAAGAGAATGAAATTGAACATCTTGGGACTATGTGAAATGTTATAGAAACGAGCAGGATTATTACAACGCGACAGTGGAAATGTAATTTACTCTGGGGGAACCACACACGAAAGAGGTGTAGGCATCATGTTAGATATAGAAAGAAGCAAAACAGTGAAAGGATTGTGGCCAGTATCAGATAGAATTCTGCTAGTAAAATTGAGAGGTAGACCAATGGATATCAACATAATTCAAGCTTATGCACCGACATATAATAGCGAAGAAGAAGACATTGACACATTTTACAATGAGCTAGAGATTACCATGGAACAGTGCAAATCGCAAGAAATAACTATTACATTAGGGGATTTCAATGCAAAGGTAGGAACAGCTAAAGTGCAAAATGTGACCTGGGGGAGGGGGGGGGGGTGGGCGGGAGGTGGCATGGCCTTGGAGAGACGAATGACAGAGGGAATAGATTGAGGAAAGACACACGAAATGATGAAAGGTAACACCTGGTTCAAACAACACCCTAGGCGACTATGGACATGGCAAAGCCCACACAAAAAAGTACACAATCAAATTGATTTTATACTGGTACAGAGAAGATTCAGGAATGGGCTAACATCTGTTAAAACAAGGCCAGGAGCAGATTGCAATAGTGACCATGTACCAGTAGTTGGAAAGATAAAAATAAAACTGCGGAAAGCACAGAAATCCCCAAGAAATATATAATTAGAACTAGATATACTTAGAGTAGATAAACAGATGAGTGATAAGTATAGCACGATAGTACAAAATAGATATAATGCTATTGAGAAAATACAGGATATCCAGGAGCAGTGTGAAATGCTCAAACAATCGATTGAACAAACATCAAAAGAAGTAATACCAGTGACCAAAAGAATCAACAAAAAGAAATGGATGACAGAAGAAATATTACAACTAATGGGTGAAAGAAGTAAACATAAAAAAGAAGAACGGACATACAAAATATTGCACAGAGATCCAGAACAAATGCAGAGAAGCAAAGGAAGGATGGTTAAAACATAAATATGAAGAAATGGAAAAAAAACAGCAAAAGAAAGACTCAAAATTTATGCACAATCAGTTAAATGAATTAACAGGAAGAAAAGAAGTCAAAGTTTCAGGATGTGTTTAATTAATCAAAGATCTTTATATGTGCTTTATAGACTACACAAGAGGATTTGACAAAGTAAAGCATGTGGAAATAATCAATATGCTGGAGAAACTAAACATTGATGACAAAGATCTGCGAATCATAAAAAAACATGTACCGGCAAAAAACAGTAAGTAGCCATACGAATTAACAACCAAACAGGACAATTTCAACTTATCAAACAAGGAGTCAGACAAGGCTGTTTTCTGTCGCCGGGTTTGTTTTCACTTTACAGCGAACATATTATGAGATCAATAGTAGACAAAAAAGGAATTAAAGTCAACGGTAACAGCATGAATAATCTGTGATATGCGGATGACACAGTCTTAATAGCAGAGACAGAGAATGTGAACTGCAAGAAATGATAGACATAATAGTAAAGGAAAGCAATAAGAAATGTCTCAGTCTGAATAGTAAGAAAACAGAAGTAATGGGCATATCGAAGAAACAATCATCACCAGCATGCAGCATAAAAATAAACAGGACACATTTGAAACAAGTGCAACGCGTCAAATACTTTGGGACAATAATAAAATCGGATGGAACATGCACCACGGAAATAAAAAAAAAAAGCAGAATAGCTCAGGCCAAAATAGCCTTTCAGAAAATGAAAAATATCGTATGCAACAAATCTATGTTAATAGAAATGAGAAAGAGAGTTCATCGGTGCTATATAGAACCAATTCTGACTCATGGAAGCGAATCATGGACAGTAGACAAACAAATGAAAAGACGATTAGAGGCCACAGAGATGGGATTTCTCAGAAGAATGTTGAAAGCCCCCTTGACAGCTAAAAAGGCCAATGAGGAAGTTCTCAAAGAGGCCAACACAAAAAGGGAGCTCCTAAAAACATCAGAAAGAAACAATCAACATTTTTCGGGCACATCATGAGAAGAGGAAAGTTGGAATACTTGGTTACAACTGGCAAAATAAAAGGAAAGAGAGATCGCGGACGACAAAGAGAGAAAATACTGGATAGCTTGGTTTCATGGCACGGAAAACAGTCAACAACAGAACTGATACGATGCACTTTAGATAGAAGATTGTGGAAGGACATGATCGCCTACGCCAACCGGTGTGGCGCATGATGATGTTGATATACGAACAGAGAGTAATTTTTTGTTTACTGTAGAACTGGTAATTATAAATTCCATTATTTTATTTACTAACGTCCTGTGTGTGTGTGTAAGGACATTAAGCACTTCACTAGGACAATGTAAAACATATTTCGGTCTCTTTTGCGACAATAACAGAAGATTTCGGAGAAGTGCATATCATATATATATATATATATATATATATATATATATATATATATATATATATATAATCGATTCATCTAGAATCAATATTGGTACTTCGCGTTGTGTTCTTGTTCGTCTTTTGGGTTAGAATACGGCACACACATATTCACATATAAATGACTTCACAAACAAGTCTCTTGTAACATAAGAATCGAATGCTTTATTTACACAGTCCATGGAACATATGTTCTCAATACAAAATCCATGCAGCGTGTTTGACCGCCCAGGTATCAAAGTAGTGCCAATGAAGTTTCTAACACCTCCTTCTAATGTTAACTAATCTCATAACTCTGTAGCACACATGGTAGCAATCACCTCTGTCCACTTCTCTGACAATTTTACACAATTTTAGTAAACATCCTAATGTTCACACCAGAACTTCTCTTACGAATCCATCGCAACTGTCACTCACATGTTAGTCGGCCTCCTATCACAAACTGGTAGTATTCACGAACCGGCTTGTTGCAGGAGCTACTGAGTTAAGTGCTCTGTGTACACAGTGAGCTGTGTGTCTCATCCGTTTTGATCATGTTTCGATACTCCAATTGTTTACGATGAATGATGATATCGCATGACAGGGACCAGTTGGTTGTGTTCACTTTCTGCGCAGTTTCACCTTATGTCTTTTGGCGTGTGCTGAGACTGCTACGATGGGGACTACAGTTACCTTTCTTTGTTTGGGAGATGAGTTAGTAATTCAGATGATTCCACTGGCACGAGCGGTTGAGCAATTATAGATTTTAATTCGTTTGCAGTGATACCGGGGCCTTCCATAACCAATAACCAATTCACGAACCTCTAAATTCCTAGGACTCTCGTATCACTAACTCCTGGAAACCCTATTTAAGTTCTCCTTCAATGAAATGTACATCGTCTTGTATTTTGGCACACCAATAACCACTACGGTTTTCTCCATGTTGCTACTAAAAGTATCCATTTAACTAACAAGTAATTTAGCAGTGGCTTCCTACTGTGCTTCTCGAAGTCTGCTCAAATCTCTCTGTTTTCTCGTTACTTTACTATCCTAATCACTAATACTAAAAGGGTCCACGCACACTGATGTAGCCCAACCTAGTACTCCCTAAACTCCATGTGACTACCATTTCCCTCTACGTCTTTCCTTAAAAACCTCTTGTCCCAACCAATGAAATCTCGCCACGTCACATTCAGTCTCGATCCCACTTCACTCTCTGAATCTCAATCACTTTTCCTGTCTCCCACATCTTTCTATTCTCGAAATTCACCTCCGTCTCAACTCTACTCACCTGTCACTCTTAACTCATGACCGCTCTCACCAACCATCTCACTCCTAAATTTCATGCACGAACCTTACTCATGCCCTACCCCATGAGTCTCACTCCCTTCTTAACACACCAAGATTATCTCCACCTCCTTACACCCTTACACTCCCTAATACATTAACTTGAGAACATAATCTTTGTATCATCCATATCCGAAATGACTATGCATCGAATTCACATCTCTTGAGGTCACATTTAGTGTCTGCAAGTTGCTTCATACAAAGATTTTAGTGTATCTTTTTACTGATTGACAAATACGTATCCTACTATCAATTGATAGTGAGATTATTTTAAGATCCATAAGGGATATGTCTTGAATAGCAATTATATGCCATAATATAAATAACCCCCAGGTATACTGATAACACAGTCTTAACCGCTACGGGCGAAAACGAGTTACAAGAGCAAAAATACAGAAGTAATGGAAGCAACAAAGAAAAAGACATCACTGCAAAACACGATAAAGACAAGTGGAACAATATTAAAACAGGTAAATGAATTTAAATATCTGGAAACAGCATTAATCTCATATGGTACATGTAAAACAGAGGTGAGATGCAGAATAGCTCTGGCAAAAGCAGCTTTCAAAAAATGAGGAAGATACTGTGCAATCAATTTTTTTACAACAGAAACAAGAAAAAGAGTTCTTAAATGTTATGTAGAGCTAATCTTAACATATAGATGTGAATCATGGACAATAGGACAACAGACAAGAAAGTCACTGGAGGCTGTTGAAATGTGGTTTTATAGAAGAATGTTGAGAATACCATGGACAACTAAGAAGAATAATGAAAATGTTCTAAAAGATGTCAAAGCAAAAAGGACAGCTAATTTCTAACATTAGGAAGAAACAATTGTATTTTTATGGTCATGGAATGAAAAGGGAACAGCTGTAACATATTGTGACAACTGTGAAAATTGAGGGAGGAAGAGATAGAGGGAAGCAAATAGAAAAAAATACCAGACAGTTTAAGAGAATGGCTTTGCAAAAGGTGAGCAACAGAAATGATAAATAACTGTTGAGATCGAGAGTTGTGGAGAGACATGATTACCTACGCCAGCAGGCTTGGTACATGATGGTGATAATATTGATGATGATGATGATAATGATGATAATGATGCTGATAACTATCACTTGAAATATAAGATTACATGTCCCGCTTTGAAGGTGTTTCACTGGGTCACGCGTGTCACGTTTTGAATGACATTTACATAGTGTGTACCCACTTTTGAAACCATCCACTTTTGTTGGTAGTTATGTTATGTTATGTTAAATTAGGATCATTATCACACCACACTCCGGTCACACCCATAGATGCTCCGATCTTCTCTTCAAAATCTTCATCAACATACAACAACTGCTTGTGCCGATTCGGTGTTGGCTGACAAATCATATAACTCGATTCGATTGTCGCTCTATTCTGGCAACACCCATCTTCACTCCCATTTCATACAGCCAAAATAACCACCAACGTAACTGCACTTCAGTCAGAGCCGCTTGACGCACTCATCTATCATAGATTGTTAATTGTATCTGCCAGTTTAGTTTCGACGTTCAGCAGCTGGTATTGCCGAACCGGCCAGTAAGTCTGGTCTGTCGTTGCCCTCAATGCCAGCATGCCCCGTGACATACATGAAGTGATGATCTCTGTATTTATCCAAACCTTTGATGACAAATCATGCCTGACTATTCTTTGCTGATTAGGTTCATTGAGTCACACAGCACACACACTCATGGATGCACTCTTTGAAGTCGCAAACCAATCAAAAGCCTTCGTCACTGTCATTATTTCCATCATCAAATTACTGGTTCTCATTGAGCACCGCTATCCTCATGAATAGTTCCGCCACTGTATCGGTAGTGCTGGTAGTTACTTGTATGGATATATTGCAATGAAATGAAACCAGTGCGTGTTGATATCTGAGTTAGTACTTCTCCTAGTCTATCTGTGTGTTTATAAACTCGGATTCAAATGTGTCTGAGAATGCATTCCAGAGTAATCTATACGCGTCATGAAGTAGAACGCTACTAAGATAATACACAACATTATATAACAACAACAATACAACCTAAATACTCACCATATACTTGAAGTTCGCACGTGTTAGAAATAATATTATTGTATAAACAAACGAACTGTGTCTCATTAACTCTGGCACTGGTAATGTCGAGGGCCATCGTTTGGGTATTTCCATTGCTAAAGATGGATCCTTTGTAAATCGATGGTGCGTAAAGATCAGTACATGTTTTGCTCACAAAATTGCAAGTTGAGAGGCTGACTTTAGTACTTCCACTCAACAGTTGCCAGGTTATACTTGTTGTATAACTTGCAGCATTGCATCTAAATCTCGCGGGTTGTGATTTCTCCACGACCTCAAAGCAGTCTTAAATGTAAAGATCAAAAGAAAAGACAAACAAAAAAAGAATAAATTAGTCGGCATGAAAACAATAATTTTGAACTCATGAACAAAATAACAACGTAAATGTAACCGCGTAACATAATTTAACCAATGTCCTCTTTAAATCTACAGGTTGGTCACGGAGATAGTGGTTCAGTCTAACTAAGCCAGTGTAACTGACATTGGGTAGCGAATATAATTCTAATAAAATATCACAGAGAAGCCAAGTGTGCTTTTCCGAAGAATGCATGCATCGCAAGTTGAAGCAGGCGGAGAGGGTCGCAAATAACACTTATATGGATTGTTATATTAACAATCATATGGAGCGATAACCGTACAAATGATAATGAATTTTCTTTTGGTTATTCAGAGAATAAGAAAGACGATCACTAGACAATGTAAGTCATTTCACTGATGTGTGTTGTTTACCTACAGAAATATGGATCAACAATGTTACATAAAGATTAGGAAATCATGGACTCAGAAGTTTACATTCAAGCTCCTCGACTTGTTTCTTTGAAGATATGTTTCAGGACAAAAGAACCCCATAAGAATTCCGGTCAATATGGCGGATAGGTGGCAACAATCGTTGAGGCTCTGTTTGAAAAGTGCTCCTTGTTGTTGCAGTTTCCTTATATTCCAAGTTTGGTTTGCAACCGGAGCTACTGAGTTTAGTGCTCTGTGAACACCGTGAGCTGTGTTTTTCATTCGGATCATGTTTTGATATTCCAACTGCTTACCTTACGTGAATGATGGTTATCGCATGACGAAGGACAGTTTGGCTGCGTTCACTTTCCGGAACAGAAATGATAAAGAACTGTCGAGATCGAAAGTTGTGGAAAGACATGATCACCTACGCTAGTAAGCTCTGTACTTGATGATGAATTAATATATGTTTAAACTTCCCAGATATAAATTTCTATTCTTAGCTAATCTGTTATTTATGTACACAAGCTTTACATTATTTATCTTGTTTACTATAAAAAGAAAAGAAGATAACATATGCTGGGCATGTATTTAAAATAAACGACCAGAGAATTATTTTAGCAGCTATCAAATGGGAAACATTCAGGTCGAAGGAAAAGAGGACGACCTAGAGAAACATAGAAAAGAGCTCTAACAAAACAGGCAAGGTTAACAGGCATAAACTAACACTCTATAATCGAACAGCTCGCCCAGAGTAAAGACAAGAGGGGGAAGACTACGAGCTTTATGTTCCGTCTAACGGCACAGAAAGGATCATGAATACAAGCTTTGTAGTGACTCAGCATGATTATATTTTAATTCATCACAAGTCTGTCATTAGTCATATATTGTTGGTGCTCTGTTTTATATGTGTTAGCTATGCTTTTATTCTTTGTTTTGTTTTTATTTTTTATTACTTTGATTTGTTGTTCTTGTAATCATCTCATATAATCATCATGGAAAGAGCGGACAGGCTAGCTGCGCTGTCATTGAAGACGGTCAATTGATCGGGCGAGATCATCAATGCCGTCCGAGATGTGGGAAGGGTACAGGGCTTTGACTACCATGAGTCACGTCACTCCTTCGAGTGAAAGAGATGGGAGTTAAGATGGGCACAGCCAGAAATGAGAAACTGAGCGGGCGTGTAAGAAGATTTATCAACCAACACAGAACTGGAGTCGTAAGTCGCTGGACGCTGTGGGGGCTTGCTGACGACTTATGGACATGTTCGGAGTGCAATGATGATGACCCGCAAATAACTCTTGTAATCGTCCCCTGCTAAGGACCTTTCGTTTTGTATTAGCAAAGTTAACACACTTTAAATCTATTTTTAGTTTAGTTTTATCTACAGAAATTCAAATGATAAGATTCGTTTCATGCTTATTCCCATACTTCCTAACTAGATCACGCAACAATCATTAGTCACTTTAAGTAATAAATCAGACCGATATTAAGAAAGTGAACTTAGTAAAATACCAACTAACCCTGTTAGCGATTTGCGCAATTAAAAGAAATCGAGCTCTGAGAAGAAATACTCTTTTCTGCTTCTACGCGCCACAACAGTAATAAGAACATGACAGATCATAACTGAAAACTACAAATATTATGAAATGGTATATTTCTTATCTTGCTATGAAACTAATACGTTTATCATATTATAATAAAACAATCATTATATTTTGAATATTTCTTGTATAAATGACAATAGCCCCTAAATGAAAGTTTAATCTATAAGATTGTTATGAAGTTGTCTTTGATGTGAATTTCTTTTTTTTGAGGGCTTATACACTTTCTTATCATAACTATTAAAAAAAATCATAGCTACAATAGGCTTACCAAGGCTTTCCGTGGTCACAAAGACTAAAGCAAAAGTAAGCCATGCTAGAAAATGTGCCATCTTGAACTCCCAGCTTCCTTGACTTAATGCCGTTTGGTATTTGATATAGCTTCTTCTATCCGAAATATCAAGTCTTGATTTGTCACAGGGTTTCCCCTTTAACTTCCTATTACAGAAAATGAATGCACGCTATTCTGTACATTGGCCAAAGCGCAATATGTATAAATGTGTAATATTGATGATTTGCATTTATATTTGCATAAACAGGAAGGGGTTTGTAGATTATGAAATATTTCACGCTTCAGTTCATGCTTCAGTTCATGTTTTAGTTTATGCTTCAGTTTATGCCTCTTCAATACTTTTGCTTAGATTTTAAAATGTTTTTATGCTACAAAATCAACCATAACAAAATCAATTTCGTAGCTTTTGCTATTTACAAACATACCCATCTGCCTACCTGTTTACCAGTCCATCCATCCATGCATCCATTCATCCATCCATCCACCCACCCACCAACCCACCCACCATCCATCCAACCAACCAACCAACCAACCATCCATACATTCATCTATCCAGCCATCCATCCACCCACTCACCCTCCTCCATCCATCCATCCATCCATCCATCCATCCATCCATCCATCCATCCATCCATCCATCCATCCATCCATCCATCCATCCATATCTATCTATCTATCTATCTATCTATCTATCTATCTATCTATCTATCTATCTATCTATCTATCTATCTATCTATCTATCTATCTATCTATCTATCTATCTATCTATCTGTCTGTCTGTCTGTCTGTCTTTCTGTCTTTCTGTCTGTCTGTCTATCTGTCTATCTGTCTGTCTGTCTGTCTTTCTGTCTGTCTATCTGTCTGTCTGTCTGTCTGTCTGTCTGTCTGTCTGTCTATCTGTCTGTCTGTCTGTCTATCTAGGTACTTTAAAACAATTCCAAAGAAATTGATGAAATATTAGAGGTATGTTAAGAGGCACAATACCCTAACAAAAGCCAATTTAGAAGGGAAGTTACAAGATAGTCGAATCAGAGGCGAACCTAAACTAAAGTGGACAGGTGAAGACAATATGTACCACCAAGAAATGAGACAGAGTAGATTGGCTCTTCACGGTAGCCAACTTTAGATGTAGAGACGACATCCAATAAAGATGTGGTTCCTTGATAAAATGTTTCGATTTGTTCATCGTTTGCTACTATTCTGAGTGCATACACTTCTAACACTGTGATGTTTTGATTTTTCCTTTTTAATCTAATTGTTATTAATCTGTCGCTGACTGGATTGTAGCCAAGGAGAGTTCCATATATTTTCTTTGTCAGGATGAAAGTTCGACTTCTTGTCATCTCTTTTCCTTTCCCTGGATATATAAATGTTTTGTTTGATTTTTCCGAAAATGGAAAACATCGTATGCAACAAGTCTATGTCAATAAAAGATAGAAACATAGTTCATCGATGATATATAGAGGTAATTTTGACCTATGGAAGAGAATCATGGACAGTAGACAAATACATGAAAAGACGATTAGATGCCACAGAGATGTGATTTCTCAAAAGAATGACGACATTTCTCTGGGCAGCTAAATGGACTAATGTGGATATTCTCAAAGACGCCAACACAAAAAGGGAGCTCCTAAAAACATCAGAAAGAAACAGTCAACATTTTTCTGTCACATCATAAGAAGAGGAAAGTTGAAATACTTGGTTACAACAGGAAAAATACAGGGAAAAAGAGATCGTGGACGACAAAGGGAGAAGAAACTGGATAGGTTTGCTGTCATAGTATGGAAAACAGTCAATAACAGAAATCATACGATGCACTGTGGATAGGAGATTGTAGAACGATTTGATAGCCTACACCAACCGGTATGGCACTTGATGATTACGATAATTATTATATGATTGAGTCTCAAAATGACCTAGTCCGGTCCATCTGCTCTCAGAGATACCCATGATTTCTATATTGTAACCATCCACTTCATTACTGCACATTAAACGTTTTCTCTAATAAAGGCTCCTTATATTCCAAGTTCCTAGTCTTAGTTTATTTTTATATTTACGTTGTCCAGCATCAGGGCTTTCAACAATAACACATTCAGGCTTGTGGCCGTCAACACTTTACTTGTACTTGTTCTGCTGTCAGTCACTTCCTCAGTTCACATGTTTGGTCTGCCTGGCTGAGGGTCTCAACATCAGATCTTTTATTTATTTTATTTTTTTTTGGATGTCATGATTTCTGGGTATTCTGCAATCAGTAATTTGATGTTGCTTTCTGACTTGCTCTGGCCACTTAACACCTTAGGTCCCTGTTATACCATGAGCCCGATACCAGAGTAAAGAATAAAATAGAATAGATTGGACAGAACAGAATATAAGAGAACACAACATAACAGAATCTAATAAAATAGAATAGAAAGCAGCAGTGAGCATATGTTATTGCTTTTGTTTTGGTTTTATCATTTACTGAACATTTTAGTGATTAAGAAACAAAAGAATAAATATTTTTACAAAATGAAAATAAATCTTTCAAACCTTCTCTCGTGGAATGAGAAACATTTATATTTTAATACTAAAAAGTGTCTATTCCCCAAAAGGTTTACACAGCCTAAGTTTCAATTGGACAAAAAAAAATCACACGCGAAAAAGTAAAAAAAAAAAATGTTTCGTAAAATGTCAAATACGAACGTCTTTGTTTAATTCCTTTCGTAATTACAATTCTCTTGATACCTTTATTATTATTTAACACTTTTTTCTGCACATTGCTCGGATTATTTCTCATTATTGTTAATATTATTATTGTTATTATTAGTATTGCGATTATTATTACTCCACTTTAGTCAACCAAATATTTCTGTATCATTCAACTGTACTCTAAACTCTAACCAACCAAATATTTATGTCCCATTCAGCTCTACTCTAAACTCTAACCAACCAAATATTTATGTCCCATTCAGCTCTACTCTAAACTCTAACCAACCAAATATTTATGTCCCATTCAGATCTACTCTAAACTCTATTCAACCAAATATTTCGGTCCCATTAAACTCTACTCTAAACTCTAACCAGCAAAATATTTCGGTCCCATTCAGCTCTACTCTAAACTCTATTCAACCAAATATTTATGTCCCATTCAACTCTACTCAAAATTCTAATGAAACAAATATTTCTTTACCATTCAGCTGTACTCTAAACTCTAATAAACCAAATATCTCTCTCCCATTCTACTTTACTCAAAATTCTAATGAAACAAACATTTCTACCCCATTCAACTCTACTTTAAACTCCAATCAACCAAACATTTCTACCCCATTCAACTCTACTTGAAACTCCAACCAGCCAAACATTTCTACCCCATTCAACTTCACTTTAAACTCCAACCAACCAAACATTTTTACACCATTCAACTCTACTTTAAACTCCAATCAACCAAACATTTCTACCCCATTCAACTCTACTTGAAACTCCAACCAGCCAAACATTTCTACCCCATTCAACTCTACTTGAAACTCCAACCAGCCAAACATTTCTACCCCATTCAACTCTACTTTAAACTCCAACCAGCCAAACATTTCTACCCCATTCAACTCTACTTTAAACTCCAACCAGCCAAACATTTCTACCCCATTCAACTCTACTTTAAACTCCAACCAGCCAAACATTTCTACCCCATTCAACTCTACTTTAAACTCCAACCAGCCAAACATTTCTGTCCCATTAAGCTGTGTTTTCCCGGAAATGATGATTGAGTATCACTTAAGTCTGAATTATTTTATCAGAGAAAACAGTTGGCCACGAAGAATTTGATTTTGAAAAGCAAAATAAAGTTAGACACTGAAAAGCTGTCAGCAAAATTGACACAGAAAGACTAAGCATAAACACACCTGGTAGTGAAGACATCTTCCTAGAGACCAATCCAAATTCAAACACGTAATAAATTTTGGTCACGAAGGACGACTAAATCTATTAGAGAACAGAACATATGTACAGACTTTACTGGAGCGAAGAGGAAAATATCGGCAAGGTTATCAAGTAGACAGTGGTTAGTGAACTGGACTACAAAGGACAAGGGGTAGTGTTCGATCCCAACCGACGGCTTCCGGGTTCACCACGCCTTAAATGGGTACCGAGTTTTTTTCTGGGAAAGTAAAGCAGCACGGGCGCAATACCGACCACATTACCCCAAAAATCATGTGCTGAAGGTCTGTAAAATATAGGGTCACTAACACCATATTTCCCTATACGCCACTTGGCGTGACTGGGGTACTTTACTTTTTTTATCAAGCAGACTTTAAGCTAAGCTATTTATGTAATGTTATAGAATTTAACTTTTTTTGAGAGTTATCATTATAATATTTGGCAAACGGATCATACGAAACCAGTTTTCAAAACTTACTGTGCCGAATTTTTAAAGAATAATTTCATTACATCTGGGAGACGCGATATCTCAACTGTTAGTGAAATGAACTACAAAAGAACTAGAGATCGGGTTAAATCCTGTTCGTTAGATCCTGATCGTTCACCCAGCCTTAAATGGATACCGGTTTGTTTTTTCTGCGAAAGTAAAGCGGAACTGGGCGTAATACCAACCCCATTACCCTAAAAATCGAGTGCCCAAGGTCATAATAAAAATGATGGTCACAAACTACTAAATATTCTATATATTCCCTATGCGTCCCGTGGCGTGACGGAGCTCTTTACTTTCTACGCTATGAGCAAAAACTAGTTCTTGGTAAACTCAGATATCATTTTGAGATATAAAATATCAGGTCGAGGAAAAGTAGACAGCTTTGAATTTATCAAGTTGTAAATGTTATAAGCAGTATCTAAATATCTACTTTAAAGCTGTAAATGTTATCAACATTATCTATATATCTACTTTAAAGTTGTAAATGTTATCAACAGTATCTATATATCTACTTTAAAGTTGTAAATGTTATCAGCAGTATCTATATATCTACTTTAAAGTTGTAAATGTTATCAGCAGTATCTATATATCTACTTTAAAGTTGTAAATGTTATCAGCAGTATCTATATATCTACTTTAAAGTTGTAAATGTTATCAGCAGTATCTATATATCTACTTTAAAGTTGTAAATGTTATCAGCAGTATCTATATATCTACTTTAAAGTTGTAAATGTTATCAGCAGTATCTATATATCTACTTTAAAGTTGTAAATGTTATCAGCAGTATCTATATATCTACTTTAAAGTTGTAAATGTTATCAACAGTATCTACATATCTACTTTAAAGTTGTAAATGTTATCAACAGTATCTATATATCTACTTTAAAGTTGTAAATGTTATCAGCAGTATCTATATATCTACTTTAAAGTTGTAAATGTTATCAACAGTATCTACATATCTACTTTAAAGTTGTAAATGTTATCAACAGTATCTATATATCTGCCTTTTTTATTATTAAAAAAGAAATAATTGCCGCTTTACTTGAAACACTTAAAATTAAAATTCCAAATACATAAATAATTAATAATTAGTAGCTACATTAAGTAGCCGTTTTGGGAAATCCTAACGTTTTCCTAAATATAGAACACAGGCGCCGCCTTACGGTTTTAATTGAAATACTAAATTACTGGTTATACTAAAAATATTGTGTGAAGAAACATATGCCAGTCACATTGCATGTGAAACTACTGTAGTGTTTCTAAAGTCGCAGTGCAGTGAATTTATACTCTCGGAAGAAAAAACGTCACGTCACACAAATTATAAAATAAATGGTATTATTCAAATATACTTGACTGCTATCGGCGAGCTTATAATGGGTAATGTTGGTGTTAACACAATAAAGTTGTAACACCATTGTAAGCCAGATCTATCATGTAGCAGTGATGTTTAAATGAACACGTAAATGGTGCTTGAACTATTACGTCATACATAGATAAAATTTAGGTGCGTAATTATTTCAACAACAAAAAATGCACAGTCATTAAAGAGACACCCTATAGTTATAGGACACGTTTTGAAACTACAAGATTGGCAGTGCTCTAGCTACTTCTTCTCCTTTCATTCCATAAATTCGTTTACTGTAGTTTGGGTTTCTTGCTCTCTTCATAACCTGCTGTTTTGTTTCCTCCTCCTCATCATCATCATCATCATCAAGTACCGGCCCTGCTGGCGTAGGTGATCATGTCTTTCCACCACTTTCGATCTCGACAGTTATTTGTTTCCTAGTGTTTCTAAAATTCCATCTTTCCATCTTCATCATAGTCTGCCTTTGAATCCGGTGTTCTCGCAGCGTTTAATGAAGCCTCGTTGTGTTGTATTTTATTCAAATTTTAATAATGTCTTATCACGTGACCACACCATTGTATATGCTGCTTGTTTTCATGCTGGAAATATTCCTAGCTTTTATCTCAGTTTTGCACTTCTGACCTTATCTCTCACACTCTTTCACGTCATGTGTTTAATACATGTCATTACGGTAATAGTTATTCTTATTGTTCTTTTTTAGTCTAGCATCCAGGTCAGTCAGTACTGTATGAGAACCTGTATTATTTCTAAAATCTCTCTATATATTTATTAACATGTTGATTGAACAACAGAAGTAAAATATAGATGTAAAGATTGAAAGTTGAGCGTTGGTATGATCACATACGTCATAACGAGAAAAACGTCAAAAAGTGTAGTAGAATAACAAAACATGGGATATTTGTTATTTATTTCTTTGTTTTATACAAAATGACGAAAATAGACAGCCAACAGCTTGCTTGTTTTCAACAAATCTGATAAAGAAAATATCTGGTGAATTAACTCTTTACGCACGTTTTGACGTACTATATATGTCAAGCCGATTCGGCTCACGTGTGTTTAGCCGCAGTGTGCGTCACTTTCAATTTGATTAGTGTAAAACGTTATCAAACCATATTCTTTTTACATATCTTCAATCATCTTGCTATTGGTGAAATATAATTCCTTGTTTAATTGTCCAAAAATGCATATATAATATATTATGTGTTATGTATATATATAAATATATATATATATATATATATATAAATATATATATATATATATGTATATATATAAATATATATATATATATAAATATATATATGTATATAAATATATATATATATATATATTTTATATATATATATATAAATATATATATATATATATATAAATATATATATATATATATAAATATATATATATATATATATATATATATATATATATATATATATATATATATATATATATATATATACTGTGCAAAAGCAGCTTTCCAAAAAATGAGGAAAATACTATGCAATCCATTTTTGACAATAGAAACAAGAAAAAGAGTTCTTAAATGTTACGTAGAGCCAGTCTTAACATATGGATGCGAGTCATGGACAATAGGACAACAGACAAGAAAATCACTGGAGTCTATAGAAATGTGGTTTTACAGAAGAATGTTGAGAGTACCATGAACAGCTAAGAAGAGTAATGAAGAGGTTATGAGAGAGGTCAAAGCAAAAAGAGAGCTAATTTCCAATATTAGGAAGAAACAATCATCATTTTTGGCCATGTAATGAGAAGAGAACAGTGGAATATATTGTAACAACTGGAAAAATTGAGGGACGAAGAGATAGAGGGACGCAAAGAGAAAAAAATAACAGACAGCTTAAGAGAATGGCTTAGCAGAAGGTCAACAACAGAAATGATAAATAGCTGTCGAGATCGAAAGTTGTGGAGAGACATGATCACCTACGCCAGTAGGCTCGGTACTTGATGCTGATGATATATATACTTTTTGATTGATATTTAAAGCCATGAAACATTTTGCTTCTGAAATCTCTAACGTTTCATTGGTAAAAACCTACAGTACTGAAAGATTTAAATGTCGTTTATTTGAAGGTAAAAGGATTTTTGATAAGGCCGTAATTCCGAAAATCATAACAGTTTCCTAGAAATACGGGCTATCACAGACAGGATGTAATTAATAGATTAGAATTATGTAAGCACAAATGTTACAGAAACTCCCAGGATGTCCCAGTTTTAAAGATCTGATCTTGTTTATTAGGTTTATTATTACGTCATTCATTAGGAAGCAGATTGGCTAAGAAGTAGGTAACCCGGATGTTAACAGTTTCTTATCAGTTAGCTGTGTCCGAATTAAAGTTCATTCACCATTTCATTCAAAGTAGGAACTTAGGTGTAATCAAATGTAGCAGGATAGGTTTGTTGTTTTTATTTAATATTTGGCAACGATTTTTTTAAAACTGGCAACAATTTTTTTTATTTGGAAACAATATTTTATCAGGCAACTCTTTTTTTTTCAAATTAGGCAACTCACTTTTAAAAATTAGGCAACAATTTTTTTTTTTTTTTGCTTAGGTTACTATTTTTCTTTTCTTTTATTTGGCAGTGACATTGACTATGCATATCCTACACTTTGACCTTCATCAGCACACCATTGAGAGAATACATAGTTGACATCGCTGGTCTCAATTAACACAATAAAATAGCTCAGTGATAATGACAGGTGGGAATTCATATTGTATTATATTTCATCTGCTTCCTTATTTCACATACGATGGAAAATACAGTGTTCGTATTTTTGCTCTCTAACATCTCAGGCACTGTATCCATGTGTTGTCTGTAGTTTCATTTATCTATTTTCTTCTATTTTTCATTTGTTCATCCCTTTATTGTTTGCTACTGAACGTTATTACTGTCTAGATGGATTATGTTGTAGAAAAGTATTAATCTGTTAAACGATTCACAAAGAAAAGTATTAATCTGTGAAACGATTCACAAAGAAAAGTATTAATTTGTTAAACGATTCACAAAGAAAAGTATTAATCTGTTGAACGATTCACAAAGAAAAGTATTAATTTGTTAAACGATTCACAAAGAAAAGTATTAATTTGTTAAACGATTCACAAAGAAAAGTATTAATTTGTTAAACGATTCACTAAGAAAAATATGAAACTGTTAAACAATTCACCAAGAAAAGAGCTAAGAATGTCACTTGAACAGTAACATCTTACCAAAGTAATGCATCTTAATATTTTATCTTTTACTAAAACTACACAAACTGCAATTGCAGTAATAACAGTGAGAAAACCCTATCTGCAAGATAATATTACTATGTAGACTGGTAAAATCAATATTCTTAAATGTTATTGATTTATTTGTGTTTATCACCATTGCACTAGAAATAAAAAAAAACACACAAAAAGCTCAGAACAAAATAGTATTTCAGAAAATGAAAAACATCTCATGCAGCGAGTCTATGTCAATAGAAGTGAGATAGACAGTTCACCTGTGCTATATAAATTCAATTCTGACTTATCAGAGCGAATCATGGACAGAAGACAAACAAATGAAAAGACTATGATAGCCACTGAGATGGTATTTCTCAGAGGAATGTTAAAAGTTCCCCGGACAGCTAAAAAGAACAATGGGGTCTTTCTCAAAGAGGCCAACACAGAAAGGGAGCTCCTAAAAAAGACCACAAAGAAAAAATAGGCATTTTTGCGGGCACATCATAAGAAGAAAAAAGTTGGAATACTTGGTTACAACTGGCAAAATACAGGGAAAGCGAGATCGCGAACGACAAAGAAAGAAGATACTAGATAGGATGGTATCATGTCATGGAAAACAATTAACAATCAGAATATATACGATGAATTGTGGATAGAAGAATGTGTAAGAACATGATTGCCTACACCAACCGGTATGGCACATAATGACAATGATCATTGCACACGGAACTTGTCCATACGTGATCAGACCCCCTCTCAGCAAGTCCTGCAGCGTCCTGTGACTGACAACTCCAGCTCTGTGTTGGTTGATAAGTCCTCTTATGCGCCCACTAATCCTCTTGTTTCTGAATGTACCCAACTTTACTCCATCTCTTTCATCTAAAGGAGAGACGTGGTCTCATGGTTCTCGAAGTCTTGTCCCCTTCGCGTATCTCGAAGGGCATTGATAACGTCCATCTTAAGTTACAGCACAGGTAGCCACCATTCCGCTCTTTCCTTTCTCGTAACCCTCCCCATCCTTTTACAAACACGTCCAGGGACGTAGACACAGGTGACTGAGTAATGTTGACTTCTTGACCCACTGCCTGCCTATAGAGTCCACCTCCACTTTTCTTCTCATGCTCATCGAATTACCTATTATACAGGCGTGGTTGTAGTTGTGTGACTTCAACCAGAGAAATGTCCGGGTAAACAATGTTATTTTTCTAAGCTAGTGTAGGGTGTAGGAGGTAACACTTGTTTTGGTTATATCGTCTTTGTCGGCCATCCTTTTCTCCTTATTCTAGAAAGCAAACTATCCAATACTGTTTAAAAGAAGTTGATTGACATTTTATATATAAAATATTTTTTTTGTAGTTCGATTTATGTTTGTTTGATCAAATTCACTTTCTAAATTCAGTGTTTTATTCTCCTTAAAAGATACATTTTAATGTTCTTTTTTTTTTAACTTCAGCCCACAATTTTAGAGTTTTTGTTTACAATTTATTTACATTTTTTTTATTTTTACAACTAATCTACATAAGAGCCGCGATAGCTCAGTGGTTAGTGAACTGGATTACTAAAGACAAGAGGTTGGGTTCGATCCTGTTCGACGGCTTCCAGGTTCACCCAGTCTTAACGGGTACCCGATTTTTTTTTAAAGTATAGCGGCACGGGCCGACCACATTACCCCAAAAATCATGCGACGAAGGTCTGTAAAAATGATGGTCACTAACACCATATTCCCTATACGCAACTTGACGTTATAGGGCTCTTTACCTTTTATTTTTTAAGCTACCTAAGTTTGTTAACCAAGCTTGGTCAATCTATACACTGAGCAAATCTTCAAAAACATCTCAGAGATACCAGGCCTAAACATTAATGGAAAGATAATCAATAACCTGAGATATGCTGATGATACTGTTCTACTATTGGTCGTTTCAAATCTAAATGTTCACGATTAACAGGAAATATCTCCTCTTTCCCTGCACTTACAAACTTGATTTTTTGCATCTGGCCTTGTTTTTCCAAGGTCCCACCGATTTCACAAAATTTAATGATGTAGGAAGTATGCTTCATCATGAAGCAGCACTTTCCTTTGATCTCAGTGAATTTACGGATCTTTTTGCTCCTGGAGAAAATAATTTACCGTACATTAATGGAAATCAGCTTCTCGACATAGGCGTCTCTACACAACTTGAAAGTTGGAGGCGTTTATCAACTGTTTACTTTCTATTGTTTACTTTCTTTAAAATACTATGAGAATGTCAATGTTATAGCCTTTACAGACGGTCTAAAACAAATCAGCGTATAAACAGTTCCATTAATGAAAACTATTTAAACAATATACAACAAAGAATACATTTAAAAAAATTAATTATCCGTTGCGAGCGATAACGAGCATGACATATCAAGCAAAGTTATTGTTTATGGGTACGCATGTGACTAAAGAGTCCGATGTAAGCACGGGATCCTCTTCACTGTAAAGAGCTACATTGTTCGTTTTATGTCTTTCCATGTGAATTTCATTATTTTACGTAAACAAGACATATGAAAGTGATTTAGTTTCTTTGCATGCCTGCAGTACACATATCAAGAATCTTTACATTTTCAAAACGTTATCAACTTTAGCTAAAGATTGATCATGCGGACATATAAAAACGTCCATTATTATTTCATTTATTCTGAATCAGAGGAGTCTAACATATTGATTACTAATCTGGGCTGAACGAACGATAGTCCATCTTTTCTCCAATAGTCATTTTCTTCTTTTAAGACATGATCTTCACATTTGCACCAAAAATCTTTGTCAATCTGTGATAGAGCAGCATATGTCAGTCCTTTTATATCGCATAGTTTAAAACTTGTATTCTCAGCTGCCACCTGCCCTTTAATTTTTGCCCAAACGAGTTCAATGGGGTTTAATTGTGGATGATAAGGGGGCAGTCTCAAGCACGTATGACCATGCTGTTGAATGATTTTGTCTATTTGGAATACTTTGGTCTTTTGCGATTTCTTAACAAGTGACAGTAATTCAGGTTTCAAAAATCCCTCGTTAAATGGAATTCCTTCCTTTCTTAGCCAAATCTTTATAACATCTTTTGTACTGGTAGATGTAGGAATTTTGTCTTCTTCTGCCACAGCGTTGTGGTACGACGCGTTGTCCATTACCAGACAGGATGGTCTGTCTAGAATTGGAAGAAGAGTATTTTCAATCCACTCTCTAAATATATGGCCATTTATCTCGGTGTGATAGTCCCTGTTGTCAGTATAATTAGAGGTGAATATAAGTTCTGCATTTTTCACCAACCCTTCTTTTCGGCTGCCTGCATGTGCCATTATAATACGCTGTCCTTTTCCAGTGGGTACACATCTTTTAATACTTCCATCTGATAACTGCCATTCCTTTGCACTTGTGTGGTGAGAATTTATCCAAGATTCATCTAGAAATACAATATCATAACCTTGGTTACGCATTTCCCGTACTTCACGTAAATATTTACTCCTCATAGAAACTAAGTGCGGCTTCTCGCAGATGACATTTCTACCACTATCGTACTTTCTAAACGTAAAACCGATGCTTCTAACAGTTCTCCATAATGTTGTTTTCGACACAACAATGTCATTTTCTGCTCTCAGTCGAATTTTCAGTTTTCTTAAAGTCACAGTTTCTTTGGAATCGAACATTTTACAAATTGCTCTTCTAATCACTTCCTTGTCAAAACTATCTACTACTTTCTTTCTTCCTAGCGTCCTAGTCTTGATTGAACTGGACACTCCGTTAGCTTTAAGCACTTGTTTGAAAAAGCGTTTGCTTATACCCAATGCGTGAATAGTTCTCTTTTCTGGCTTTGAGATGCTTCGATACAGTTTTCCACGCTTAGCTTCTATGCAAAAATATGTATACACCTTTATTGCCACTGATTGCAATGTAAGGAACTTTACTTTTATACCCATTGACTAACAGATCACAAATTTAACGAAATTACCCAATAATTAGGATACGCCGTTGCACATAAATCACAACAAAACGACAGGAAATGGGATGCACCAGATATAAAATTATAACTATGACGCGTTTTATGTGTTTTTTAGTGCTTAAAACAGGGAAATTGGCGCGCATTACGTTCAAGATGACAAGTCCGTGGGTGCTCACTCATATGAAGCGGTAATTCCTCCAAATATATGGTTTGACCAAAATGCCTTAAATTTGTATACTTCAAATAAAGAATATTTAAAACTATACGTTTGTTGGTGAGGAAATGAATGTACTTCTTGGGACCAAAAAATCACAAGACCATATGCAAAATTTCAGCATTATCAATCAATTGGTTGCAGAGATATGGAATTTTAAACACCTTCAAAATATTTTGAAACGACCAATACCTGGGACATACTATAACCAGTGATGGAAAATTCAAAACTGAAATAAACAAAAGAATAGGTATGGCAAAAAGTAATTTTAATGCCATGAAAAATATACTAACAACAAAACAAATATCAACAGGGCTGAAACCAAGAATAGCAAAATGTTACATCTTCTCAATATTCCTGTATGGTACAGAAACATGGACATTAGACAAGAAAACAGAACAGAAAATTGAAGCCTTTAAAATGTGGATTTATAGAAGAATAGGTACTGGTCGTTTCAAAATATTTTGAAGGTGTTTAAAATTCCATATCTCTGCAACCAATTGATTGATAATGCTGAAATTTTGCATATGGTCTTGTGATTTTTTGGTCCCAAGAAGTACATTCATTTCCTCACCAACAAACGTATAGTTTTAAATATTCTTTATTTGAAGTATACAAATTTAACTCATTTTGGTCAAACCATATATTTGGAGGAATTACCGCTTCATATGAGTGAGCACCCACGGACTTGTCATCTTGAACGTAATGCGCGCCAATTTCCCTGTTTTAAGCACTAAAAAAACACATAAAACGCGTCATAGTTATAATTTTATATCCGGTGCATCCCATTTCCTGTCGTTTTGTTGTGATTTATGTGCAACGGCGTATCCTAATTATTGGGTAATTTCGTTAAATTTGTGATCTGTTAGTCAATGGGTATAAAAGTAAAGTTCCTTACATTGCAATCAGTGGCAATAAAGGTGTATACATATTTTTGCATAGAAGCTAAGCGTGGAAAACTGTATCGAAGCATCTCAAAGCCAGAAAAGAGAACTATTCACGCATTGGGTATAAGCAAACGCTTTTTCAAACAAGTGCTTAAAGCTAACGGAGTGTCCAGTTCAATCAAGACTAGGACGCTAGGAAGAAAGAAGTAGTAGATAGTTTTGACAAGGAAGTGATTAGAAGAGCAATTTGTAAAATGTTCGATTCCAAAGAAACTGTGACTTTAAGAAAACTGAAAATTCGACTGAGAGCAGAAAATGACATTGTTGTGTCGAAAACAACATTATGGAGAACTGTTAGAAGCATCGGTTTTACGTTTAGAAAGTACGATAGTGGTAGAAATGTCATCTGCGAGAAGCCGCACTTAGTTTCTATGAGGAGTAAATATTTACGTGAAGTACGGGAAATGCGTCACCAAGGTTATGATATTGTATTTTTAGATGAATCTTGGATAAATTCTCACCACACAAGTGCAAAGGAATGGCAGTTATCAGATGGAAGTATTAAAAGATGTGTACCCACTGGAAAAGGACAGCGTATTATAATGGCACATGCAGGCAGCCGAAAAGAAGGGTTGGTGAAAAATGCAGAACTTATATTCACCTCTAATTATACTGACAACAGGGACTATCACACCGAGATGAATGGCCATATATTTAGAGAGTGGATTGAAAATACTCTTCTTCCAATTCTAGACAGACCATCCTGTCTGGTAATGGACAACGCGTCGTACCACAACGCTGTGGCAGAAGAAGACAAAATTCCTACATCTACCAGTACAAAAGATGTTATAAAGATTTGGCTAAGAAAGGAAGGAATTCCATTTAACGAGGGATTTTTGAAACCTGAATTACTGTCACTTGTTAAGAAATCGCAAAAGACCAAAGTATTCCAAATAGACAAAATCATTCAACAGCATGGTCATACGTGCTTGAGACTGCCCCCTTATCATCCACAATTAAACCCCATTGAACTCGTTTGGGCAAAAATTAAAGGGCAGGTGGCAGCTGAGAATACAAGTTTTAAACTATGCGATATAAAAGGACTGACATATGCTGCTCTATCACAGATTGACAAAGATTTTTGGTGCAAATGTGAAGATCATGTCTTAAAAGAAGAAAATGACTATTGGAAAAAAGATGGACTATCGTTCGTTCAGCCCAGATTAGTAATCAATATGTTAGACTCCTCTGATTCAGAATAAATGAAATAATAATGGACGTTTTTATATGTCCGCATGATCAATCTTTAGCAAAAGTTGATAACGTTTTGAAAATGTAAAGATTCTTGATATGTGTACTGCAGGCATGCAAAGAAACTAAATCACTTTCATATGTCTTGTTTACGTAAAATAATGAAAGTCACATGGAAAGACATAAAACGAACAATGTAGCTCTTTACAGTGAAGAGGATCCCGTGCTTACATCGGACTCTTTAGTCACATGCGTACCCATAAACAATAACTTTGCTTGATATGTCATGCTCGTTATCGCTCGCAACGGATAATTAATTTTTTTAAATGTATTCTTTGTTGTATATTGTTTAAATAGTTTTCATTAATGGAACTGTTTATACGCTGATTTGTTTTAGACCGTCTGTAAAGGCTATAACATTGACATTCTCATAGTATTTTAAAGAAAGTAAACAATAGAAAGTAAACAGTTGATAAACGCCTCCAACTTTCAAGTTGTGTAGAGACGCCTATGTCGAGAAGCTGATTTCCATTAATGTACGGTAAATTATTTTCTCCAGGAGCAAAAAGATACGCAAATTCACTGAGATCAAAGGAAAGTGCTGCTTCATGATGAAGCATACTTCCTACATCATTAAATTTTGTGAAATCGGTGGGACCTTGGAAAAACAAGGCCAGATGCAAAAAATCAAGTTTGTAAGTGCAGGGAAAGAGGAGATATTTCATGTTAATCGTGAACATTTAGATTTGAAACGACCAATAGAATTGGATGGAAGCAAAAAGATAACAAACGATAAAGTTTTAAAACAACTGAAAATAAAAAGAGAACTACTAAATACAATTAAGGCAAGACAAATGAAATTTTTGGGGCATGTTAGAAGACACAACAGCCTACTAAAAGCAATATTGGAAGGAAAAATACAAGGTAAAAGAGGCAATGGCAGACCAAGACTAACAAGGACGAGTAACATCAAAAGATGGTCAAGTCAATCTATGACAGCCTGCAACATCAAAGCAAGAAACAGAGTAGAATGACGATCCATGGTAGCCAACCTTCGTTGCGGAGAAGGCATACGATGACGATGACCTAAGCTTGTCTTTCATCGTCGGAAAGAGACAATGTGCAAAATTGCACGGAGCAACATTACCGAACCATATCTATATATAGTCTAAAAGACCAAAGGGATGAAAGGGTTGTGACGTTTTCAGCTTTTCCGAGCACGGGAGATTGGTAACAATGACGTCAGCCGTCTATAGCTCGCATAGCTATGAGATTTCCCTGTCATCCTGCATCCCTTATTAAAGTTAAAGATGACTGTGAACGAACCAACTGTTGGCTCTTTCAGAGAAGACTTGATGCCAAATAAAAATTAAAAACCTGCAGACGTTAGGAAATCGTCAGAGTTAAAACAATGCACAGTGAAAGTGAGAATTCTGACAAAATACGTCAGATACACCAGATACACCAGATACACCAGACAGGTCCTTAGGACTTCAAAACGCGACATGCAGGAGTAGACTGAACAAACTAACATTTCGACTACAAAATAAAAAACCTTTAAATTATAGCAACGATCATAATCAAAACTTTGTCCCCAATTGAAGACAATTTAAAGTCGAAACATTTGTTTGTTGAGTTTTATTTTATCTACAAAGCTGTAATCCTTAATTTTAGTTACTAAATTGCATGTACGCCATCTCTGCCATTGTTCTTTATATTCTCTTATTTATCCACCCCCACCCCCATTCGCCTGTCTGCAAGACATCTCTATTTATCTATTGACCTTTCGAGCCGTAGCCGGCCCATAGGGCGTAGACCAAGATACACCTTCTCATATCTGAATTTTTGTTCTAGCAGTTTTCTTTTAAAGATATTTTATCAAATCTCGCCATCTGTCTCTGTTCTGTGCAAGCAGCTCTATCTCATTGAGGGAGCCGAATCCTGCTGCTCTTGTCTCTCTCATCAATGTTCTTCTCAGTGTCTCCCTAGGTCTTCCTCTTTTTCTCTTACCTGTTGTTTCCCATATGAGGGCTTGCTTTGCTATTCGGTTATTATCTCTTCCCATCACATGTCCAACATATGACCATCGTCTTTTCTTTTATGTCTGCAAGACATAAGAAAACAATATTACTAGCAGGTCCCGTCATAACAACACCTACGTCAGTAGCCAATCTACTCCATGGCAGACTGAAACAAAGGAGCTCTCACGGAAGAGATGAAATGAAGTCTTTGTCGGCTTTTGGATTGTCCTGCTTTTTCCTTATCACAAAAGTTTCAAATAGATACAACTGTCATTCCTGGCCAAAAAATGGTTACCATCCCATGCATTGTTCACCTGTTGATATACACACATGTAGTTAGATTGGTAGGCAGGTGTTCACAGAATGGCCATGTTAAACAAGTGATTTGACCTAAAAATACAGTTTCTTATCAGTTTTGCGAATGTTTGGTTGTTTCTTAGATTCATACCTTGGACTTCTTGATAAATTTATTTATTTTGCACGGCTGTTCTTTCAAACTAAAAGTGACACATTAGGCATACTCCTTGAAATTTTGCAATATTTGTTCGTTGAGACACTTTATAAAATATGAATTAGACTAATAGACTAAAACTATGATCATAACCAAAGAAAATACTCAAAGCCTACAACTAAATATCAAAGTTGAAGAAATAGACATGGAGACAGTTCAGAACTACAACTACCTTGGACATATTATAACTAGTGATGGAAAATGTAAAACTGAAATAAACAAAAGAATAGGAATGGAAAAAAGTAATTTTAATGACCTGAAAAGTATACTAACATCAAAACAAATTACACCTGGGCTAAAACTAAGAATTGCAAAATGGTATATCTTGTCAATATTCGTATATGGTACAGAAACCTGGACATTCGACAAGAAAACAGAACAGAAAATTGAAACCTTTGAAATGTGGATTTATAGAAGAATAGGTAGAATTGGATGGAAAGAAAATGAAACAAACGATGATGTCTTAAAACAACTAAAAATTAAAAGAGAACTACAAACACAATTAGAAGAAGACAAATTAAATTTTTGAGGCATGTTAAAAAAAAACAACAGTCTACTAAAAGTTATATTGGAAGGGAAAATACAAGGTAGTAGAGGCAGAGGCTGACCAAGAATAACATGGACGAGTAACATTAAGAGATTGACAAATCTGCATATGTCAACCTGCACCATCAAAGCAAGAGACAGAGCAGAATGGCGCTCCATGGTAGTCAACCTTCGATGCGGAGATGGCACTCAATGATGATGAAACTTTGTATTTTTTTGTTAATTTAGAAAATGATATAGTATGCAAGCTTGTGTAAACAATTATAAATGTTAACTTTATAGTTTGTTTTTTGTTGTTGTGATGTTTTAGAAGAATAAATCTGTTGCGAATAAAATGTTTCAAATGTTAACAAATGTTAATAAAGTCTGATGTAAAATAGTTCAATTTGTAACGTTAAATGTTAGTAGTAATTAGTACTCAGTGAGTTGAAATTATGAGTATTTCACTACAGGCCCTTTTTGGAATCCCCAAGGAAAAAGACAAAGAGGAAGACCAATATTTTCTTGGAGAAAACAGGTGGAAGCAGAGATGAAGACGATATGGAAGACATGGAATGATCTTAAAAGAATAGCAAGGAACATAACGGCTTGGAAAGTGTTTGTTGAAGACCTATGCTCCACAGGGGGCTGAAAGGTAGAAGAAGAAGACTTGGTGAGTATGCTCAGAAAGATCACAAAAGGTTGTCCTCGGTGTTTGGAAACTCTGGGAAGTTCTATTCTAAAAAAAATTAAAACGTCTGCTTTATTTTGGTGGCTCGGTACGCGAAAGTGCTGATAGATTTGCTAGTTTGGTTGATGTTGAGTGTAGAAGGACAATGCACTGCTGAATGACCTCAGGGTCACTGGACGAAAAAAAAAACCTCCACAAATTACCCTGAATCCGCAGCCATTAACAGACTTCACGATTATCATGTCAAGGTGGGAGATACCATATGAGAGCTCTATGTTGGGATCTAAAGAAGACAGTTAACACAACACTGGTGTTTTATTGTGCATTGCTGTGATGTCTGAGAAATACATTACGAAACAGTTTATGGGATAATGTTAATGTCTGTGGCGGGAATGGTAGGCGTTAACGCGCGGGTGAGTATTTGAAGACCTATTGAATGTTAAGAATTGACACCGCTTTCCGCAAAGATGCCTTTGTGTACATCATTAATTGGAATGCAGTGTGGGCTATGAAACATCATCATCATGTGCCATACCGATTGGCGTAGGTGAACTGTCCTTCCACAATTTTCTATCTATAGTGCATCGGATCAATTCACTTGTTGGCCGTTTTCATTGCCATGACACCAAGCTATCCAGTATTTTCTCTCTTTGTCGTTCGCGGTGTCTCTTTCCTTTTATTTTGCCAGTTGTAACCAAGAAATTCAACATTCCTCTTCTCATGATGTGCCCGAAAAATGTTGATTGTTTCTTTCTGATGTTGTTTAGGAGCTAACTTTTTGTGTTGGCTTCTTTGAGAATTTCCTCGTTGGTCTTTTTGGCTGTCCAGAGAACTTTCAATATTCTTCTGAGAAATCCCATCTCTGTGGCCTCTAATCGTCTTTTCATTTGTTTGTCTACTGTCCATGATTCGCTTCCATATGTCAGAATTAGTTCTATATAGCACACCGATGAACTCTTTTCCATTGACAAAGATTTGTTGCATAAGATACTTTTCATTTTCTGAAATGCTATTTTGGCCCGAGTTTGCTGCATTTTATTTTTGTGGTGCATCTTCCATCCGGTGTTATTAGTGTGCCAAAGTATTTGACACACTTGTTTCATATTTGTCCTGTTAATTTTTATGTTGCATGATGGTGATGATTATTTCTTTGATATGACCATTACTTCTGTTTTCTTACTATTCAGACTGAGATCCCTTTTGTTGCTTTCTTTTACTATTATGTCTATCATTTCTTGTAGTTAATTCTCTGTCTCTATTAAGACTGTGTCATCCGCATATCGCGGATATTGATATATTGGAATTGTCCTGTTTGTTTGCTTATTCGTATTGTTGCGGTTTGTTGCCAGTACATGTTTTCTATTATTCGCAGATCCTTGCCATCAATGTTTAATTTCTCCAGCATATTGATTATTTCCACATGCTTTACTTTATCAAATGCTTTTGTGTAGTCTATAAAGCACATATATAGATCTTTCTTTACCTCTATAGATCTTTCCATCAATGTTCTTATAAATATGAATAACTGACCGTAATTATGAGCTAAGAGTGCGCTTGCAAGGAGCTACTCAACACCCAGTGCGCTCATGTTTCATCATTTGCTGAAAGTGACTGAGTAGTTATGAGTTTATTCAAAGCCGTCTATAGATTTACAAAGGCACACGGGCAGAAAATAGAATTCGAAAACACTCCAGCTAGGGTGATGTTTCCATCTTTGCGAGAAGGGACGATTGTGAATAGAGTGACGTCAAACGTCTACAGCTCTTACTGCTGATAACGTCACGCTATTTGGAGTGTTTTCCGACTTTATTTTCTGTCGGTAAAAAAAAAAAAGTAAAGTACCCCCGTCATGCCAAGTGGCGAATAGGAAATACGGTGTTAGTGACCATGAATTTTACACACCTTCGGCACATAATTTTTGGGGTAATGTGGTTGGTATTACGCCCGTGCCGCTTTACTTTCCCAGAAAAAAATCCGGTGCCCAGTAAAGGCTGGGTGACCGGAAGCAGTCAATTTGGAATTTTCTGCCCGCGGCTCTTAGTAAATCTATAGATGTCTAGGGTTTGACGAGTCATCGTCATCGATCTATACTACTTCAGTATCTGCTATTTCTTGTGGTTTGCTTTTGCTTTCAACAATTAAGAAGCTATCACACAATCTCTCTTTCACACAATCATTCTCTTTTTCGATCTCTCAGGTTATAATTTCAGTTCTCTTCTAACGTATCCTTCTATTACAGTGTTGGTGTGTATAAAAGTCATCATCCTCAAAGTGACTTTTAATTTTTAAAAATTGCGTCTGCCAATTACGATGTAAATTTATTTAGAAAATGGCAAAAGGGATATAGTAACAGCTTTACGTAGGTGAGAAACAAAACAAAAGTAGAACGACGTTTCGGCCCAAAAAAGCCTTCAGCAGAAACAACAAACAACAACACAAAATATATAAGGATATACACAGTATTGTGTTGTGGTTTGTTGTTCCTGCTGTATGCCTTGCGGCCAAAACGTCGTTCTACTTTTGTTTTATTTCTCACCTACGTAAAGCTGTTACCATACCACTTTTGTTTTATTTCTTACCTACGTAAAGCTGTTACCATACCACTTTTGTTTTATTTCTCACCTACGTAAAGCTGTTACCATACCACTTTTGTTTTATTTCTCACCTACGTAAAGCTGTTACCATACTACTTTTGTTTTATTTCTCACCTACGTAAAGCTGTTACCATACCATTTTTTCAGTTTTTTTAATGTTCATTATTATCATCATTTTATTTTGAACTTTGTTAACCTCGGACGGAAGATGTACAAAAGAGGTGAGAAGCACAATGGCTCAGGCAAAATCAGCTTTCCAAAAAATGAAGAAGATACTATGCAATCCATTTTTGACAATAGAAACAAAAAATGAGTTCTTAAATGTTACGTAGAGCCACCTTAACATGGATGCGAATCATGGACAATAGGACAACAGACAAGAAAATCACTGCAGTCTGTAGAAATGTGTTTTTACAGAGGAATGTTAAGAGTACCATGAACTGCAAAGAAGAGTAATGAAGATGTTCTGAGAGAGGTCAAAGCAAAAAGAGAGCTAATTTCCAATATTAGGAAGAAACAATCATCATTTTTTGGCCATGTAATGAGAAGAGAACAACTGGAATATATTGTAACAACTGGGAAAATTGAGGGACGAAGAGATAGAGGGAAGCAAAGAGAAAAATTAACAGACAGCTTAAGAGAATGGCTTGGCAGAAGGTCAACAACAGAAATGATAAATAGCTCCCGAGATCGAAAGTTGTGGAGAGACATGATCATCTATGCCAGCAGGCCCAGTACTTGATGATGAGGATTATCATCAGCTTTACAGCAGCTTCACATTTCTATGCATCTTGATGCCTGTACACATTTACAGTCTGCCATTTTCACATTTCCACAACGACTCTCGCTAATTTTAAAGTGCTACCTTCTTGCAAAGGTTTTCTTCCATAGAAGCTCCATTTTAAATTCTAATTTGTCATCCTGCTTTAGCAACTCCTTAGTTTACTGATTGGAATAGCTTCGATCCCAGAGCAAATTAAATGTCTTAATAAAACAATATATGAGAGTAAGAAAGTAAAGAGCCCCCCCCCCCCCCCCGTCATGCCAAGTGACGTATAGGGAATATGGTGTTAGTGACCATAAATTTTACAGACCTTCAGCACATGATTTTTGGGGTAATGTGGTCGGTATTACGCCCGTGCCGCTTTACTTTCCCAGAAAAAAATCCGGTACCCATTTAAGGCTTGGTGAACCCGGAAGCCGTTGGTTGGGATCGAACCCTACCCCATGTCCTTTGTAGTCCAGTTCACTAACCACTGAGCTATCGCGGCTAATATTTGAGAGTGGGCTCTCCAATATCATAAGCTTCTGTCTGTTTTACTTTCATTCGCTTCCAATTAATTCAAACTCATATGTTGAAACTGAAACTGTTCTTTTTTTCTAACTTCAGTCTCATCTTGCAGAGCTTGCACTACTGATAAGGAGAAATGTAACAAAAATATATAGAAAAAAAAACGGTATGGTTGAAGCTTTACGTAACAAATGCACGATACAAGTTATACAAATGTTTCGGCTCAATAGGCCGTCAGCAGGAACAAACATACAAAATATACACAGAGATATGTATTTTAAACAAATATAATGAATAATAGTAATTTTGAACTAGAATGAGAAAAATATAAGAAAAATAAAAGGTCTTCCCTACAAACTGTGTTATGGTCAAAGAAGAATGAACGCCACGGTTTCCACTACTGACAAGTTGTTTATTGAAATGTAGTACTGCTATGGGCGTGGAAGTGTTGTAATTCTTTATCCCTGAAACATTTCTCAGCGACTTCTTCTTTATTTCCTTGAGTAATTTCCAAAACCTACAACAATTGCTTAATGTGATAAACATAACAAGCAAACAATATCGACTAGAAATGAATATCAAAAAGACTAAAACTATGATCATAAACAAAGAAAATTCTCAAGACCTACAATTAAATATCACAGTTGAGGGAATACATGTGGAGACATTCCAGAGCTACAACTACCTTGGACATACTATAAGCAATGATGGAAAATGCAAAACTGAAATAAACAAAAGAATAGGTATGGCAAAAAGTAATTTTAATGCCATGAAAAATATACTAACAACAAAACAAATATCAAAAGGGCTGAAACTAAGAATTGCAAAATGGTATATCTTGTCAATATTTCTATATAGTACAGAAACCTGGACATTCGACAAGAAAACAGAACAGAAAATTGAAGCCTTTGAAATGTGGATTTATAGAAGAATAGGTAGCATAGGCGATGATGATGATGAACTTCCAGAATGTAACGTTACGGATGTACTTTCACATAACTAAATTCTGTCAGTGTTAGAGTTTCACTCAATCTTCTGTCTTTCAGAACATTCTTCTTAAATGTCATGCTTTCATTCACCCATTGAAAGCTACCGACCAACTAAGAAATGAAAGAAACACTTTTATTATAAATGTAATAAATATAAATGTGTCTATAAACGCCTTTGCGCTTCTACGACACAGATAGTAAGTTGTGACCAATGGTCAATTAGTGCTAGAGTTGGTGATAAGGATAGCATATAGTAACCAAGGTCACATCATATCTTTGTTCACGGATGTTAAAATAGGTAAATAAATACCATCTTTAAAAAATAGATATATATATAATCTAAATTATTTTAATTGTTTGTGATTTGTATCTTGTGTCTCATTGGTTGATTCTTGTGACTGTCTCAGCATAAAAGGGTTGTAATTTCAAGAATTTAGAAAACTGTCATCGACAGTTGATCTAGTTACTGTAGACCATCCACAGAGCAAGGGAAGTTTACTGTACAAACATTTGCAACATAAAATGGCAAATATTTTTGACTGGTACGCACTTGTCCTAGCACTCTTGGTGACGTCAGTTGAAGGTAAGCTATACTTTCTATTCATCCTTAATACCTAGATGGTATTACTTAGTAACAGGCAGCCGCGATAGCTCAGTGGTTAGTGAACTGGACTACACAGGACAAGAGGTTGGGTTCGATCCCAACTGACGGCTTCCGGGTTCACCTAGCCTTTAATGGGTACCAGATTATTTTCTGGGAAAATAACGCTGCACGGACATAATACCGACCACATTACACAAAAAATCATGTGCTGAAGCTCTGTAAAATTTATGGTCACTCACACCATATTCCCTATACGCCACTTGGCGTGACGGGGGTACTTGACTTATTTTTTGATTACTTAGTAATGAATGCCTGCCTGCCTGATCGCTTAAATCCTGTTGAAACTATTTAGGCACGAGCAGTGTGTATTAGAAGCAATCGTTCTCTTCTGTCTTATTGACCTAACTATAGCTTAGATCAAATCCTGTCCAACTTTTGATGTTATCAATCCATTTTCTTTGTTCTGTAAACATCATTTATTTTGTTTCATTACGAATGTAAGGATATCCTCATGTCGTCATTGTTACCGTTGAAAAACTTTCTGTTCTTGACGTGGCCTTTGTCTGTTAAACCAATGACAGCATGGTAACTTCTATACTTTGTATTTTTTTCCTTTCTGATCCTACACATACCTTAGGGAACAGGGCAACGACCGAGCGAAGATTTTCCCTGTATGTGATGTCATGCAATCTGTCTTAGATTATATTTGTCTGATGGTGTTCAGTTCCACAGTCTGAGAGTTACTATTTTTTGTTGTTGAGGGTAAATATTAGGAAAGAAGAAAGAGCCCCGTCTCTCTACGCGGTGGTGCATAGGGAATGTGGTGTTTGTGTTCATACTTGTATAGACCTTCCGTACATTCGTTTTTGGATAAAGTGGTTGATACTAATGCCAGTTCGGTGTTTCCATCCCATTAAAGAGTATGGTTTCCACTTAAAGCTGAGTAAACTTGGAAGCTGTCGATCAGGATATAACTTGATTTCCTGTCTTTAATAGGTCAGTTCACTAACCGCTGAGCTACCGCGACTCCCTAGCCTCTTTTAACGTGTGCTTTTATCAGGGAGGACCGATTGGGTTGTCGAGACTAGGTCTTGATGAGCAAATGGAGCGTCGACCCTGTTATTCCGACTGCAGGTCGCAAGCGCTTGAGCTCCCACAAAAAGAGATGGAGATAGCATGACAATCTGGCAGAGCTAACGGCGTCAGATGAAAAACGCTGGCTAGATTTGTACCACTTTCTAAAAACGGCCATGAACCACACGAGGTCAAGGAATTTTGTGATCGACCTACATGAAACCACAGCGTGTACCGGTCATTGACTGTTATGTCGGTCTGTGGCCAGGTACGAAAACAATTCATCTCGTAAAAATTGAAGATTTGCGAAGTTTGCATCATCATCATCGTGTGCCTTCTCCGCAACGAAGGTTGGCTACCATGGATCGCCATTCTACTCTGTTTCTTGCCTTGATGGTGCAGGCTGTCATAGATTGACTTGACCATCTTTTGATGATATTCGTCCATGTTAGTCCTGGTCTGCCTTTGCTTCTTTTACCTTGTATTTGTCCTTCCAATATTACTTTTAGTAGGCTGTTGTGTCTTTTAACATGCCCCAAAAATGTCATTTGTCTTGTTTGAATTGTGTTTAGTAGTTCTCTTTTCATTTTTAGTTATTTTAAAACTTCCTCGTTTGTTTTCTTTTCTTCCCATCCAATTCTACCTATTCTTTTATAGATCCACATTTCAAAGACTGCAATTTAATATAACATTATCTTTATTACACAGAGCATGCAATGTCACCTTGGATTTATCTCTACTTCTCTCCTTTCATACGTTCATTGTCACTAAAATAAATAATACTCTCAACGTTAGGAAAATATATTTATATGTCAGTAAAGTAAACCCGCAACAAACAATTAATTTGATGTAACTATTAGTCTGTTACTGTAAAGTATTACAAAATATTTTGTTTTGTAAAAATAATAGTGACGCTTTTTAATAATTGTTACTGTGGGTTAAAAAATAATAATTCTGCTTCATTTTTTTTTCAAACATTCATTTTAAAAATAAAGGCTACAGTGTCCTTGTGGAGAAAGGCCACGGTACAGACTTCCAGTGCACTGTACCCAACACAGCTTCCGGTATTAGCTGGCAATTAGTGAGTGGAAATACAGTAGTTCCTGTCTCTGCCTGTAACTTCGTGACCATTGAATGCATTGATCATATACCTTCGTTGTACAAAGGGTCCATTATCAGCTCTGGCAGCTACAGGGGAATGAATCTCAACGTCATCAGTGCTAGAATAAATGAGACTCGATTCTCTTGTGTGGCAGATAGCGGAGTGCAGTACACCGAATGTGATCTGGAAGTATATGGTACGTAGATGGTCACATTGTGAGTTCTTATTATATATTCTTATTCTATAAGAATGTTCCGTAACATACAACTTTATAGAAGGATGAATGATTAAACTACATAAAGTTACTATGAAGTTTAATCATTCAACCTTGTTATCTCTTTCTTCTTCTTTTCAGCTCACTGCAGACACTACAGACAAAACTATATGGGCAAGAATTACAAAAGACAGTAAAATTCATACAGGAAACGACATTGCTGATATAGACAATACTTCGGGCGAACGAAAGATAGATAGATAGATAGATAGATAGATAGATAGATAGATAGATAGATAGATAGATAGATAGATAGATAGATAGATAGATAGATAGATAGATAGATAGATAGATAGATAGATAGATAGATAGACAGATAGACAGACAGACAGACAGACAGACAGACAGACAGACAGACAGACAGACAGACAGACAGACAGATAGATAGATAGATAGATAGCTCCCTGCGGAGCATAGGTTATCAATAAACATTTCCCACGATCCCCTGTCTCTTGCCATTCTTTTGAAATCGTGTCATGTCTTCCCAAACCTTCACATTTCTGCCTTAATCATCTTCTCCGTGTTTATTTTGATCTTCCGATTTTTTCTCCTCCCCTGAGAAAACAGAAAAGTGCAGTTTTGTATTCATTGTTTCAGATCCGTTTGCAGTTATTACTCCAAGAAGCTGAAGATTTCTGTAAACATTACCACTACCACCACCATCATCATCATCATCATCACTATCATCTAGTTTTGTGCTGCTTGGAACTTGGCTCCCACAACATTTACTCTGAATGTGTCTCTATCCTGGGCGAGATGTCCTGATGTTTCCGCAATTCTGGCACTAAAGTAAAGATTCACACCATGCTAGACGCATGAGCAATTTGATGTTGGTGACCTAATCTTACTATTCATATCAAGCAAAATCTTTGTATTTCAATGTTTGTATATTCACATTCCTATGGAAACGAATCATGGACAGTAGACAAACAAATGAGAAGACGGTTAGAGGCCACAGAATAATGTTGAACATTTCATGGACAGCTAAAAAAACACCAATGTGGAAATTCTCAAAGAGGCCAACACAAAAATGGAGCTTCCCAAAAACATAAAAAAAAGAAATAATCAACATTTTTGGCACATCATGAGAAGAGGAAAGTTGGAATACTTGGTTACAACTGGCAAATTAGAAAGAAAGAGAGATCACGGACGACAAAGAGAGAAGATACTAGACAGGTTGGAATCATGTCATGGAAAACAGTCAACAACAGAACTGATACGATGCACGGTGGATAGAAGATTGTGGAAGAACATGATCGCCTACGCCAACCGGTATGGCACATGCAGATGATGATATTCATAAGCCGCTTACCATGTATTAGCACCCAGTACAATATTTGCTTGGGATTTTATTCCCCATCTCTCTCTCTCTCTATCCATCCATCCATCCATCCATCCATCCATCCATCCATCCATCCATCCATCCATCCATCCATCCATCCATCCATCCATCCTTCCATCCATCCATCCATCCATCCATCCATCCATCCATCCATCCATCCATCCATCCATCCATCCATCCATCCATCCATCCATCCATCCATCCATCCATCCATCCATCCATCTATCTATCTATCTATCTATCTATCTATCTATCTATCTATCTATCTATCTATCTATCTATCTATCTATCTATCTATCTATCTATCTATCTATCTATCTATCTATCTATCTATCTATCTATCTATCTATCTATATATATATATATATATATATATATATATATATATTGTATATTTATATGTATGTATGACACGACATTAATTTTCATTCATGAGCGTTCGAGTTTTGCAATAAAATTCATTCCCTTTAGTGTGTACTCCAACATCAAGTTTGGTTTAGAAAAACAAAAGTCATGACTTCCTCAACGCCTTGTTAATCTTTTAGAGATTATGGCGTTACTGACCATTATTTTTACAGGAGACGATAAGAACAGATATCAAATATAATAAATGTGAAGTACTATTCTATACACAAAACTTAGGCTATTCAAATCAAATGTACTATCAACCCTTACGTATGCGTGTGAAAGCTGGAAAACAACAAGAGATATAGAAACAAAGTTGAACGCATTCGAAAATAAATGTCTAAGGAAAATACTTGGTATAGAATGGAACGAATTCAAAACAAACGATGAAATTAGAGAAATCGCCAATCAACCACTAATATCTTCAATAATAAAGAAAAGACGATGGTCATACGTTGGACATGTGATGAGAAGAGATAATAATCGAATAGCAAAGCAAGCCCTCATATGGGAAACAACAGGTAAAAGAAAAAGAGGAAGACCCAGGGAGACACTGAGAAGAACATTGATGAGAGAGGCAAGAGCAGCAGGAATCGGCTCCCTCAATGAGATAGAACTGCTTGCACAGAACAGAGACAGATGGCGAGATTTGATAAAATATCTTTAAAAGAAAACTGCTAGAACAAAAATTCATATAGGAGAAGGTGTATCTTGGTCTACGCCCTATGGGCCGGTTACGGCTCGAAAGGTCAATAGATAGACTATTCTGGGCCAGATAGATTAATGTTCAGTCCTAGCTGGGCAGTTAGGACTGAAAATTAATAGAGATAAGACCAACATTATGAGAATTAATGCATTTGGCAATAACCAAATACAATTAGGAGAAATTTCTCTACTAGACGTACAATCTTATATATATATATATCTGGGCAGTAATATAGATAAAGAGGGAGGAACAGAAAATGATACCAAAATAAGGATATCAAAAGCAAAAGGGAGCTTTCGTTGCACTGGGAAACATATGGAAGTCCACAGAAATTAGGTTATAAAGAAAATAAAAATGTTCATCTCCAATGTTAAATCGGTCCTATTATATGGCTGTGAAACATGGAGAACAACAAAATTGACAATTATGAAGATAGAGACTTTCATTAATGGATGCTTACGCAGAATAAAAGGATGGAAATGGCAGAACAAAATCACTAACATAGAATTATGGAAATGTACCAGTCAAACTCCAGTGGATAAACAGATACAGCGAAGACAAAGGCGCTGGATAGGACACACCGCGGAAGCCAACTGAGAGTATTATACAATAGGCCCTTTTTTGGAATCCCCAGGAGAAAAGACAAAGAGGAAGATTAATGAATTCTTGAAGAAGACAAATAGAAGCAGAGATTAAGATGATGGGGAAGACATGGAATGATTTTAAAAGAATGGCAAGAAACAGAACAACTTGGAAAGTGTTTGTTGAAGACTTATGCTCCACAAGGAGCTAAATAGGTATAAGAAGAAGACTATACTGGGCCGCATGTATAGATGCGAAAAATAAAGAAGAAAATAAACGTAAAATTGTATTGAGCAGTTAGAATAACAGAAAGACAAGACACGCTACAGCGTTTCGGCATCTATCTATTGACCTATCGAGCCGTAGCCGGCCCATAGGGCGTAGATCAAGATACTCATTCTCTTATCTGAATTTTTGTTCTAGCATTTTTCAATTCTATTAAAGATATTTTATCCAAATCTCGTCATTTGTCTCTGTTCTACGCAAGCAGCTCTATCTCACAGAGGGAGCTGATTTCTGCTGCTCTTGCTTCTCTCATCAATGTTCTTCTCAGTGCCTCTCTAGGTCTTCCCTCTTTTCTGTTGTTTCCCACATGAGGACTTGCTTTGCTATTCGGTTATTATCTCTTCTCATCACATGTCCAACATAAGACCATCGTCTTTTCTTTATTACTGAAGATATGCGTTTCGGCATGATGAAGGCTATTTTCCCGAAAGGTTATGGCTTGTCCTTTGTTTCTGTCAATTTAGCTGTTCAATGCCCTCTTATGTTTATTTTCTTTATTCTTCCATGACCACGGCACATTTTTACATAATGTGGTCGGTGTTACGTCAGGCCGCCTTTACTCTCAGAAAAATATCTGGTTTCAAAGTTTAAAGACTGTGTGAACACCGCAGCTTTGTTGCTTAGAGCTTCGAAAACAAATTCATCACTCCTGGGAATCTAACCACGATTCTTCTGATCACGAAGCAAGCCCAATACCTACTCAGCCACGCAGGCTCCAATATCGCTACTACGGACGCATTATCGCGTGGATCTTTTCTTCGTTACCTTTTACCTTTTATCTCAAACTGGTACTTTAGTCGCATTCTTGAAAGTTAACTTCGCATCACATTGTTTTGAGCCTTGCAATCAAGAACATTTACCTCATCAGGCATTTGTTTTTTGTTGTTGTTTTATTTGTTTTTTTTTTCTTTCGCCGGCTTTGACCTCTGACGAAATCCCTAGAGACTAGGAAATGAATTTTGCGTGTTAATCCATTTTTCCCTGGCAGCCGTGGGCTCAGGGTCCCACGCCGCACAGGCAGATAACTCGTTTTCGGAGGTACTCATATTTTTTCCGTCGATGAGTATTTGACGTTTCAAGCCGGGCCTCGCTGCTGAGACCAGGGGTGGTTGCCGCAGAGAGAAATCACGAATAAAAATCCCAACTGGCGCATCCGGGATTTGAACACACAACCTCTCTGCTTCGAGGTCGGCGTCTTGCCACGAGACCAACCAGTCGCCCAGGCATTTGTTTCATTCTGCACTTCAGCCTTTCCTTTTATGAGCCCCTTGTGTTAGGTATAGTCGTTGGTAGTCAGTGTCATATCATAAATTATCAGACAATATCCACATACGTTTTGTGTTGTAGACAAGTGGAGTTTGGTGTTCATTGTTCCAGATGTTCCACAGTCTCTTCTCGAAAAGCGTCGTGACCAGATTAGGACATTTCCTCTACGATCCTTACACGCTTATCATCTTCTTAGTTGCATTGTTTTGTTTTGTTTTTTGTTTTTTTTTTTGTGTTTTTTTTTTGTCTAAAAATTGCCAATGACCAAGACAATGTGGACATTCAAATCTTATCCCAGAAACTTTACACTTGAGACGTGACGAGATTTGTTTTCTTTTTCTGAGCTGGAATATGAGACAGGACTCCCATGCTATTCTGGAGTGTGAAGTGCCAGATATGACTTCCGACTGCCCACTTTTATGCACTATACTGACACAACATGTATAGCACTAAATAGCTGCCATCATAAAATAAGCAACACTTTGTATCCATTAAAATTAATGAAATTTATATTCTAAGAAACAATAATTACATTTACTCATAAATTGTAATCTACTTTTCATCATAATGGTAGGGGAAATGTTTGATCTCGAGGCAAGGCACCAGTCTCGAGACAGAGAGGTAGTGACTTTAATCCCGGCTGCACCAGTTGGGATTTTTATTTGTGATTTATCTCTGCGGCAACCAGCTCTGGTCTCAGCAGCGAGGCCCGGCCTGAAATCTCAATTGCTCATCGACGGAAAAATCTGGAGTACCTACGAAGACGGAGTTATCTGTCTGTGCTGGGAGGGACTCCCGTGCGGACGGCTCTCTGAGTAAAACGGATTAATACGCAAATTTAGATTCCTGCTCTCTAGATATTTCGCCAGAGATGAAAGCTGGCGAATGAAAAATAATATTTATTTCTACAATTTTTCATACATTCTCACTCGCCATTTTTTGAATTTTAATTTTCTGAAAATATTCTTCTAACTTATAGCTTAGCTTATTATACGTTTTTTTTTTTATCTTTTGCTACTTATTTCTAGCATGGCCAACGAAGCCACACTGCACTCAGACGATTACCAACGACTACGTAGACTACATTTGTGTAACGAACAATGTATACCCAAGCTTTACAACAACACTTAACAGACGAGAGGTATGTCTTTGATAAAACTGTTGCAGTTTATGTGTATTTGTATTGTTACTTGTTGAATGTAATTTACATATTGCAAAATGAAAACAGTATAACCAAAGAAGCAAAATTAAATGACTCGACCGCAACAGCAGAAAAAGTTGAATTACTGGTTTTGACAAAGTAAAACTATCTTCCTATCTTCGTTATGGCATTATGCCATTGCTGGGGTCTGTCTACGGGACGCGTAAGGCCGGAGAATAAACCGGTTGTGTTGAGCAGCGTCACGAGGTGTTAGAGTCTCAGTGTTTCTCATTTATTTTACATTTTTATCATGACAAAGTAGAAGACTTACGACAAGCACAGTTATAATAATTTGGACTGTGCTCAACAAGTTAAAGATTTCACATAGCAGGAAACAATGAAATCTTGAATTGAAATTGATTTTAATTCGTTTGCAGTGATACCGGGGCCTTAACCATAACCATAACAATGACTTACCTTAACCATAACCATAACTTCAGACTGTACACACACACACATCAGAGGAGAAATGTAGAATAGCTCAGAAATAACTGCATTATAAAAGATACAACCGTACACATATACCGTATACATTTAACCGTAAGTTAACATTAAGAGAAGGAGCTCTTTAGGATTGCGTAGCGCTAGTCAGAGATTTTAGAGCGAACCTTGGACTTGCACAAACACTGAAGAAAGTGGACGGAAAAAAAAAGGTAAATTAAAGCTAGTAGACCAAACACCTATTAAGTGAGAAGTGTCACTCCAAGGTAATTAATATCGAAGTGTATCTGCGTTATTCTCACATGTTCAGAGATAGCTCGTCTGCAATTATTCAGCGCATGAGTCTAGAAATGAGTTGGTCAATATATACTAAAACTGCAGGAGCATTTTTTTAATTAGCATTTCTGTTCTAACGACACAATAAAAAAAAGCAGTTAAAGAAAAGAACAAACTCTTATATATTGAATGGAGAAGAAGAGCCAAGAAGAATATGAAAAATATACCTTAGTCCGGAAAAGAAGTTACAATTTTAATCAAAGACGCTTAGCAAAACACATGGACAGAATATGGACAAAAGATAAGCAGGGACTTCAAGACAGCCACAAGAGACTTTTACAAAGCAGTAAAAGCAATAAGAGCGATAAATGAGAATCATGATCCAGCTGAACTTATAAATGTCAAAGACGGACAGTCAATGTCAAATAACCAACATATGCGACATAAGGTGAAAAGAACATTTCGAAGACCTCTTTAACATGGCATAAACTACAAAATAATACAACTAAAACCACACAGGGAGGCACACACATTTAACCCAAAGTCTTGAAAGAGAAAATCAAAGAATTAATCAAATATGCAGACAAAATAAAGCAACATGGATAGACGACATACCAGTAAAAATAATAGCAGCACCAAGAGAAACAAGAGTTACAAGGCTGCAGAGAATATTCAATGCAGCATGGAATATATATGCAGCAAATAGAAAGTCCCAGAAGACTGGCTACAGGCAATCATCGTATCAATATGTAAGAAGAAAGTTAGCAAGAGAGAATGCAATCAGTAAAGAAGTATCTCCCTTCTTAGCCGTGTGGAGAATTTATGCACCAAAATTAAAGAAGAAACGTTCAGGCCAATAACAGAACAACAGTTAAGTGATTCTCAATTGGGGATCCCAAAAAGAGAGAATTTACTGACGCTCTATTCACGGTAAAACAGCTAGCAGAAAAGACGTGAGAACACAACCAAAATGTGTACATAGCTTTCATTGACGAAGGAAAAGCATTCGACAAAGTAAACAGAGAACAACTGTGGGAGATACTAACAACAAACACAGCAAATCAACATCATCAACCTAATTAAAGATTTTACATCAGCAGCAGCAGGCTACACAGACCACCTAGAACAGGAGAAAGACATGGGTGCGTACTATTTCCCCTGCCGTTTTTTACCTAAATGGAATACATATGTAAGATAGCCAAAACATTGGATAAGTAAGAGGAGTTTAACGACCTTCTATTTGCAGACGATCATGCACCAATTACATAGAAAAATGGAGGACCTGAAAAATTGTATTTCAGATTGAAACTGGTTTTGGTTATAGAGACAGACTGAGATCACAACTATCCAATCTCCGCTGAGGGCTCTAGGGTTGCAGATCTTTATAATACCTTTGGATCCCTGTGTCTGGTTATTTTTAACGATCGTGTAACATGCAGCGCGTTTGTGCTTTTGAGAGTCTGCGCCAGTGTAGTCTGCTTATTTCAGCTTGTCTGACAGTCATGTCTATCATCAAACCTTCTGCGAAAATGTTTTTTTTTTTATTTTCTGACGAAGTCATCTTACTTTGTGCGAGCTGTACTGATTTTATTAATACACGGAGAATGGCAAATCGGTAGACCTGATCTACGAATATCATCTCTGAAAGACTTCAAGATCTGTGAAAATGACTGGGAACATCTGGCAAGAGATCGCACATCATAGAGAGCCTGTTTAATAATGGCATAACATCATGTGATGCTGTATAATGGGAAAGCATGGAAGTGAAAAGACTGATGAAAAAAGGTGGAAAACCGTGTTGGTCAGTGGACCAGACCTGTTCCAACTGTGGCCTAATTTGGTTATCAAACATTTGTAGAATCAGCCATGAGAGAAGCTGTTCGACGATAACAAAATCTCAACAACAAAAATATGCGATAAATGCCTGAGAAATAACCGACTGACATTGTCCTTATTTTTTTCTATATACCAGATATTTTATAAACATTGACAACTATGACAACAAAGAAGAAAGAATAAGGGGAGTAACACCTTTGTCTCATGTAACATTGCATCTCTCTCTTTGTTCATGAAATTCCTCTTCCTTTTGTTAATACAGGAGCCACTCCCATCAGAAGCTGTGCTGTCGAACTTTACACAATGTCACTTCGGGGACTTGGGAAGTGGTTCCGACGGTGACTATGCAGGAACGTGCATATTTAGAGTCCCGATGACAATCATGCTAGTCAAGAACACAATCTATGTTGAGATGGTTTCATTTGTTGCCAACGACTCCTTGAGCCACAGACCAGCTGCTGTTAGCGATGACATTGTTACGATTTTCCGTACGTATCCGTATTTCCTATTTGCTTTTTGTTTATTTGTTTATCTAAAAATGTTCATGGTTTCCTGTCCTATTGTTTACAGGCAACTATATAGACGTCATGCCGACAACCCTACTAAAGTGACGTGTCCTAGTTCAGTTTTGCAAGTAGGAGCAGTTGTGGATGGGACTCTTGTCAGCCATTTATAGCTCAAAGTGGGGAACCTTGCCCGCTGACGTCATGCTGGTTGAGTCGCGCTGACGACAATAAAGTTGACTCTGTTTATTATTAAGATCACGGTATCTCATGACGTCATTTGGTTAAAACCCGTAACAACGTCATGAACCCCTATGTTATGAACCCCGGAGGGAAGAGCAACAGTGGGAGAACTAAAGAGAGATAGTTCAGTGGGTAATCAACTGGACTGCTAAAGATAAGCTGTCGGCTTCGATCTTGGACTTCGGTTCACCCTACCTAAAACGGATATTGAATTTTTCTGGGATAGTTGGATGTCTTAATATAATGCTGATCACAAGACTCATTAATATTGTCATTGATTATTACAATCTATTATAGCTAACAACAGGTTCCTCATACTACATGCCATCTAAAAGGAGACAAACCCGACTCTCCCGCCAACTTTTTAATGACAGGACATTGACAAGACAACACAGAGTACACTGAAATCTGGTCATCATCATCGTGTGCCCTCTCCGCAACGAAGGTTGGCTACCATGGATCGCCATTCTACTCTGTTTCTTGCTTTGATGGTGCAGGCTGACATAGATTGATTTGTCCATCTTTTGATTTTACTCGTTCATGTTAGTCTTGGTCTGCCTCTGCCTCTTTTGACTGTATTTTTCCTTCCAATATTACTTTTAGTAGGCTGTTGTGTCTTTTAACATGCCCCAAAAATGTCATTTGTCTTGTCTTAATTGTGTTCAGCAGTTCTCTTTTTATTTTCAGTTGTTTTAAAACTTCATCGTTTGTTTTATTTTCCTTCCATCCAATTCTACATATTCTTCTATAAATCCACATTTCAAAGGCTTCAATTTTCTGTTCTGTTTTCTTGTCTAATGAAATCTGGTAAATGAGAAAAATGGTACGAATTTCAAAGATTTCAAAAAAGGATAACGAAAATTGTTTAATAAGAGTTGGAGAAATAAAAAAATATTATGAACATAATAAGAAAATGACATTCTACATTTATTGGGTATACGGTACGACAAGACATTGAGAGTACGGCGGAATGAATGAAAAGAACAGCAGAGAAGGCCAAGAGTAATAGCATTGAACAGCTTATCCAAATGACTTAATAAAAGATCAGCGACTGAAATTATGACACTCGTGAACGAGCGAGTGATGTTGAGAAAGATGTTGGCCTATGCCCACCGGCATGGCATCTAATGATGAACATGGCGACGAGACTGACATGCGGGTGAACCCGTGATGGATGAAGTTAACAAAAGGAAGAATATAAAATAAAAAGAAAGGTGAGGCACCAGTTTGGTTACAAACAAAGGTAAAGGTAAAATACAACACTTGAATCGGTGTCATAGGACGCGAGTTTTAACCCATAGGTGATCGGCCGCCTATTCAGAAGTGTTCGGATACTTCTGGACAGTGTCGCTTCAAGCATCGAAACTCACGATGCGAGGCGGCATTTCTAACCTTCCCAGAGTACTATACCCCCGGTTACAAACAAACACAGACCATATGTATTGTTTATAGCACTGAAAAAGTCTAACTTTCATACCGAAACGTCGGATTATTTTGCATTGTCCCTTATCACCTTAAGCTTACAGCATAACTCTTTTCTAAGTTCTTTAATTCTTCAATTTTTTACTATTGTCCACTTTTTAAAATTGTGTTCTGATGAAAAATACACGATGGAGTATATATGGAACATACATGATGAGTTTAGACCAGATTTTTGGGCACGCTATAAAAGAATGCTATAAACTGTTCAAAATGAAGAAGTCTAATCGTTGCCATGAAAAGAGGTCAAAAGATGTGTAGACCACTGACCACTTTATCCATTTGTGCCAAAATGATCAGGAAAAAAAACCTTTCGCACGCAATAAAGCCATCTATGAAAATAGAAAATGGCAAATGCCATTGGATTAGGTAGGGACATGCTATTAGACTGGAAAATGAACACGTCTCCTTGTGCACCAGGTAAAGCTTTTATTTTCATTTGACATAAACCATAAATATTATATGCGTCGCAAACAGTGTCACTACCGTTATTTTATATCAAACAAATTGTGCACATAAATACGAAATTAAATTATACATATAATTGCATTAACTGAGATTTCCCATTAATCGAAGGTAATACCATTCATGTACGTAGAGAGGTCAAAAAGTAATGCACACCACTTTTTTTCTCGGAAACTATTCGAGCAAAATGTGTGAAATTTTCACAGATTGTAGCTGAACATCCGCTTTACACCACCTATTTTTCAACATAATCTCCGTCCAAGCGTATTGCCTTACGCCAACGCGAAACTAGGTCATGAATGCCTCGTTTGTACCAAGTTTTGTCCTGCTCGCGTAGCCATTTTTTAACTGCACGGATCACATCCTCATCATTGTCAAAGTGTGTCCCACGCAGGACAGGAATTTTTTGAGTGGTCCAAACAGATGGAAATCTGAGGGAGCCAGATCAGGGCTGTAAGGAGGATGGGGCAGTACAGTCCAACCAAATTTGTTGATTGCTTCCGTGTTACCAGACTTGTATGAGGGCGTGCATTGTCATGTTGAAGCAACAAATCTGCAGATGGCTTATTAGGCCGAACTCTGTGGAACCGATGTCAGTGTATTGATGTAAGCTGTCGAGTTGATTGTCTCACCTCTTGTCATTACATCAACAAGAATCACACCATCAATGTCCCAGAAGACAGTGATCATCACCTTTCCGGCTGATGGAGATGTTTTGAATATTTTTCTTTTTGTTGACTGCGGATGATGCCATTCCATTGACTGCATTTTTGTTTCAGGCTCATAATAATGTGCCCACGTTTCGTCACCGGTAACAATTTTTGACAAAAACATTTCTCCTTCAACACCGAAACGCTCCAACAATTCAGAACAGAATGTTTTCCTTTGAACTCTGTGATCATTTGTTAGGCACCGAGGAACTCATCGAGCGCAAATCTTTGAATATCCGAGAGTTTTAAAACTTGCGATTGCACTTTCCTTGCTGACTGTAAGCTGCAATGCCAATTGCTGACTAGTGATACGCCTATCCTTACGAATAATGGCATCAGCCCGGTTTAACATGTCTGTGCTGGTAGCCGAGGCAACACGTCCAGAACGCGGTAAATCATGCAGCTACACTCGTACACTTTCTGCAGCTTTAATTCTCTGAACCCAGCGACTAACTGTGCTCCTATCGACTGCAGAACATTTGTACACTGCACACAGTCGTTTATGAATGTTTGCCACAGTTTCTTTTTCCGCAACCAGAAATTCTATGACAATTCGCTGTTTGTAACGGACATTGTTGACAAGCTCCATTTTAACGGTTCATAGATTGCGTAATATTTATCAGAATGCTGTGCAATTTGGTACACATAATTGGAACATGTCATATTCCAAGTGGGCAAAATTTCATATTCCTATCTTTATTATTAGCCGAGAAAAAAATTGGTGTGCATTACTTTTTGACCTCCCCTCATATATCAGACATGCGGAGATATCGCTTTTTCATCTGTAAGTCTGAGTGTTTCTCTACCAGTTATGTTGCAGTAAAATACAATATTCGTTTACACACTTTGCTATCGCTTAAATCATCCCAGTCATCAAGTATCAAACCTCCTGGCGTAAGTGATCTTGTCTCTCCACAACTTTCGATCTCGACAGTTATTTATCAATTGTTGACCTTTTGCCAAGCCATTCTCTTAAGCTGTCTTGTGCCTTTTCTCTTTGCTTCCCTCTATCTCTTCGTCTGTCAATTTTCCCAGTTGTCACAATATATTGCAAGTGTATCCTTCTCATTACATGTTCAAAAAATGATGATTGTTTCTTCCTAATTTTGGATATTAGTTCTATTTTTGCTATGACCTCTTTCAGAGCGTTTTCATTACTCTTCTAAGCTGCCCATAGTATTCTCAACATTCTTTTGTAAAAACACATTTCTACAGCTTCCAATGACTTTCGTGTCTGTTGTCCTTTTGAGGCACATAACTACATTGTTAAATTATACATATAATTTCATTAATTAACATTTCCTATTAATCGAAGGTTATATCTTTCATCGATATCAAGCATGAGACGATATCGCTTTTTCATCTGTCAGCCTGAATGTTTTCCTACCATCTATATAAAAAAACGTAAAGTACCCCCGTCATGCCAAGTAGTGTATAGGGAAATATGGTGTTAGTGACCCTATATTTTACAGACCTTCAGCACATGATTTTTGGGGTAATGTGGTTGGTATTACGCCCGTGCTGCTTTATTTTCCCAGAAAAAAATCCGGTACCCATTTAAGGCTGGGTGAACCCGGAAGCCGTCGGTTAGGATCGAACCCTACCCCTTGTCCTTTGTAGTCCAGTTCACTAACCACTGAGATATCGCGGCTCTCTTCTACCATCTATGTTCCAGTAAAATACAATCTTTGTTGACACTTTTCGCTATCAGTTAAATACAGTTAAGAAAAAAGTGAGCTTGATTTTAAAATGATCATTCGTAGAGCAACGAATGACGTCTTCAAGCACATTTTAAAAACACTTTTAATTGTTTATTTATATGTAAAGTAAAGTTCTAGTTTAAGCATATAAAGTTATTTTTAAGAGTAACATCCCCTTGAAGTAACGGTGCCCTTTATCTGGTGTTTCTTTAATCTTATTATTGTAAATAAAAGAGAAGCAACGCGACGGTACAGTCCTAAACGTAAAGCCGGGCAGTTTTTTAGTTTATGAAAACCACCGGAGCTTTGTTGTGACGTCAAATAAGGGGAGATTATTTGTTTCTCAGAAATAATGTATGTACTTAAACTAGGAAATTATCAAATTTAATTACGCTTTAACATGTTATAATATTGGCATATAAGAAATAAGTACAAAAACAACAATAATAACAAATAAAAACAAAACAAGAACTATTTTTTTTTGCAGGAATTCCAGAAATAACCGTCGAGAGCAATTGCCCTGTTGGTCCGGGCCGACGTGGCAATTCCATAATGATAGGTACGGTGGCCACTTGCAAGTGTGAGCTTGTAGACGCTGGGTTCCCGCCAGGCTTCGCTCGCTGGTACACTAAGGACAGAAGAGTTGTTGGAGTTGAGAACGTGATTGACAAGTCCTCAACCTTGACCTTCAATTATAACGCTTCAGGTAAGGTGCCCGTCATTTGTAAAATGAACGACATTTTATTTTGTTGACATGTGGTCAAATGTTATATTTTATTTTTATTACGTTAGCTGCGCAATACAATTTTACGTTTATTTTTGTTTTCATCTTTTTTTAGCTTTTCTGGTAGCCCCACACGATATTTATATATTATTTCGCTCGTTTTAGGATGTTGTATACTTTATGGCGAGACACGGTCAGTTCAACCTCAAAATGGGTTATATTGAACAGCAATTGCCATTTGAAGTAAAGTAAAATGAAGGTTTCATCGACGCCTTGCAAGGCGTTCGGGGAATACGGTGTTAGTGACCATATTTTCCTATGACCACGGTACATTTTGGGGTGATGTGGTCGTAATTACGCCAGGCCGCCTTTACCTCCCAGAAATATACATGGAACCAATTTTTTGAGGTTGGGTGAACGCCGGGGACATGTTGGCCAGAGAAAAAAATAGGTACCACTTCTGAGGATCGAAACTTGACCCTTCCGATCAGAAAGCGAGCACATTCACCACTCAGCCAGTCTCTTGTGTGACATGGTAAGAGGCAAGGAACTAATTAGATGCGAATAGAATGAAGGAGCAATGAAGGAGTTTGCTGAGTCAGCCGAAAGAGCATCATGTTGTCAATGGCGAAGCAGAGACATATCAACAATCCCAAAATAGTCCAAGGCTGAGACGGCAACTTCAACAGGCACATTTGACAAATCGACCACAACTGGCTCCCACTTCAGTCAACAGCATATCGACTGTTTAATCCTTAAATCTCCGAAGCGAGGACGATAAGTGATAAAAAGTTGCATTGACCATGCATGAGCCACGCTCCACGTTTGCAATACCGACAGTTCGAGACAGTGGATTTCCGAGCCTGATTTATCTTTATCACCTATTAACAGTTACCGATCCACCCCATCGTGCCGATTTACGCTATGACGTGAAGCAGTGTGTAAGCGAGTGTATGTAAAAGGACGTTCATAAATACTAGTCATTTTAGACAGCCTCTCACCACGAATAGAATATATGTGTGCTAGGTTAAAGCTAAAACAAGTCGTACACGACCGAGTATAGACAGCAGATTTGACCAGAGGCGTTGTGCGTAGTATATGTGTAGTGATTTTATGCCGAATATATTGTAAGCTTTACTTCCCACCTCCTCTAGAGTGCAAAAAAACTAAAGGGCCGAAACTTTGGCTCAATGAGTGCATCTTCTGATGGTCAGATTGCTTCCTGCTGCGAAGCTCTCTCTCTCTCTCTCTCTCTCTCTCTCTCTCTCTCTATATATATATATATATATATATATATATATATATATATAACATATCAAATAGTAATAGCACTTACACATAAGATCAAACACTTGTGTTGTAAATACATAGCAAGGAACATAACAGGACAAGTAATAGTTTCCTATAGTTACCCTCAAGACAATCATAATGGAATATGTTATGTCTTTGAACAAACGAATGATTTAGTCACGTGACGATGAGGAGTATGAACGACCTCCCATCAAGTTATACTTTTGTGAAAGAATAACGAGCTCTCAGCAAGTTATACTTTTGTGAGATAATAACGAGCTCTCAGCAAGTTATACTTTTGTGAGATAATAACGAGCTCTCAGCAAGTTATACTTTTGTGAGAAAATAACGACGTCTCAACAAGTTATACTTTTGTGAAAGAATAACGAGCTCTCAGCAAGTTATACTTTTGTGAGAAAATAACGACGTCTCAACAAGTTATACTTTTGTGAAAGAATAACGAGCTCTCAGCAAGTTATACTTTTGTGAGAAAATAACGAGCTCTCAGCAAGTTATACTTTTGTGAGATAATAACGAGCTCTCAGCAAGTTATACTTTTGTGAGATAATAACGACCTTTCAGCAAGTTATACTTTTGTGAGAAATTAACGACGTCTCAACAAGTTATACTTTTGTGAAAGAATAACGAGCTCTCAGCAAGTTATACTTTTGTGAGAAATTAACGACGTCTCAACAAGTTATACTTTTGTGAAAGAATAACGAGCTCTCAGCAAGTTATACTTTTGTGAGATAATATCGAGCTCTCAGCAAGTTATACTTTTGTGAGAAAATAACGACGTCTCAACAAGTTATACTTTTGTGAAAGAATAACGAGCTCTCAGCAAGTTATACTTTTGTGAGAAAATAACGACGTCTCAACAAGTTATACTTTTGTGAAAGAATAACGAGCTCTCAGCAAGTTATACTATTGTGAGAAAATAACGCGCTCTCAGCAAGTTATACTTTTGTGAGATAATAACGAGCTCTCAGCAAGTTATACTTTTGTGAGATAATAACGACCTTTCAGCAAGTTATACTTTTGTGAGATAATAACGACCTTTCAGCAAGTTATACTTTTGTTAGATAATAACGATCTTTCAGCAAGTTATACTTCTGTGAGATAATAACGAGCTCTCTGTGTGCTAAAGTTCAGGTTCTCTAGTGGCAAGCTGTAATGTCGAATTGAACGCTTTCATATCTTGGTTGAGGTTACCTTACGGGTTACGTTTTCAGTCGCTGTTTGCATATTATGGGGAGAAATGGGACAATATATATTGAAAACAATGGTTCGGTTAAAACTTCACGTAATAAATGGACACCACAAATCAAGTCTATCAAATCAAGACATATGAAAAGACAATTGATTCGTGACTTCCGGTATATGGTGGATTGGTCTCAGGAATCATTTATGCCTATGTATGAAAAGACAATTGATTCGTGGTGTCCACTTGTTAAGTGGAGCTTTAATCATAACATTGTTTTCTATATTTATGTTTTCATCTCTCCTCGCTGTTAGCTTCACTGCAGATTCGCATTTTAATGCATTAATGTGCATTTCTTTGATTTGATCCTACTTGTATATCGTGGTGATTCATGATTGTACAAAGAGTAGAAAAGAGTACCATGGACAGATAAGAAAAGTAATGAAAATTTTCTGAGAGAGGTCAAAGCAAAAAGAGAGCTAATTTCCAATATTTTAATCGCTCTGCATCTATCATAAGATTTTCTAGTTTTCCTTGTTGGTATAAGGTTCTAACATTCCATGTGGCTATTTTTAGTTCGTTTTAAAACAGTAGTTAGAATTTCTCTCATTGGCTTTCTTTGGACTGTTACGTGATGAGGCTCCAATCTCTAGTTTCTGGTGCAGAAACATGGACATTAGACCAGAAAACAGAACATAAAATTGAAGCCTTTGAAATGTGGATTTATAGAAGAATAGGTAGAATTGGATGGCAAGGAAAGAAAACAAATGAAGAAGTTTTAAAACAACTAAAAATGAAAAAAAGAACTACTAAACACAATTAGTGGAAGACACGTGAAATTTTTTGGTCATGTTAAAAGAAAGAACAGTCTAATAAAAGTAATATTAGAAGGGAAAATACAAGGTAAAAGAGGCAGAGGCAGACCAAGACTAACATGGACGAGTAACATCAAAAGATGGACAAGTCAGCCTATGGCAATCTGCACCATCAAAGCAAGAGACAGAGTGGAATGGCGCTCTATGGTAGCCAACCTTCGATGCGGAGACGGTACTCAATGATGATGATGATGAATTTCCAATATTAGGAAGAAACAATCATCATTTTTTGGCCATGTAATGAGAAAAGAACAACCGGAACATATTGTAACAACTGGAACAATTGACGGACGAAGAGATAGAGGGAATCAGAGAGAAAAAATAACAGACAGCTTAAAAGAATGGCTTGGCAGAAGGTCAGCAACAGAAATGATAAATAGCAGCCGAGATCGAAAGTTGTGGAGAGACATGATCACCTACGCCAATAGGCCCGGTACTTGATGATGATGATGTATATCGAAGCAAGGCTGTTAAAATGTATAAGGCTTTGGTTCATTTATATTTGTATCACCCCTTGGAAGTTCCGTTCATATCCAATTGTTTGTAATGATTGCTTCACCCCTTGGAAGTTCCGTTCATATCCAATTGTTTGTAATGATTGCTTCACCCCTTGGAAGTTCCGTTCATATCCAGTTGTTTGTAATGATTGCTTCACCCCTTGGAAGTTCCGTTCATATCCAGTTGTTTGTAATGATTGCTTCACCCCTTGGAAGTTCCGTTCATATCCAATTGTTTGTAATGATTGCTTCACCCCTTGGAAGTTCCGTTCATATCCAGTTGTTTGTAATGATTGCTTCACCCCTTGGAAGTTCCGTTCATATCCAATTGTTTGTAATGATTGCTTCACCCCTTGGAAGTTCCGTTCATATCCAGTTGTTTGCAATGATTACTTCACCCCTTGGAAGTTCCGTTCATATCCAGTTGTTTGTAATGATTGCTTCAAGTTGAAAAACATGCCCGATCTCTTCAAATGTGGTCGGACCGGCTAGATTTTTGGTGTTCAGTGATTACTTTATTTCATTCATACAGTGTGTCTCGGGTTAGGATAGAGATAGAACCACATATATAATCGTGTGGGGGCAGCTGCAAAACTGGGTGAAACGATAGAGAGACGTAAATAATATCGTTGGTTCCGCTGTAAAACTGTTTGGAACGATAAAGATATGCCTACACATATAATGTATATCGTGTGGGGCAGCTGTAAAATTGGTAAAACCATGAAGATATACCCACATATATAATATCGTTTTGAGATTCAGTAAATTTGTTGAAACCATAAAGATATGCCCACATATATAATATCGTGTTGAGATTCAGTAAATTTGTTGAAACCATAAAGATATGCCCAGTTATATAAAATATCGTGTGGAGGCAGCTGTGGTAAAACCGATTGAAACCATAAAGTTATCCCCCAATATATAATATTGTGTGGAGGCGCTGCTAAAATTGATGAAAGCTACTAAATACAAATTGATAATTATGTTTTCAGTGCAAATATAATATTATTAATCTAAATCTTTTACATCAATCTAACTACAGATCCAGCCCAATCCTACGAGTGCTGGCCATATACTCCTATCAGTGCAACTATTACAAATGAGATTTTCACACCTTCATTCAGATGTAAGCTTTAACAAACCATATTGTGTGTATGTGAGCTATGTGTTTTGATATACACCTTTTCCGAACACATATGTTGCACTATATTCTTGTGAATCTTCAAGGAAATTGACGTTAGAGCGTTTGCGACATTCGTGTTTGTTGTCCTCTTATACGTTCTCCCGTAAAAAGAATATTTTTTTTTTATAATGTCTTTTTCTGAGCTTTTCGACCGACAATTTCTTCTATATATCGCTAGAAACACTTAATGTGTTATAAAGTGTGTAGTTGTGTTGTGATTTGATTTACAAGTTGAGTTAATAACTTTTCCTGTTGATCCAATACATCCGATCTGCCTGTAGTCATCATCATCATCAACTACCATGGCGTGATCATGTCTCTCCATAACTTTCGATCTCGACACGTATATATCATTTGTGTTGTTGACCTTCCGCTAAGCAATTTTCTTAAGCTGTCTATTATCTTTTCTCTTCGTTTCTCTCTATCTCTTCCTCCCCCAATCTTCCCTGTTTTTTACAATATATTCCAGCTGTTCCCTTCTCATTCCATGGTCACAAACAAAATGACGATTGTTAATTTCTAAATTTGGAAATTCTCTAAAAAAAACTATCTTTTTGCTTTGGCTTCTTTCAGAAAGTTTTCATTACTCTTCTTATCTGTCGATGGTATTTTCAACATTCTTCTGTAAAACTACATTTCTACAGCTGATTTTCTTGTCTGTTGTCCTATTGTTCATAATTCACATCCATATGTTAAGGCCAAAATAGCATTTCAGAAAATGAAAAATATCTTATGCAAAAAATCTATATCAACAGAAATGAGAAAGAGTTCATCGATGCTATATAGAACCAATTCTGACCTATGGAAGCGAATCATGGATAGTAGACAAACAAATGAAAAGACGATTAGAGGTCACAGAGATGGGATTTCTCAGAAGAATGTTGAAAGTTCCCTCGACAGTTAAAAAGACCAATGAGGAAGTTCTCAAAGAGGCCAACACAAAAAGGGAGCTCTTAAAAAACATCAGAAAGATACAATCAACATGTTTTGGGCACATCATGAGAAGAGGAAAGTTGGAAAACTTGGTTACAACTGGCAAAATAAAAGGAAAGAGAGATCGCTACGATAAAGAGAGAAAATACTGGATAGCTTGGTGTCATGGCATGGAAAACAGTCAACAACAGAACTGATACGATGCACTGTGGATAGAAGATTGTGGAAGGACATGATCGCCGACGCCAACCGGTACGGCACACGATGATGATGATGATGATGTTAAGACTGGCTCTACATAAAATTTAAGAACTCTTTTTCATGTTTCTGTTGTCAAAAATAGATTCCATAGTATCTTCCTTATTTTTTGGAAAGCTGCTTTTACCTGGGTCATTCTGCATCTCACCCTCTGTGATACATCTACCGTCAGAGATTAATAATTTTCCAAGATATTAAAATTAATTTACCTGTTTTAATATTATTCCACTTGTCTTTATTGTGCCCTGAGGTGATGTCTTTTTCTTTGTTGTAGCTTGTAGTAGACGACCACTAATACCTCAACCTTAACCCCTACTATTATCTTATTTTCCAACTCCTGCTGTTTGTCTTCAAAAACGTGGAGCTTTAATCAGCTTTTATTTTGTGTGAAATCTAAAGACCGTCACATATTCCTTTGTGCTGAACTAGTAATATGATAGGACCCGATTGGGTTGTGGTTAGGGCACTCGTTTGCCGACCTGAAGGTTCAGGGTTTAAATGCCATTTCTGGTAAACTTTTTTTTACGACTTAGAAGTGCAGTCAGAAATACTGGTCTGGGTTTGAATCAAACCGGCCAATGTCAGCACAAAGTGACGTCACGGATTGGATCTTTACAAATCCCGGACAAAGGGCCAAAAACAAGGTGTGGGGCTAAAAAAAGGTCGCCTGGTAACCATACTGAAAGAGTAGCACATTAGAAGAAGACACTATTTTCTAGATCACTTCCTCGAGTATACGAGATTATTGTTTGGAAATTCATTGACAGTATTTTGTTGCAGTACAGTTAATTTTAATCATTAACTCGTAGCGCCCCAAACCATTAGAAAGTGGATTCGAATCCCGGCTGTCAATAGATGTTTAAGATATTTTTGGGGAGATACAAATTCATTCAGATCAGAACACCTGATTGCGACATCACTGGACAAGCGACTGTTATTCAGAGATCCTATAATTACCCCTGACCACCCCAGACATGGGAGAAACGTTGTAAAGATAGTTTTTAGTTGGATACGTTAGGACAGAGAAGTTATATATGAGGGGTGTTCAAAATGTAATGCTCCACATCAGTTTTCTCAGCTAGTAATAGATATAGAAATATGATATTTTGCACACTTTAAATATGGCTTGTGTCCATTGCGTGCACCAAGTTGCACTGCAATCGCTTAAATAATAGGACTGAAATAAACCGTTGAAATAGAGCATATTAGTAACCTGCGTAATAAGCAACGAGTTGCTATAGAATTACTCGTTTTAGAGAAGGAAACTGTTGTGAACATTCACACGCTCCTATGTGGTATGTATATAAGTTTTACAGTCGACAGGATCACATTAAGTCGCTGGGTTCAGAGAATAAGAGGATCAGAAAGCAGAGATACGGAGCTACTTGATCGGTGGCGCTGTGGTCGGCCTGCTACAGCCATCAATGCAGAGATGTTGAATGTGCTGAGGGCATTATATTCTCCCAGCTCTCCAAATGCATTTATCTCTTCGATTGTTATATTGCCAAAACCTGGAGCTTTGCCTCTTTTCAACTGTTAAATTGCGTCCCCCACTTCACTCTGCATTATTGGTGGTTCTGTGTCTTTGTTGGAATTGTTTAGCTCTGGTCTTTCATCATCATAGAGTTGATGATATATTCTGTCCATCTTTCCATTATCTTCCCCCGTCACATTATATTTCCTTCCTTTGATTTCACACATCCTGAAACTTTGACTTATTTTCTTCATGTTCATTCATTTTACTGATTGTGCATAAATTTTGAGTCTTTCTTTTGTTGTTTTTCCATTTGTTCACATTTCTGCTTTAACCATCCTTCCTTAGCTTCTCTGTATTTGTATTGGATCTCTTGGTGCATTATTTTGTATGTGCGCTCTTCTTTCTTATGTTTTCGTCTTTCGTCCAATAGTTCTAATATTTCCTCTGTCATCCATTTGTTTTTGTTGCTTCTTTTAGTCACTGGAATTACTTCTTTTGATGTTTGTTGAATCGATTGTTTGAGCATTTCTCACTGCTCCTCGATGTCCTGTATTTTCTCAATAGCATTATATTTATTTTGTACTATCGTGCTGTACTTATCATTCATCTGTCTATCTACTCTAAGCATATCTAGTTCTAATTTTATATTTCTTGGGGATTTCTTTGTCTTCCGCAGTTTTATTCTTATCTTTCCAACTACTGGTACATGGTCACTATTGCAATTTGCTTCTGACCTAAAAATAGCCTCTAAATTAGACATACAATCGCCTTATTGAAAAAAACGTAGAGTGCTAGACAACAGGTGGGTGAATTGATAGGAGCCAGTGGTGAGGTGTGATAAACACTCCAAGGTATGGTGACAGCTTTACAAGGAAGGAATACAACACAATACTGACGTTTCGGCCTGTGGCATTCTTCAGAATACAGGGACAACGACAACGAACGATGAAGCACAATTTTCTATAACTACATGTTAGATGATCCGGTGAATGGGGAGGTGGACAGAGAAGAAGAAAGTAAGATGTTAAAATAAGAAAGGAGGCTACATGAGGGGAGGTAGAATGAGTGTCAAGATGTGTAAAATAGAAAGATTAGAAAAATGAGGAAGAGCTCGAGAGGTCAATAGTAAAAAGTGAATAATGTATCGTAAAACGTTTATGAAAAAAAACTAAGCTCAAACAAATGGTCAGTCCGCCGTGAAGGAATTCAAATGAATGACTGTATGTGTGGCATTACCCGGAGAGCATCACGTGACAGAAGCACGCGTGGTAGAGATAGGTAAGGGTCGTGGGATAACAACTGTGAGGGGAGGAGGGGAAAATTGGTGAATTGATAACACATCGTGCTCCAAACCCGAGAAACGCGTGTTCGAATCCGGGAAGTGTAAAAAGTTTTTTTTTTTCTATAGGGAGTGAAATAAAAACTCAAAATACTTCATGACGACTGCACTGGACAAACGACCTTTATTCTCCGGCTCTATAAGTCTCCCAATGAAACCCATTAAAAGGAAAGAGTCGTAAAGATCAATATACATATATATTCCATAACCATATATATTTCTTTTGAGAACCAGGACTCGCCTGGCTAATATGTTCATTATTATCATCATGTGCCATACCGGTTGGCGTAGGCGATCATGTCCTTCCACAATCTTCTATCTACAGTGCATCGTATCAGTTCTGTTGTTTACTGTTTTCCATGCCATGACACCAAGCTATCCAGTATTTTCTTTCTTTGTTGTCCGCGATATCTTTTTCCTTTTATTTTGCCAGTTGTAACCACCAAGTATTCCATCTTTCCTCTTCTCATGATGTGCCCGAAAAATGTTGATTGTTTCTTTATGATGTTTGCTAATATGTTAGCGCCCATATAAATTACTAGAAAAGTCTACATTTGAATTATTTAGTATTGTTATAAGATGTTACAGAATAAGTTACACTTCCTTATTTGGCCAGTATCAAATTACTTTTCTTATAACTTATGATAACGTTTCTTGTTATACAATTCTTCCAATCTCTGAAGGTTCATATTCGACCGTGGAAAAAGGACACCCATTCAATATTAATTGCCCTGCATTGATTAACACGGCGAGCATTGCAAGCATTACATGGCAGGTGTGGATTGGAATTGTTCCCGTCAACATCTCCACCTGTACCCTTGTTGATAACAGATGCACAGATGAGTATGCCTCAATTTATCGAGGATACATAGCAAATACTGGTAGCAATACGTTGATTGGTCTGACCATTATTGGAGTCAGAGTGAACCACACACAATTCTCTTACGTCACCAATAGTGGGTTCGTGGCCCCAATTAACGAGCTCCAAGTATATGGTAAGTAACTAATTTGTTATTAAAGTAAATGGGGCCGTGTTAAAATACAAGTGTAAACAAATTAGAATTATTTAAAATTTTGGAAAATAGATATATGAGGTAGACCAGGTCTTATCAGGACAAATCATTATTATGTGCCCATTTGATAACACGGGAACAGCTGAAATATATTGTGAAATTAGAAAATGTTTAGAAAAGATAAAATAGAAACGATAAAATAGAAAAGAATGAAGACGAAATATTTTAGGTAGTTTAAATGAATTTTTTTGGTATGAAATCAACAACAGAATGATCATCATCATGCACCATACCGGTTGCCGTAGGCGATCATGCCCTTCCATAATCTTCTATCCACAGTGCATTGTATCAATTCTGTTGTTGATTGTTTTCCATGCCATGACACTAAGGTGTCCAGTATTTTCTCTCTTTGTTGTCCGCGATTTTTCTTTCCTTATATTTTGCCAGTTTATTCCAACTTTCCTCATCTCATGATGTGCGCGAAAAATGTTGATTGTTTATTTCTGATGTTTTTTCTGAGCTCCCTTGTTGTGTTGGCCTCTTTGAGAATGTCTTTTTTGGTCTTTTTAGAAACAACAGAATCAACAAAAGCAAAGATCAATAGTTACGGAGAGAAAATTACGTCGTATCTTGTGATATTGATTATTGTATCGATTTCTCTTTAATTTACTTGACCCTCATTTTTCGATTGACGTTCATGTTGTGTTTTTACACAGAGAAATGGTCACAATCATGCTATGGAATGTAAATCGTTCAATCGAATACGTCTTTACAAAGAGGAGATGGAAAAGCCCATGGGAAAGACTGTAAATATCTCATTCAGTTGCGTCTTTACACATAGAAGATAGTAGAAACATGCTGAGTTCTGAAAATCTCTCTATCGTTTACGATTTATTACACTGCAGAGATGAATAAAGTCATTGGAGAACTGTAAATATTTTAATCGATTATGACTTACACAGAAGAGACAGACACAATCACGCGAATTAATGTAAATCTCCCAATCTAGCGACAAAAAAGTGTTGAAAAAAATTTGTATAACATGCAACGTACAGGCGTTGCTGGTAGAGTTGGAACACAGATAGTATACAAACACACAAGCACACACGAGACACAAACACAAAACAGACTTAAGCTAACCGATATTTTAAAAAAAAATGAAATACAAATCATGACGACTATGCAAGTTAGCAAAAATCAGCGCTAGAAAAAAAACAAAAACATCTTAGAATAGTTTGTGTTTTGTACCTGATGAAGTCTGAAACGTCTTAGTTTGTCTTATGTCTTCCTATCAGTTTAGCTGCTTTATTCCTTTCTGTATTTATTGTACATGTTCTCTGCAATTATACTCGCGGCCCTGCATTGAATTTACTATTTTATATATTTAATATTTGTCCTCATCTCCAAAAATAAAAATAGACAATCCACTTGTGTGAATGGAGGGGAAACATATAAGATAATGATAAGAAAAATAAGGACGTTCTTAGAAACATCAAAACAACAAAAACAGCTAATCTCCAACATCAGGAGGAAACATGTATTGGTCAAAAAATGAGAAAGAAACCGCTGGGATATATAGTATAACAGCTGGAAACACTGACGGAATAAGAGATCACGGAAGACAGAGAGAAGTGTACTAGTCAGCTTAAGAGAATATTTTGTTAAGAAGTTGACAACAGAAATTATAAACTGATGCAGACATTTAAAATGGTGGAGATATAAAATAAACATGCTCAATAGTCCTTTAATAAATTCGTGAACATGGTGGGTGTCCTTCCATTTTATCGAAAACTATTTGATGAACTGCTGTAAATTTTTGCAAGCAGTCTTAGAATTTCACCAACCTTACGATTTTCTAACATATAAGTCCAAAGGCAGTCAGGAATTTGAATAAATCGTGAACAAAATTTATGGACAATTACAAAAAGTGTGTCATAAACATTAAATTTTGGCTGTAAATCACGTTAATTTTTGTACATATAAAACCGCATAAGCAAAACTTTTTCATAAAACGACAATTGCACCATTAATAAAACTGTGCAGACTGGTTCATGTACAAATATTTCCAAACGTTTAAGCTATAAAATGAAAGTTGAGTGCATTAATTGAACGGAAGCGTTGTTGAATGGTCGGTAAAACTCAGAGCTGTCTATTCAGGCAGCCACGAGACTTTTTTTTTTTTTACATAACTTAAATAAGAACAATCCTACAGGAGATTAGTTTTCTAAGGACAAATTATGTTTGATTAAGGTCGGTGGGATCAGTATTGCACATTCCAAGTTTCAATTGATTCTCTCTGAAGGTTACAAAACTATGATTATTTTAAAGATGCTCACGAATTGATGCACGGACTTGGCACTTGATGATAGTGCTACATTGTCTTGTGTACTCTCATTAGTCTTGTTCTTATTTATATTTTCTTGTTATTTCTAGCTATGCCCAAAAAGCCATACTGTATCCAGGGCCTGACAAACACATTCGTGGAACACACCTGCACAACGGACAATGTGTACCCTGGTTTGAACGCTGGGATTCGCCGGAGAGAAGTAAGTTTGTAATAACAGCTCTGTCTTGCTAGTTAATGATTGTCTTTGTTACAGATAAATAACATTCACTTAACGGACATCTCTGCAATAGATTCGTTAATGTAGAGTTTGCTTGTTAATGTTAACGTTTGGCACTAATAACTTCATCATCATCATCAAGTACCGGGCCTACTGGCGTAGGTGATCATGTCTCTCCACAACTTTCAATCTCAACAGTTCTTTATCATTTCTGAAGTTGACCTTCTGCCAAGCCATTCTCTTAATAAGCTGTCTAGTATTTTCTCTCTTTGCTTCCCTCTATATCTTCGTCCCTCAATTTTTCCAGTTGTTACAATATATTCCAGTTGTTCTTTTCTCATTACATGGCCAAAAAATGATGATTGTTTAATCATTTATATGCACTAATAACATACATATTTAATTGGTTATTATGTTTCTTATCTCTCTCACTCCCTCTCTCCCCTTCTCTGCCCGCTCTCTCTCTCTCTCTCTATATATATATATATATATATATATATATATATATATATACATTTATGGCTTTTGGCGTCTTGACAGACAGAATATAGGTAGCAACCATACTTAGTCAGTAATTTGTAAAATATTAATGTCTTGTGTTGGATGTTTTTTTTTAATAAGTAGCTTCTTTCGTGGCTGAATCTGCTAATATTGGATATACAGATCCGACCACAGAATCAGCAAAATCTATTCGTTGTGCCTGGCTTCGTCTCCTCCTTTCTCCTGCGTCTTTTGTGCTTCGACGCTTCCTCGAATTTTGTAGTGTCGTTTTTCTTGTTTGCTCTCTGTATGCATATACATACGCAGTCTATTAAAAAGTCTTCAGGAAGCTGATGAACTTCTTTCAAACATTTTCAGTCTCTATAGTGATTCATCTATTCCACTTGCTTTTGTTTTCTTTTTTCTACAAAACCATTCTCTTAGACTGCTCGGTATGTTTTGTTTTATTTTTCCCTTTAACTCTTTGACTTTCGATTTACTTTTTCCTGTTGTCACAGTTTGCTCCAGTTGTTCCCTTCTTGCGGGGAAAAAAAAATACTATTATTTCTTCTGGATGTTGGGAATAATTGTCATCCTTGACTACGCCTCATTCAGAACTTGCTCCTCCTCCTCCTCCTCCTCCTCCTCATCATCATCATCATCATCATCCTTCTTCTGTAACATACTTCTACCGTGTTTTTGTGGCCTATGATGATTTTCTTGCCTGTTGTTCAATTGTCAATGATTCACGTATATAAGTCAGTACCGGACCCGGTAAAGATAGTCTATAGTTGATATTGTAAATTAAAATGAAAGTGGGATTTATTTTATTTAGTTCTTTATTTTATGTAAAGTAGATCACTTGTTAGGCACTTTTATAACTTTTTTAAGGCATGAAGCATAACTCTGTCAGCCTGGCCACTTTTCTAACTCTATTAATTTAACGCATGAAACATATCTTTCTCGTGTTGTCCACTTTTTAAACTCTTTTATAAGTATGAAATATAACTTTCTCAGGCTGTCCACTTTTTAAACTCTTTTATAAGTATGAAATATAACTTTCTCAGGCTGTCCACTTTTTAAACTCTTTTATAAGTATGAAATATAACTTTCTCAGGCTGTCCACTTTTTAAACTCTTATTAAAACATGACTTTCGCAAGCTTGTCACTTTTAAAACCCTTATTAAAGCATGACTTTCGCAAGCTGGTCACTTTTAAAACTCTTATTAAAGCATGACTTTCGCATGCTGGTCACTTTTGACACCCTTATTAAAGCATGACTTTCGCATGCTGGTCACTTTTGACACTCTTATTAAAGCATGACTTTCGCAAGCTGGTCACTTTTAAAACTCTTATTAAAGTCTGAAATATAACTTTCACAAGCTGGCCACTTTTCTACCTCATTCAATCAAAGCATGAAACATAACTTTCACAAGCTGGCCACTTTTCTACCTCATTCAATCAAAGCATGAAACATAACTTTCACAAGCTGGCCACTTTTCTACCTCATTCAATCAAAGCATGAAACATAACTTTCACAAGCTGGCCACTTTTCAACCTCATATCAATTAAAGCATGAAACATAACTTTTTGCATTAAATTGTAACGTAATCTACGTAGTCTATGTAACAATTATCCTTAAGATTAACAAATGGTCATGTCACAGATAAACAACCTTACATTTGGCCCTTTAATTTGTTTTGTATTTACTAAACATATATGACTTCTTCTCTGAATGTCTGTCCTCCAGAGAAACTTCACTTCAGCTGAGATTGATCACAACAATTCCAAATGTGCTCTTGGTAATTACGGTAGTGGATCAGAAGGCGACTATTCGGCAACGTGTACCTTTCGAATCCCAATGACCAGCATGATGACTGAGAACCATATATATGTTGAAATGACTGCAGAGTTTTCAGCGACGGAAATCTGTTCTAAGTCCTGTCTTAGAACAGTCTCAAATGTTGTTATACCGTTCCTTAAACGTGCTCTCCATGATGTGCGATCACTTGCCAGATGTTGCCAGTCGTTTTCACAGATGGAGAAGTCATTCAGAGATGATTTGCAGATATCTCTATATCGTAGTTTAGGTCTGCCGATTTGTCGTTTTCCGTGTTTTAGCTCGCCATATACGTAGGAAGGTCAAAAAGTAATGCACACCAATTTTTTTCTCGGAAACTATTCGGGCAAAATGTGTGAAATTTTCACAGATTGTAGCTGAACATCCCCTTTACACTACCTAATTTTCAACATAATCTCCGTCCAAGCGTATTGCCTTACGCCAACGCGAAACTAGGTCATGAATGCCTCGTTTGTACCAAGTTTTGTCCTGCTCGCGTAGCCATTTTTTAACTGCACGGATCACATCCTCATCATTGTCAAAGTGTTTCCCACGCAGGAATTTTTTGAGTGGTCCAAACAGATGGAAATCTGAGGGAGCCAGATCAGGGCTGTAAGGAGGATGGGGCAGTACAGTCCAACCAAATTTGTTGATTGCTTCCCGTGTTACCAGACTTGTGTGAGGGCGTGCATTGTCATGTTGAAGCAACAAATCTGCAGATGGCTTATTAGGCCGAACTCTGTGGAACCGATTTTTGAGTTTTGTCAGTGTATTGATGTAAGCTGTCGAGTTGATTGTCTCACCTCTTGTCATTACATCAACAAGAATCACACCATCAATGTCCTAGAAGACAGTGATCATCAGCTTTCCGGCTGATGGAGATGTTTTGAATTTTTTTCTTTTTGGTGACTGCGGATGATGCCATTCCATTGACTGCATTTTTGTTTCAGGCTCATAATAATGTGCCCACGTTTCGTCACCGGTAACAATTTTTGGACAAAAACATTTCTCCTTCAACACCGAAACGCTCCAACAATTCAGAACAGAATGATTTCCTTTGAACTCTGTGATCACTTGTTAGGCACCGAGGAACACATCGAGCGCAAATCTTTGAATATCCGAGAGTTTTAAAAATTGTGATTGCACTTCCCTTGCTGACTGTAAGCTGCAATGCCAATTGCTGACTAGTGATACGCCTATCCTTACGAATAATGGCATCAGCCTGGTTTAACATGTCTGTGCTGGTAGCCGAGGCAACACGTCCAGAACGCGGTAAATCATGCAGCTCCACTCGTACACTTTCTGCAGCTTTAATTCTCTGAACCCAGCGACTAACTGTGCTCCTATCGACTGCAGAACATCTGTACACTGCACACAGTCGTTTATGAATGTTTGCGACAGTTTCGTTTTCCGCAACCAGAAATTCTATGACAATTCGCTGTTTGTAACGGACATTGTTGACAAGCTCCATTATAACGGTTCATAGATTGCGTAATATTTATCAGAATGCTGTGCAATTTGGTGCACATAATTGGAACATGTCATATTCCAAGTGTGCAAAATTTCATATTCCTATCTTTATTATTAGCCGAGAAAAAAATTGGTGTGCATTACTTTTTGACCTCCCTTCATAGTATTTGCCTAGGAATGCGTTTTTCTTCCATCCGTTGGACATGCCCCAGCCATCTTAGCCTTCGACTTCTGAGCATCGACATGATTGTTGGGGTCTTAGCACGTTGCAGGACAGTTAAGTTGGTTATTTTGTCCTGCCATTTGATGTGCATTATTTTGCGGAGACATCGCATGTGGAAGACATTTAGTCTTTTTTCCTGGTTTGAGTATGTTGTCCAGGTTTCGGATCCATATAGTAGTGTGCTAAGCACACAAGTTTGATATATTAAGAGTTTAGTCTTTTGAGTTAGTTTCGTGTTGTTCCATGCCCTTTTTGTGAGTTTGCCGAAGGTCGTATCTGCCTTACCAATTCGACAGTTTATTTCTTCATCAAGAGAGATGGTTTGCGTAACTGTGTATCCAAGATATGTAAATTTCTGTACTGATTCTAGTGGGCAGTCTTTTAGAGTAATAGATAGAGGTTTGAAGTCACCTTGATTTAGTATTACTGTCTTCTGAACATTAATTGACAGTGAAAAAAGGGTATATTACTATATGGAGGTCATATTACTATATGGAGGTCATATTACTATATGGAGGTCATATTCCTATATGGAGGGCATATTACTATATGGAGGACATATTACTATACAGGAGGGCATATTACTATATGGAGGTCATATTACTATATGGAGGTCATATTACTATATGGAGGTCATATTACTTTATGGAGGTCATATTACTTTATGGAGGAGATTAAAGAATAAACGCCGCTTGTACTGTGCAGTGGCCACGGGGCGTTTAGGATTTGAGTTTTATTTTCGCCACTTTAAAAAAAAAAAATTTTTAATCATCACCATCATCAAGAACAATGCCTGCTGGCGTAGGTGATCATGTATCTCTCTACTACTTAAAATCTCGACAGTTATTTATAATTTCTGTTACTGACCATCTGCCAAAAATTCTCTCAAGCTGTCTGATATCTTTTCTCTTTCCTACCCTCTATCTTTTCGTCCCTCAATTTTTCCAGCTGTTGCAATATATTCCAGTTGTTCTCTTCTCATTACATGGCCAAAAAATTATGATTGTTTTTTTCCTAATATTGGATATTAGCTCTTTATTATTTTTGCTTTGGCCTCTTTCAGAACATTTTCATTACTCTTCTTATCTGTCCATGATATTCTCAAAATTCTTCTGTAAAACCACATTTATACAGCCTCCAGTGATTTTCTTGTCTGTTGTCCTATTGTTCATGATTTATATTTGCATGTTGAGTCTGGCTCTACATAACAGTTATGAACTCTTTTCCTTGTTTTTATTGTCAAAAATGGATTGCACAGTATCTTCCTAAATTTTTTTAAGCTGCTTTTGCCTGGGCCATTCTGGATCTCACCGCTGTTATACATCTACCATATGAGGTTAACATTGTTCCCAGATATTTAAATTCATTTACCTGTTTTAATATCGTCCCGGTTGTCTTTATTGTGCATTGCGGTGATGTCGTTTTCTTGTTACTACCATTGCTTTTGTCTTTTTGCTGTTAAAGCTGACTCCTTTATTTTTGCTTTCTTTCACTATAATGTCTAACATTTTTTTTTACTCATTTTCACTCTTAGCGATTAAGACTGCATGGTCAGCATTCCTCAGATTATTTATATTATTCTACTTCCAATTGTTATTCTAGGAATGTCCCTTATGTTAAGTTTAATAGTTAATGCTTATTTCTCACAACAGCTGTTCCAACAATCGGTGTGTGCTCGGCCAACTGCCCTGTTGGTTCTGGTGTACGTCCAGACAATTCAATTCAGGTTGGGACAATTGCTACTTGCAAGTGTGTCATAGCTACCCCTGGCTTCCCTCCAGGATTTGCTCGCTGGTACACGCCAGACTTAAGGATTGTAGGCTACGAGGACGCTACTGATAAGTCTTCAACTGTGTCTTTCTCTTATAATTCATCAGGTAAAGTTTATGCATTTATTTTTAGTCGAGTGGAATATTTTATTTCAAAGTCACTCATCGTCTAGTTTGTTGCATGTCGAATTTTGCTTTCATCACAGCCTGTCTGAACAAAAGATATGGCTCTAGCAGTTTTCTAGCAGAAGACGCCGTGAGAGCGACTCGGCAGTGTTTGTTATAAGCTGATTACATTTTTTCAATATGTAGCACATCCGATAGGACAGATGAACAATAACGATGAACAGTTAAGTTGCTGGAACGGGGCTATAGCAGACATGGGTATGCCCTGCCTGTAGTAAAGACAATCCGTTCTAAAGTCTACTAAAAAAGGACTGATACCACATCATTTATCATAATGTACCGTACCGGTTATCGTTGGCGATCATGTCCTTCCGAAATCTTTTATCCAACATGCATCACATCAAATTTTTTGTTGACAATTTTCCGTGCTATGAAACCAAGCTATCTATAGCTTGTTTCATAACTCGTGCCCAACTTTTAAAATCTATAGCTTTTTAACCACTTGTTGTAAGTTGTTCAAAATTTGCATGTAAAGTTATAATGATTAGAACCCAACAGGGAATTAATTTCATTTTTAAAAAAACATTTGGTTATTATTGTTGCTTTTTTGATTTATATAAATTTATAACGACCCATTGATGTAGTCAAAACTTAATGTTTACAGTATTTTAAACTAAAAATAGCGAGTACAAATCCATACACGATAAAATTGACGCGTTTGCACGCCTTCACGTGGTTTTTTGACACAATTAGACACTTGTAAAAAACACGACAAATTGTGTGTTCCATTTCCGTTCATTCATAGGTGGAGACGTGGAACGGTAACATTTATCATGAGTCTTAAAATGAAATTCTGCAGTTTACAAAACATCGCAATAAAAATGTATGGCTATTTTTGCAAAGAGGCTAAACGAGGAAGATTATTTCATTCTTTAGAAAACCCTCAGAATAGGACAAGACACATTTTGGATTTATCTAAACGGTCATTTAATCGCTGGATTCAAGCACGTGACCGTCAATGTTCAAAATATACAAAATCACAAGGAAGAGCAAAAATGTTGGATAATTTCGACAGTGAACTTATTAGAAGTGAAATTCGCAAAATGTTGGGTATGAATGAAACTGTTACAATAAGAAAATTAAAAATTTCGCTGAAAAAGAACAACAGTATTGAAATATCAAAGTCTACATTATGGAGGAATGTGAGAGCTGCAGGCTTTACATTCAGAAAGTATTCCAATGGACGAAACATTATCTGTGAGAAGCCACATATAGTAGTCATGAGAAGCAAGTACTTACGTGAAGTAAAAGAGGTGCGCAAGCAAGGTTATGATATTGTGTACTTGGATGAAACATGGTTCAATGCTCACCACACTAACCAAAGGGAATGGCAGTCATCAGATGGAAAGATTAAGAGATTAATACCTAGCAGCAAAGGACAGCGCTTGATAATTGCTCATGCAGGTAGTCGACAACATGGACTAATACAGAATGCAGAGCTCATTTTTCTTTCAAAATCCATAGACAATCGGGATTATCACTCTGAGATGAATGGTCACATATTTAGACATTGGAATGAAAATTCTGTTCTCCCATCACTAGATCGACCATCTTGCCTAATAATGGACAATGCAGCGTACCACAACATTGTTGCACTTGAAGATAAAGTCCAGACGTCATCCTGTACAAAAGATTCTATTAAGATATGGCTCACAAAGGAGCACATACAATTTAATAACATGTACTTAAAACCTGAATTACTATCTCTAGTAAAGCAAAAACAAAGGACAAAGATTTTTCAAATAGATAAGATTATCCAAGAGCACGGTCATATAAGTTTGAGGCTGCCACCTTACCATGCTCATTTAAATCCAATAGAACTAATCTGGGCAAAATTAAAAGGACAAGTGGCAGATGAAAATACAACATTCAAAATATGCGATGTAAAGACTCTTGCTAATCTCGCTTTATTAAATATAGACAAAGATTATTGAGCTAAATGTGAAGACCACGTCTTAAAACAGGAAGAGGAATATTGGAAAAATGATGGTTTGTGGAATATTCAACCCCAAACAGTTATTAATCTTTTAGACTCGTCTGATTCAGAATGAAAGTATATAGCCCCCACAATGTTGGCCCCTATATTACCTTAAATTAGTTCAACAAACGGTCCTTTTCAGGACCACACAACTATGAAAATTGGACATACAGGTATACCTTGATATTATCGTCCGTCCTCGAACTGAGAAGACAATAATTCTCCTGGTGTTTTTCCTTATTCAGTTATTTCCCCATTACGGCCACGCCTTTAACTAGTGAAAATTAATCATAGACCAGCAACTACGGTAATTTCTATTATTTAGGGCTTCACAATTTACAATTTTGACAAACATCAAAGAAATTCGCCGATTTAAGAAAACTGCAGCTGCAAGATATTTGTTAAATATACATTTAAAGGGTCTTTTGCATTCTAATAACATTTGGAAAATTTCAACAGTATTTAACAAACGGTTTCTGAGCAATAGAGTTTTGAAGTTGGGCAAGTGATTTGAAACGAGCTATAGTTATTTTCTCTCTTTGTCGTCCGTGATCTCTCTTCCCCTGTATTTTGCCAGTTGTAACTAAGTATTCTAACTTTCTCTCCTCATTATATGCCCGAAAACTGTTGATTGTTTCATTCTGATGTTTTTTCGCAGCTCCTTTTTTGTGATGGCCTCATTGGAAATGTCTTCATTGGTCTTTTTAGCTGTCCAGGGCAGTTTCCACATTCTTCTGAGAAGTCCCATCTCTGTGGCCTCTAATAGTCTTTTAATTTGTTTGTCTGCTGTGCGTGATTCGCTTCCATAGGTCAAAATTGGCTCTATATAGCACCGATAAACTTTCCTTCTCACTTCTATTGACATAGACTTATAGCATAAGGCGTTTTTGTTTATTTTCTGAAATGCTATTTTAACCCGAGCTATTCTGCCTTTTATTTATATGCTACATCATCCATCTGATGGTATTATTATGCCCCATTATTTGAGGCGTTGCACTTGTTTCAGATTTGTCCTGCTTATTTGTATGCTGCATGATGATACTACAGCCTTCATATAATACACAGAAAAATTAAGAATGTGGTTTTTCGGTACTACAATTTTACATTCACAAAGATTCGAACACAACCGACGGGATCCGGCAACCGACAAGACTATCTTGTCCTACACAGATACCGGTTTTATTTCTGGGAAAGAAAAGACTTTAGCGGCTTAATAATAACCAAATTACCTCCACAAATAAAGTCCCGGTGGTATTTTAAAAATGAGTCCAACATGTTGCACAAATGCCATCAAGCTTGACAGATCGTCTTCTACATCTTCACGTCTTTAGGGTATAATCATTTATCTCGAACAGTTGACCGTGTCTAGCATAAAAAAATGTGCATACACACATATATTACACAAAGAGGCTGTCATATTTTTTTCAGCGCAACAAATCTATAGTAACTAATAATAATAGCGTAGTTGTGCGTAACATCCAGTGTAGCTCTCTGTAGTAACCTTAGATACTCGACTTCCTTCTATCGATCATGGTCTGCTGTATATTTGCTATACTCTCCATTTGCCCAGCTCAAATGATTTAATAGAAACGATGGTCTTTATTACCGACAATTCTTATCCCCTCACAATCTTTTTTTTCTTTTCTGTGCTGGATTTAATTCATTAACTGGATGCCGTCTCCACATCAAAGGTTGCCTGTCACGGAGCGCCATTTAACCTCGCCTCTTGTCTTGATGGTGCACTTTGTCACAGGTTCACATTTGCACCTTTTGATGTTATCTGTCTTTTGATGTTTAGTCCTTTGTGTGCCTCTACCTTGTACCTTCAAGATGACTTTTAGAAGTCTCTTAAAGTGTTCAACACATTTTTATTCCCTTTTGCGAACTATGTTAAGTAGTACTTTTTTTTTCATTTTCAGCTTATCTGGATCTTTCTGTTTGTATTTTTCTTCCACCCAGTTCTCCTAATTTTTTTCTATAGATTAAAGATTAAGATAGATTAATTAATGGAATTCATTACTTTTATTTAAATTAACACACAACTTTGTAGACAGTCGAGTCAGGAACATTAACAATTTTAGAAATGTTGGAACATATTTGATTTCCTTAATTCCAGGCCTGGGAAAATAACATTCGCTTTGACTTTGTTTGCATTTTCTGCCACCGGCATTAGATACTGTCGTCTGCTTCTCAATAATTTAATTTCGAAAATGTGTTTTGTGTCACTGCAGTTCAAAAGTGAGCAGAACAATGGAATATACACATTTAATAAGATAGTCAGTATAGTCAGTTCAGATGTAGGACTTCCAAATTGCTTCCAAAATACTCTCTGTGTGTGTATGTGTGTATGTGTGTGTGTGTGTGTGTGCGTGCATGCGTGCGTGTGTGTGTGTGTGTGTGTGCGTGCGTGCGTGCGTGCGTGTGTGTGTGTGTGTGTGTGTGTGTGTACATATAACAATTTACAAAATAGTGGCTTGTATGTAAAGTGAGCCAGAATGTTGAACATAATTATAGAAGTTTTATTTTGCGTTTCGAAATCATTAGCATTACGTCACATGGGAGTTATTGTTTGGCTTCAAATGTCACTAGTTACTTTGTTAGCATGGGACGTGCCGTCATCTTTCCTGTGTGTCATGTAACTATGACATACCTTATCTTCTTATTCTTTCTTTCCTCGTATGCCTTTCAGTGTCGAGGGGAGATATAATTTGCGGTCCTCTGCTCTTCTGTTCACATCTGCTGCTGTTGTGTTTCCTAGTGCTTCTAGTATGCCATCAATCCATCTTTTTCGTGGTCTATCCTTGGGTCTGGTGTTCTCGCAACGTTTATTGAGAGTATGCTGTGTTGTGTTTTGACCATTCTGCCTTGTCACGTGGCCAAACCATTGCATCTGTTGCTTCTTTATATATTCTATGGCTGGGGTTATTCCTAGCTTTTTTCTCAGTTCTTCATTTCTGATCGTGTCCTTCAGGCTGAGAGACAAGATCCGACATACCTTATATGGTATCTACATATTTTCTATGTATCATGGATGAAAGACATACCTTTAATATGTCTTATGTGTCATGTATCTGCGGCGTACTTTTAATCATTCCTAAATAGTAAGAAAACAGAAGTAATGGTCATATCGAAGAAACAATCACCACCAGCATGCAGCATAAAAATAAACAGGACAAATTTGAAACAAGTGCAACGCGTCAAATACTTGGGCACAATAATAACATCAGATGGGAGATGCACCACGGAAATAAAAAGTAGAATAGCTCAGGCCAAAATGGCATTTCAGAAAATGAAAATATCTTATGCAACAAATCTATGTCACTAGAAGTGAGAGAGAGAGTTCATCGGTGCTATATAGAACCAATTCTGACACATAGAAGCAAATCATGGACAGTAGACAAACAAATGAAAAGAAGATTAGAGGCCACAGAGATGGGATTTCTCAGAAGAATGTTGAAAGTTCCCTTGACAGCTAAAAAGACCAATGAGGGAGTTCTCAAAGAGGCCAACACAAAAAGGCAGCTCCTAAAAAAACATCAGAAAGAAACAATCAACATTTTTCGGGCACATCATGGGAAGAGGAAAGTTGGAATACTTGGTTACAACTGGCAAAATAAAAGGAAAGAGAGACCGCGGATAACAACGAGAGAAAATACTGGATAACTTGGTGTCATGGCAGGGAAAACAGTCAATCAACAACAGAACTGATACGATGCACTGTAGGTAGAAGATTGTGGAAGGACATGATCACCTACGCCAACCGGTATGACACATGATGATGATGATGATGATATATCATGTAGGTGGACATACCTTTAATATTTTTTATGTTGTATGTACTAGAGGCATACCCGTAATCCTTCTAGTGAATTATTTACTTTCAGTCGTTCCATTTACACTTTTATGGGGCCAGGGCTCAATCATAAATAACAAACGACAAAGTAAATTCGGAAGCGTTCAATGTTGATGATTGTGATAAAGATGACAATGATAGTGATAACAATAATGATGATACCGATAATGATAATGATGTAGATAATGATGATGATAATGATGATAATGATGATGATGATGGTAATAATGATGATGATGGCGGCAATGATGATAATGAAAATAATTATGCTGATTAAAAAGATGATGATGGTAATTTCTAATTCATACCTGTCTTTCCCAACACAGACCCAAACCAATCCTACACCTGCTACCCAGAAACCCCCTTGGAAGCAACAGTAAACACAACAACGTTTAGACCTCGATTTTCCTGTAAGTATTTTGTATACGTCACTTGTACTAGAATTGATCTTACTGCACTCAAGACAGACAAATAGATTCCCAGGCTTTTTTATAATGGTGACAACTGTTATGTGCTATTATTGCTTATTCGCAATAGACCAGCGGTATAAAAAAAAAGTAAAGAGCCCCGTCACGCCAAGTGGCGTAAAGGGAATGAGGTGTTAGTGATTATAATTTTTACAGACCTTCGGCACATGATTTTTGGGTAATGTGGTCAGACCAGCGGTAGCCAAACTTATTCAATAAACGGAGCCCTAATTCTTAACCACAAATCACATCATCGGCACCTTAAATCTACAATGGAAAAAAACTCAACATATTTTAATAGCAACGGCATAGTAAACATGTTATATTGATATAATAAAGTTTTGGGTATAAATTAAATACTCGTAGATCAGTGTCATTTTTGTAATTTAGCGTTCTGTGATCTGTATTTGGTTGTGATGGCTGCCAATACTGAACACCCGGTCTCACATAAGTAAATAAAAATTAAAAAGTAAACTGCCCCATCATGCGAAGTGGCGTACGGTGTTATATGATGTTAGTGACTATAATTTTTACAGATTTTCGGTACAGGATTTTTTCGGATAATGTAATCGATATTAAGCCTCATCGCTTTACTTTCCCAGAAAAAAAAGCCGGTACCCATTTAAGGCTGTGTGACCTGGAAGCTTTCGATCAGTATCGAACCCGACCTCTTGTCCCTTGTAGTCCAGTTTACTAACCACTGAGCTATCGCGGCTCTTCTCGCATCAATAGGTTGTCAAAAAAGGAAATAAAACTCGTGGGCTTTCTTGCCTAATTCTGGGTATTCTTGTTTGGCAAAGCTTCAATGAAAAGAGGGACAGAGAAATCTCGGGCGACATAGAGAAATAATATTAGTCGGCTTAACATTGTGGTACCACAGTGGCGAAGTTGATGAGTTGAACTGTGGGTAGAGGTTTGTGGAGAAACATCACCTACGCTGGACATGGCACTTTCTGTGATGACGATAATAACGTCCGCGAAGCTGCTAGCAGGCACTTGCCGAGCACGTAGGCTCCGCGCAGCACAGTTTGACAATTGAGTAGATAATGCATATCCGCTCACTTCTAATCGAACATAGCTTGACTGCCGATCTTTGGACTCTCATACCTACATCTTAGCCAATCATAGTACTACATTCCAAAAGGCGGGCATTAAGAGCGTTCAATACTTATTTCTTGATATTCTCTGTTTAATGCGCCATTGTATGTGCCCATGAAGACTTTCTTAAAAAAAGACAGATTATGAAACAATTGTATGTTAAATAGAGCATACTACTTTGTTTGGTTTGCAGGTGGAATGCACTGGGGTTCCACGGAAGTGATCACTATCCATGCGTCCTCCTAGTTGAGAAAGGCGGAAATAAAAGCCAGAGAAGAAAGCTCCACACATTCAACTACGAGAAAACAGACCAGGACGTCATTAGCAAAATCAGACATAGGAAACAGAGCGCCCCTCGTAGGAGGCAGGAGAGATGGGCACAGCCACCCTGGTGGAACGTAGATGTCGAGGAAGCTTGGCGGAGCAAGAGACACAATCGCTCAAGACATGGCAGAAAGCCAGAAAGTATGGTAGAACACAACCTGAGCTCTTGAAGCGTCTGAAAGTAGAGGTCGACCAAAAAATGATGCACTTTAAACTATGCGCTAAGCAGGCTAAGGATGCCAAATGGGATGACTTCTGTAAAAAAGTGTGCTCAGAAAAATCGATCGCCACATTCTGGCGCCTTCATCAGTGCATGAATGGCACACCACGACACAGAGGCATACCAGACTTTCAGAGCATAGGCCGGATATGGCACAAATCTGATGAGAGCAAAGGGAAGGCCCTGCTTGCCCGCTACATTGAGCAGACGGACCAAAGAAATGAGGCTGTAACAATGAGGATACGGGGATCTTTGTCAGATTTGTGTAAGGATGAAGGGCTGGAAGAAGATCTCACAATCACAACCGATACCATTCGCACGACACTTAAAAGGTCACACAACACTGCTCCTGGTCCAGATGGTGTTCGGTATGATGACATAGGCGATTTAGCTGATGACGACTTGACAACACTGGCCAAAGAGTTTAATGCCAGTATTCGGAGTGGCCAGATTAAGGAGGAGTGGCTACACAGCTACTTACTACCGCTACCGAAGCCAAACAAGGACCATTCTCAGATCAGTGCCTATAGAATCATCACAATGCAGAACACTGCGGGCAAGCTGCTGGAGAAAATAGTTGCCCGTGTCCTCACCTGTCGCCTTGAACAGAAACGCGTATTCCCATCCACACTCGGAGGTTATAGATATAAGAAAGAGACATGGCTCAATGCGTCAGTATTTGCCTATGACGTCTTCGAAGGTTTCCACAGACGAGAGGATACATGTGCTGCTGCTATAGATCTGGAGGATGCATACAACAGGGTACCATTTGAATATCTCATGTATATGCTCCTCAAACTGGCGGTGAACCCCTTCCTCATTAGATGGATCGTCGCGGCACTGTTTCAGAGGAAGGTGATACTTAGATGTGGAAGTTGGTCTTCCGAGCCAACATCCATTTGTCCTGGGCTGCCACAAGGCTCACCATTGTCACCAGTTCTATTTAACGTGTACACAATAACGATCACGGCCCAACAGCTGGATAGGAGGGGAAGAACTATGACTTTTGCTGATGATATTTTGGTATATCGACAGGGAAGAGACAGACGGGGAATCGCCTCCACAATGCAAGACGAACTCGATCGCATTTCTTCCTGGTATGGGGTTTCAGGTGCCTTGGTTAATCTTAATAAAGCATCAGTTTCATGGTTCTCCCTTAACAATCATATCGTTAATACGACCACACCGATAGTACGAATGGGAGCTGATGAGGTGACCAGCGACAAGTTGATGACATACCTCGGAGTTAAGTTTGATCGCAGCCTGTGTTTTCGGGACCACGTCGACCATGTGATAACAAAATCCCGCAAAGTATTAGCCGTTTTGAAGGTCATGGCAGCTGCCAACATCGAGCAGAGGCTACTTACTCTTCTGTTCCAGGGATTAATCCTCGCACCAATCGAGTATGCCCTGACCATTCTTACTGTCAGTACGACTCAAATTGATAGGCTGGAGAAAATACAAAATGAAGCCATGCACATTATCCTGGGATGTACGAGGGACACTTCCTGTGTAGCAATGAGGTATCTTCTTGACTTTCCAACCATAGATGACAGAATCAAGATCTGGAGAGCACGAGCATACCTGAAGATTAGTACAGATACAGAGCATCCATTGCACCACGTGCTCAACACAGAGAAAGGTACCAGGCTAAAAAGAGGCAAATCATGGGTGGGCCGAGCAGAAGATGTCATCAAACAGGTCTGTGGGCTTACCAATCTCAGCGTTGGTGAGGAGTGGATACCGGTGCCTACGTCATTCAAGGGGACTTTCTCATGTATTGTCACACTCGACAGGAAAAGTAGGGAACAGAACCCGGTCGTGGTTAATGCTGAGGTCAACGGTCTCATCTGCGATAACACCGATGAGAAAGATGCAGTCATCTATACAGACAGATCTGTAAGACGACACGAAAGAAGTGCATGGGCATTTACAGCACGCTCGGCAGGCAGAACAGCCTAGGAAGACAGTGGTGCATACGCCATGACCACGAGTAGCATGACAATGGAGGTGATGGCAGTGACCAAGGCATTCAAATGGTTAGAGTCGCAAGACTACACCAACGCATGTATACTGAGTGATTCGATGAGCATGATAAAAAAAGTGGAGGCGGGCTTTGTACGCATGCAATGGGTAGAGTCGTTGCAGAAATCCAAAATACGTAAGGTCACCTTTGTCTATGTCCCTGGACATGCGGGAGTACGGGGAAATGAAAGAGCGGACAGGTTGGCTAGCTGCGCTGTCGTTGAGGAAGGGCAACCGATGGATCGGGCGGACATCATCAATGCCCTACGAGATGTTGGAAGAGCACAGGACTTCGACAAACACAGATCAACGTCACTTCTTCGGATGATGGAAATGGGAGTTAAGATGGGCACGGCCAGAAATGAGAAACTTGGTGGCCGTGTAAGAAGACTTATCAACCAACATAGAACTGGAGTCGTCAGTCGCTGGACACTGAGGGAATTGCTGAGGAGGGGATCTGAGCACCTATGGACATGTTCGGAGTGCAATGATGATGACCCGCAAATAACTCAATAACTCAATACTACTTTGTTTGTTTATAATAGTATACAGACATTTTTTTTGTAAAATGAGTCTTGTGCGTATTTAGGACTGGGTGTGTGAACTTTCTGTATGGTTAATTAGATTCAGGAAGAGTTTCTTCTACATGTCCAGTTATTCTTTCTGTCACTCTTCTTCATCCCTTCTTCATTTGCTTAAAGTGTCGAGGGGAGATATAATTTGCAGCCTTTTGATCTTCTCTTTATTTTGGTTCTTGCTACTGTTATGTTTCCTAGTGTTTTTAATATTTTACCAATTCATCATTTGTGCGATCGGCCCTTGTGTCTGCTGTCGTGTACCGTTTATTATGGGCTCGTTGAGTTGTTTTTCGATTGATATTTTGTCTTATCACGTACCTGCACCATTTTGTCTTTTCTTTGTGTATTTTATGGCTGGAATTACTCCTAGTTTAATTCTCCGTTCTTCATTTCTGATACGTCATTGTGTTTGGGTTTTTATGCACCTTACATATCGCAGAGGCGCGCAAAAGGGTAGCATTTAATTTGTTATTGAAAACAGGTTTGCAATCTGCTTGGGAATTTTCACTCTTTTTCTGGTAACAGTATGTTACTTTCCTTTGCAATGTTTTCTTCCTGTATATTATTGAAGTTTTCAATTGCTAATTTAATATTCTCCACACATCTATAACTGCTTTTATTAGCAAATATTCAATAATATTCAACGTCACACTTGTATCCATAGTTATGTTCTTTGTACGTCCGTTATGTAGTTAATTTGTCCTTATTATATCACGAGGAATGTTTGTGATCGCAGCTAGAGTTCTTTGTCATATAATGCCTTACAGTTTATTTGCCGAGTAGTTATAATAATTGATGAGTATTCGTTTTTAATTTGTGTTTTTCTGATTAAAGTCACTTAATATGTAAATCGGTGCTATATAGAACCAATTCCTACACATGGAAGTGAATCATGGACAGCAGACAAAGAAATGAAAAGATGAATGGAGGCCACAGATATGTCTCGAAAAATGTTGAAAGTTACCAGGACAGCTAAAAAGACAAATGAGGAAATTCTCAAAGAGGCCTACACAAAAAGGGAGCTCCTAAAAAACATCAGAAAGAAACAGTCAACATTTTTTCGGGCACATCATAAGAAGAAGAAATTTATAATACGTGGTTTCAAAGGCAAAATAAAAGGAAAGAGAGATCGCGGACGACAAAGAGATAAAATACTGCATAGCTTGGTGTCATGGCATGGAAAACGGTCAACAACAGAACTGAAACGATGCACTGGAGATAGGCGATTGTGGATGGAAATGATCGCCTACGCTAACCGGTATGGCACATGATGCTTATGATTATGAATATGCAAATGTGTAAATCTTAATGATCTGCCATTGATTATAATTATAATTATCACTATTAATTTTTTTTCAGAATGGTTGACTTCACAGTGGCATCACCTGGTTATTGTATTCATTGCTGACTAATTTTGGAATGGGTTTTCAATTTCAATTTTACAACAATTTCACTTAATATATGGCATACGTTATTTGAATAATTCACTTTGATTCTATTGTTGTTTTGTAACTATAGTAGATTGAATGAATTAAAGATTGTGCTGCTATATTGCATATTTGTTGAAGAATAATGCGGTCATTCTATGTTTTATTTAGGCTAACAAACAAGAAGTACTCGGAGGCCATATACTCGTAGATGCGATTTTGCAGAAAAATTGTTAAGAATATCGTCCTCATCATCAAATACCATGCCTGCTGGTGTAGGTGATCATGTATCTCCACAACTTTCGATCACAATTATTTATCATTTCTGTTGTTGGCCTTCTGCCAAGCCATTCTCTTAAGCTGTCTGGTATCTTTACTCTTTCCTTCCCTCTGTCTCTTTGTCCTTCAGTTTTCCCAGTTGTCACAATATATCCCACCTGCTCTCTTCTCATAACACGGCCAAAAAAAAAAAAGATAATTGCGTCTTCCTAATATTGAATATTAGCTCTCTTTTTCATTTGGCCTCTTTTGCCTTCATAGAACGCTTTCATTACTCATTTTAACTGCCTATGGTATTCTTGACATTCTTCTGTAAAACCACATTACTACAGCCTCCAGTGACTATTTTGATTGTTATTCTATTGTCCATAATTCACATCCATATGTAAAGACTGGCTCTACATAACATTTAAGAGCTCTGTTTCTTTTTTTAAGAATATATATATATAATTGCCTTTCGAGCCGTAACCGGCCCATAGGGCGTAGACCAAGATACACCTTCTCCTATATGAATTTTTGTTCTAGCAGTTTTCTTTTAAAGATATTTTATCAAATCTCGCCATCTGTCTCTGTTCTGTGCAAGCAGTTCTATCTCATTGAGGGAGCCGATTCCTGCTGCTCTTGCCTCTCTCATCAATATTCTTCTCAGTGTCTCCCTGGGTCTTCCTCTTTTTCTTTTACCTGTTGTTTCCCATATGAGGGCTTGCTTTGCTATTCGATTATTATCTCTTCTCATCACATGTCCAACGTATGACCATCGTCTTTTCTTTATTACTGAAGACATTAGTGGTTGATTGGCGATTTCTCTAATTTTCTCGTTTGTTTTGAATTCGTTCCATTCTATACCAAGTATTTTCCTTAGACATTTATTTTCGAATGCGTTCAACTTTGTTTCTATATCTCTTGTTGTTTTCCAGCTTTCACACGCATACGTAAGGGTTGATAGTACATTTGATTTGAATAGCCTAAGTTTTGTGTTTGTGCTAATGAGTTTTGATTTCCACAACTTTTCAAGGCTTCTGGAAGACATTGCCGCTTTAGCCAGTCTGATTCTAATTTCTTTGCTCGTATCCCCTTCTCGATCAATGTGACTTCCAAGATAGATAAAGTGATCGATCTCTTCTACTGGTTTGTTTTCCATGTATATTTTGTCACTTGTTGGAATTAAACTTTTCATGACTTTAGTCTTTTCATGATTGACCTCAAGCCCAATTTTGCTGGCTATTGATGATAGTTCATTTGTGTTTTCCTGCATCGTTTTTATCTGACTGCTGATGAGAACTATGTCATCAGCAAAGTCGAGGTCCTCCAAATGGTCTCCTTGTATCCATTCGATGCCTTTATTACCAGTGCAGCATTTCTTCATTATGAAGTCCATAACAATTCCAAATAACAAGGGCGATAAAATACATCCTTGTTTAACCCCAGTTTCTATTGGAAAACATTCGCTCAGTCCTTCCTCTGTTCGAACTGCACATGTGTAACCGTCATACATGTCTTTGATAATATTTATGATTTTTGATGGTAAACCATATTGCTTCAGAATTTTCCACAAAGAATCTCTATGAATACTATCAAATGCTTTTTTGAAGTCGATGAAGTTAAGTACAAAAGGTTTTTGCTTTTCAATGTGTTCCTCCAATATAAGTCGTAGAGTGAAAATGTGGTCAAGACAGCTTCTCCCTTTTCTAAACCCAGCCTGTTCTTCACGCATTACTGTATCTATTGAATCCTTTATTCTATTTAGGATGATTTTACAGAATAACTTTGAGGCAACTGACAAAAGTGTCACGCCTCTCCAGTTGTTACAATCTCTAAGATTGCCCTTTTTTGGGATCTTAACAATGATTCCTTTTTTCCATTTATGAGGCGTCTTCTCTGTTTTCCAAATGATGTTGAACATTTTTTGGAGATGTATTAAATTATGGCTATCAATTGCCTTGAGGATCTCAGCTGTTAACTTATCCTCTCCAGCAGCCTTGTTATTGGTCATTAGCTTTAAGGTGGTTTCTATTTCACTCAAGGTGAAGTCATCTAAATTTACATCTAATTCTGCTGCTGGTGTTTCAGCTTCAAAATCTATTAAACTGTGAGGTAGTGGACGGTTAAGAATTTCTTTGAAGTGTTCCGCCCAACGGGCTTTTATGTCTGCGCTTGTTGTTAGCATTAATCCAGATTTGTCTAGAATTGGTGTTCCACTGGATGTATAGGTGTTTGTCAGCATCTTTTGTACAGTATAGAGAGTTCTGCTGTCTCCTGTAATTGCAGCTGTCTCTGCTTTCTCTGCCAAGTTGTCTATATAAGCTCTTGTATCTCTTCTTGCCGAACTTTTCACTTTGTTGTCTAATTCTTTGTATGTTGCTTTTGCCAGAACCTTTCCAAGATCTGTCTTTACATTAGTCATGGCTCTCTTTGCTTCTCTTCTTTCTTTGATGTATTTCCATGTGGTGTCTGAGATCCAAGCTCGTTTTTCCATTTTCTTCAGTCCGGCACTTGCTTCTGCTGCTGTCATTAGTATTTTGCTCTGTGAGTCCCACATTTCAATTGATATCTAAGTCTATTTCACCGAGTGCTGAATAACAATTACTTAGCACTATGTTAAACTTTTCCTTTATGGCTTCATCTTTCAGTTTATGACTATCAATTTTATGTGTAATTGACCTCTTCTGTTGGTTTCTAAATTTTAATCTTATTTTCCCAATGCACAAGTTGTGGTCACTATTAACATCAGCACCTCTGTAAGCTCTTACATCTATTAATGATGATCTGAATTGTTGTTTAATACATAGGTGGTCAATTTGATTTGAGGTTCTATCATCAGGAGATATCCATGTTGTTTTGTGAATATTTTTGTGTGGAAATAATGTCCCACCTATAACTAAATTTTCTATTAAACATAATTCTATTAATCTTTCTCCATTCTGACTTGTATTATCACAGCCTTCTCTCCCCATCACATGTTCCACTCCTGCGTTATCTTGTCCTACTTTGGCGTTGAAGTCTCCCATTACAATTAAAAGATCGTGTTTTGGTATTTTGTTTATAAGTTGTTGCAGTTGGTTATAAAAATCGTCCTTAACTTCATCATCAGCTTCGTTAGTAGGCGCATAACATTGAATAATTGAAAGTCTTCCATGTTTTGTTTTGTATCGTGTTCGTATCAGACGACTGTTTACCGGTTCCCATTCTAAAGAATATATGGGGTATCTAAATAAAAGAATGAAGAATTCCTTAGCGAAATGCTATCACAAAGAGAGCTCAGTAGTTAGATATGGACATGTCACATACGATCCAGGAGTTGAGCTATATAAGAATTAAGCTCGTTCATTACAAAGAAATATAGGAATTAATTTGGTTTCAGAAGCTGGCTAGTGTTCAGGGTAGTGTCCGTATTGTTAGCTGACTTCATAGTTATAGTAAGCTGACGTAGGTTGTTGGGTTAGAGAATTAGTCCAGGGTGTTAGATGACCACCTAATGTCCACTTATTGATAGTAGATGTGAATTTGGTATGTCCCAACCTCCATAAAACAGCCATTTCTCCTAATATAAAAGTCTACAACTGCCAGAAACGGCGGTTGTTACGACGGTTGGGCCCGAATATTTTTATGATCGCTAACCCCGACCTGACTCGCCGACCCCGATTTTTTTGTTATCTGCTGATGACCTGTAATGGCCAGATGTGTACTGACTTTGGAAATCTAGATGGTTGACCTGGTTTTGTTGAAAGGTGTGAGTGGTGTGCTGAATTTACAAATCTATTTAAATAGTGTGTTGGTTGTCATGTGTTTTTAAAAATGGAGGAAAGAGGGTGTTTCTCTCGATTGTTCATCGGGGATGAATTTTTTTCTCTTTCTCTCTCTCATCTCTCTCTCTCTCTCTCTCTCTCTCTCTCTCTCTTTCTCTCTCTCTCTCTTTCTCCTCTCGCTTTTTCCTCGTGCTGACTTTTTTTACGTAAATACGTTGTTTGCTGACACTTCCACGGTGTTATTCGTGTGCTGACTTGGTTTGTTGTAAGGCCATGGGTAAATGTGATCGGTGTGCTGACTTTGCAAAGCTAGTACACACCAACACGCTGTAGATATGTGCTCATGAGTTATACATACTGGAGTTGTGGTTACATTAATCTTTCTTTTAAACTTTTTTTTCTTAAAATAAAATCTAATTATGTAAATATTTAGTAAAATGTAATATCTGTGTGCCGTATATCCGTATTTTTTTTACTCTTAGCTAAATTTTTAGGATTTGTAATTGTGTTATCTATACTTAAATGTTTGTTGATATGTTGTGTCTGTATTTTTATTTGGTTTAATGAGAGTTGTTTAGGATATGGCCACATGGTTAGTTCACTTTCCACTTTATATAATTGGGGAAATGTGATTTGAATTTCCAACAATTCGGAGCTTGAACAACTTTCTGGAACGAATTCGAAGAACGGTGTACCAACTGTATATATATACGTTCTAGGACTCAGAAGCGCTGATGACACAATCCTCATTTCAAACAGTGCAAATGGATTCAAACAAACAAATTGAGTATTTCAAAAAAACATAACGAAAATAAAAATCTCCATCTAAACATACAGAAAGCCGAGATAGTGTACATATATATGTATGTGATTGTGTATGTATTTATATGTTATATTCACAGATATGTACAGTACAAACGACACAACTTGTAGTATAAATTAATAATGTAACTATATACAACTCGAAATAGGAAACACTTTATAAAGAACTCCGCAGCAGCAGGTAAACTGATCATCAGAAGTTTGCTGTTATAGCACAGACAAGAATTTTAAAAATTACTGGAAATTTGCAAATCAAATCAAATTTATCAAGTTTAGCTAATTGCACACGCTGGTGATCTCAATATTGTTAATTGTCTTTCATGCATGCCCCCTAATAGAGAATAAGAAAGAATAGTAAATCAAAATTAGATGTTTTGTTAAAGTGTATCTCTCTTATATCTCTTGCAGAGATTATGTCAAAGCTGAGAAAGTTCATAAGACGATAAATGATAACCAAAGTCAAAGGCTTTCGTAATCATTAAAAAAATCATATTCCTTATATCTTTTGGGATATGTACAATTTTTCTGTAAAAACATGCCAAAAGATCTAACGGTCTTCCCGAAATCATCTTACAGTAATGCCTTTGTCCGTACTCTTTGATCACTACGACTTTAGTCTGACTGTTTAGCATATATCGACATGCTGAGTTAATGCAGGCTCTTGCTCAGCATTGGTTCACTATCATGTTACTAACAGTGAGCTATGAGTCATTGATTGCTATCAACTGATACAACACTTTTGTTAAAACAAAGGATTTGTAAAAAAAATCAAGACTCTACAAAGTGGGTAAATCCATATCCCTGATGTCAATATTATCTCCTCAATTATTATGAGGCAATGACAGTGTATAAGGTTAACGTGCGCAACTAGCAATCGGAATGTCACCTGTTCGAATTACATTTGGAGAGTGTGTTTATGCAGTTTTTTTTATAACCTCATAATGACAAAGTAGGTCAAAGCAAGGCTTACTAAACATGAAGGACAATATAACATTCACATGTTCAAATTGGAAAAAAAAGAAAGCAGAATGTCATATAACAATTAATAATTAAATACACAAAACACAAATACAGACACTAGAACTAGGTTTATTTAATTATCTGTACACATTTGACAATTTAAGCATAGTAAATTAGGAAAGTAAGTAAAGGATCTCAAAAATAAATTATTACATAGAAAGTCTTATAATATCGGAGCCGCGATAGCTCAGTGGTTAGTGAACTGGACTACAAAGGACAAGAGGTATGGTTCGATCCCAACCGACAGCTTCCGGGTTCACCCAGCCTTAAATGGGTACAGGATTTTTTTCTGTGAAAGCAAAGCGGCACGGCGTTATACCGACCGCATTACCACAAAAATCATGTGCCAAAGGTCTATAAACATTATGGTCACTAACACCATATTCCCTATACGCCACTTGGCGTGATAGATGACTTTATTATACTTTACTTAGTTACCTTAAGTGGAAACATTGACATTAATCAGTTTCTTCATCACCATTCAACAAGGCATGTTGGTAATGTATTCCAGTTATCGTTCTTGTGCTGTAACAAACTATTTACGAACACGACAATTTAATCTTGACGTATACTGATGTATATATATTTATTAGCATTGAGTGCCGTGTCGCAGATGTACATCATCGTTATGTGCCATACCAGTCGGCGTAGGCGATCATGTCCTTCAACAATTCTCTGTCCACAGTGCATCATATCGATTCTGTTGTTGATTGTTTTCCGTGCCATGACACCAAGCTATCTAGTATTTTCTATCTTTGTCGTTCGCGATATCTCTTTCCCTGCATTTTGCCAGTTGTAACAATGTATTTAAACTTTTCTCTTATCATGATGTGCCCAAAAAAATTCATTGTTTCTTTCTGATTTTATTAATGAATTCCCTTTTTGTGTTGGCCACTTTGAGAATTTCCTTGGTCGTCTTTCTAGCTGTCCAAGAAACTTTCAACATTCGTCTGAGAAATCCAATCTCTGTGGCCTCTAATCGTCTTTTCATTTGTAGATGATATACATAGCTATACAAAATAAAAATATTAATGTATATATACTTGTGATGATTACATTTTAACAATAATATATAAAACTGAAGCAAGAATTGCGTATACAGCAGGTATGCGTATGGCAAATTTTAGATGTTAATTTTATATTTTAAAAAATAAACAGAATCGTTAATTAGAATTCTGCAAAAGTAACGAAATTTGCCGTCCATTTGAACTAAATTACAGACCAAACATCTACAGCAAGTTGTTCTCTTTTGAGACAGTCACGGAAGTTATGCTGAAGAAAGCGGGGAGATAATCCCAGAGCTGAGAGCTCCCAGAATGACAGCCAAGGGAAGTAACCATGTGGCGATGCCTGATGGAGCAGATGCTGTAGCTGTGAAGTAAACAATAACAATTAAAACCTGTACAACTTTGCAAACCAATTTTATTGTACTAACTATTCTTATTTCAGAAACATTCATGTCTTGAGAAATATGTTTACCATAATCTCATGACTATTAACAATCAAATGCAATATATTTGTGTTATAAAATAAATAAACAAACATAGACACATATAATTAATAATACTTCCCCTATCTTTGACTTCTTTTCCGTTTTCAGACACCAAAATTATCATCATCATCATCATCAAGTACTTTGCCTGCTGGCGTAGATGACCATGTCTCTACACAACTTTCAATCTCGACAGTTATTCACCATTTCCGTTGTTCTCCCTCTGTCAAGCCATTCTATTAATTTGTCTGGTTAATTTTCTCTTTGCTTCCCTCTTTCTCTTCGTCCCTAGATTTTTCCAGTGGTTACAATATATTCCAGCTGTTGCCTTCCCATTACATGACCGAAAAATGATGATTCGTTTTTTCCTAATATTGGAAATTAGCTCTCTTTTTGCTCTGACCTCTTTCATAACGTTTTCATTATTCTTCTTAGCTGTCCATTGTATTCTGAACATTCTTCTTCTGCGGTCAGGTCATTTTACCTGCTACTGTATGCGGTAGACAGTACAAACTGCGGCTGTCCTTCTACCTTGCAGGTTTGGTAGGGAGAGGAAAAGTCTAAGGGAGGGTACCCCGAAATAAAACAACCCCACTGCCTTGTGGGTGAGACTTTTTAGTCAAAGGCTAGGGGTGCCAATCGTAAACAAACCGAAGGAAAGCAACAGAAATTCACTGTCGTAATTTCTTTGTACAATCATGAATCACTACAATAATATATTTCACAACAACATTAAGGGGGATTTCAATGGAATGCCCTCGTTCGGTAGGGGACATCATGTGTTACCCGATCGTCATCAAGCTACTGTAAGCAAAATAAAGATAAAACAAACTCTAAAGATGACACTCATGCAGTAGGGTAAACTGGAAAACATCAAACAGGAAATGAAAAGGATGAGTAAACATTTATTGGTGCTATGCGAAATGAGATCCACTGGATCAGGAGAAATTTTTTCTGATGACACCATTACTATACATTCTAAACGATTTGTGCAAGAATTTCTTCCCCTCCCCCACCCCCCTCCCCACCCCCTTCCCACCCTCATCTACATTTCCGAGAAGGCCATTAATTGTTGTACAGTTCTAGGAATCAGATTTCATAAATGTGTCTTGGAAGTACCTACCAATGTTAATTTTGTGTTATTTAACATAAATTGTCACATTGCTCACAACAATTGTCGTGTTGAAAATGTTGTTTTGTTTCAATATACGTTTTTGAAAGAAATTGTAGCGCACATATGGATCGTAGGAACAGTATCCCGATAAGTCGTCTCACTTTCCCTAGGAAATATGTATAAATCTGTTATATTAGTCCATTTCATCTCTTAATTGGTCCATAGATTACAATACCGTGGTAAAAGTTACCGCATTATAACACAAATTCTTTAAATTTTGACATTTTGCCGTGTTTAAACATTACACCCTCCGTGTACATTCCTAATTACCACCTACGGTGACCCCTGAGTATTTGATTTCTTTCCACTGCTGTTGGATTTTTTCCTCCGATTTTGTGACATGTGATCTCATATAATGCGAAAAAAAATGCAGTACCTTCCTAAAAATGTATGTTGTTTTTTCCCTGTTTAGTTTGTTTTGATGTGACCATGTAAATTTCACAGGTCGTTGGCCGACATCAAACAACCCTTTGTAACTCTGAAAACGCAACGGATAACGTTATGTGGTAGCCGAACATACTGAGGGTCTATTGTAGAACATCCTACCTCTGAGGTGAAATTCAGATGATAAATATACCTGAGTCTGAAAATACGTGTTTCAGTTGTCTGTCCTAATATAATCACACAGATGTGTGTCGAAAAGTTGAACAAAAAACACTATTATTGGAGTTCCTAATGTTACGATTAAGTGGTAGTAATTTTGTTATTACGGTATCGTAAACAACTGAATTCGAAATCTAGTGCGTTCATAAGACCCGGACTATTCTCCTATAATATCGCCTAAAGATGGCTAGAAACCTGGGCTGGATGAAGAACAGACAAACTACCAAAGACAAGGTATATAGCGAGACAGCTAGAGACAAATGATGCAAAAAATGGACTACAATTTTTTCAACGAAGAGAAAACGTCAGTAAACTTACAATGAGGGCTCTTGATATGATCATAGATGATTGGGATGAGTTTGTAGATGATAAACCGAGTTGCAGGCAGCGAGTAAACATTAGCTTGAAGGCAGACGAACTTAACTTTTTCAGTAGTAAAGGTTTTTATCAATATAGCGATAGACATTTCAGAGACAAAAATTTTTCATGTTTTAAATATTAACCTATATGTTTATATTTATTTAACACTTAACATATTATATATGAATTTTTAGATAATTAAACAAAAAATTATATTTCACCAACATCAAGATGATACAAGACATATAAAAATAATGTGGTTTGGTGACAATTTACACTAATCAAATTGGGAGTGACGCACTGTGCGGCTAAACGTACATGACCGAAATCAGCATGGCGCATGATACGTCGAATTGTACAGAAAGAGATAACAAATGTTGCCGATTATAAATGGACACGAATTTTATTTTAAATCTGTTAAATAGATCAACTAACAAGGTAATTAATTTCATTATCTTTGGAAACCGAATGAATCCTCTTAGTATCACTACGATAAGGATACACACTCGTAACTAGCCATCTTCATTATCAGGTACCGGGCCTGCTGGCGTAGGTGATCACGTCTCTCTAGAACTTTCGATCTCGACAGTTATTTATCATTTCTGTTGTTGACCTTCTGCAAAGCCATTTTCTTGAGCCCTTTTTTCTATCTTTTCTCTTTGCTTCCTTCTCTTCTCTTCGTCCCTCAATTTTTCCAGTTGTTACAATTTATTCTAACTGTTCCCTTCTCATTACATGACCAATGAATGATGATTGTTTCTTTCTAATATTGGAAATTAACTCTCTTTTTGCTTTGGCCTTTTTCAAAACGTTTGCATTACTCTTATTAGCTTTCCAATGATGTTCTCAACATTCTTCCGTAAAACCATATTTCTACAGCCTCCAGTGATTTTCTAGTCACAACTAGTACATCAACTATAATATAACCAGACGTTAATTAAGGCGTTTCACTCGCAATGGAAACCTGGATTTCCTATGTACAGATAACGCCAATAAATATATTTGCAACAAAATGTGAACATGAGTACGTTCATTTTGTCAGAAATGGAAATAAATGTTGCACATTTGAGTGTTTATGTGTGCATGTGAATGTAGGAATGTATGTGTGTGAATGAAGCGCATAACTGTTGCACATACCAACTTGACGTGCCACTTTCATGATCTCGTCCATATGACCAAGGATGCCTATACAATACGGTTATTGTTCGTGAGTAGTAGTCTATAGTACGTGTCAGTTCAAACAGAATTATTAGTAAATATGTTGGTAAACTCTGGATGAGCGAGTAGTTAGTGGTAAAACCATTAAACAGATGCAGGTTTCGATAGCGAGTAAGCCTAACGTATAATATCAGGAAAATAAGGTTAATATATGTTTATTATTTTTAGCGAATCAATTCAGGGGAAGAAGTATGTTTACAGCACTCAGAAAAATGGCAAATAATCAACAACAGAAAAAAGAACAATAAATGGTCAGAAGCAGGATCGAACCTGTACTCCGTGGCACAGCGCCTTACCACGAAAACCCAAACGCTAGGGAACTAAAAAATTAGCAATCATTGGCGATGTCTTTCACGCAGGTGTTCTCATGAATATAGCATAGGACTACAATCACAGCTCGAGAATAAATTATATATCTGTATTTCTCCTATTAAAACAAGTATGCAGACAAATATTTAGGACGAAACAGCACAAATAGTAGTTTCCAGTGGTTTAAACTGGAGACAAATAATAATACATGAATATTATTATAGAGGGAAGCTTCCGAGGCGAGATCAGCGAATCAATTCAGAGGAAGAAGCAATGTTTAACATTGTTACCAAATTATTTACAGGTAAATTGTGGTTTGAAAATCACAATTTTATCTCCCCTTTCAGTGGAGTAATTGGCTTGCATCTGTACTCTGGGTTTGGATCTGTGTCCGAGAAGATAAAGGTAATACGTACGTCATTTAATATTCTTATTTACAAGATAAAGATAATACGTACGTCATTTAATATTCTTATTGACACGTTTTGTTACTTATTTTATGTTTGTTATGTCAAAAATAATGTCATTAAAAGAATAGTGGTCCCTAAACACAAAGTATCTCATGGCTAGTGCGTCTGGCTCATCACGTTGTGCCTGTCGTCTCCGCATCTTCTTCTTCAACGTTTATTGAAGTCTCGTTGTGTTGTGTTTTGATCCTTCTGCCTTGTCACGTCGCCAAACGTTTTTATCTGTTGTTTCCTTATATATTATATGGCTGGGGCTATTCCTAGCTTTTTTCTCAGTTATTCATTTCTGATCTTGTCTCTCAGGCTGTTTCCTGTCATTCGTCTAATACATTTCATCTCAGTAGAGGTTATTTTTACTTATTGTTCTTGCATCTAGGTCCAGGACTAGCATTTGTAGCACAACGTTGGGATGAAGATTTTTTTCCCGCATATACTGATGGTTGCTACTTTATATTTATCTATCTCCATTTGCTAAGATTTCTCTGAGCTTAAAACGTTTATACCTTACCGTCTCCGCATCTACGGTTAATTACAATGCATTAGAAGCACTCTCTTTATCTTCCCTATACGCTATAAGCTGTCGAATGTTCACAGCCTGTCTCTTGATCAACTTTAGTCTGTGTCTGTCTTTCCATCGTTTACCTCGCATGGGCTTTCAGTAGAGTGATGAATCTCTCGATTCGGCCAAAACAATTGAAATAGCCTTAATCGAGAAGATTTAAACAGTTCTTTCATAATTTTCAACTGCGTTAAGGATCAATCGACCAAAACTGATCAAATGCTGAATTAACCAAAACTATTAAAACACTGAACAGATCAAACCTGATATATGATTTGAAACAAACCAAAACTGTTTAAACAAACTGCATAGACTATAACTGTTTAAACAAACTGCATAGATCATAACTGTTTAAACATACTGCATAGACCATAACTGTTTAAACATACTGCATATAACATAACTGTTTAAACATACTGCATATAACATAACTGTTTAAATTTACTGAACTCACTCACGTTGCTAAAACATACCCAACGTGCCAAAACAGTAACAATTTATCGAATAGATAAAAACTTTAAAAACATACTGAATAGATCCTAACATTTAAAACATACTGAATAGACCAACACTTTTAAAACATACTGAATAGACCCTAACATTTAAAACATACTGAATAGATAAAAACTGTTAAAACATGCTGAATAGACCAACACTTTTAAAACATACTGAATAGAACAAAACTGTGCTAAAACATACTGAATAGACTAAAACTGTGCTAAAACATACTGAATAGATTAAAACAGTGCTAAAACATATTGAATAGATTAAAACTGTGCTAAAACATACTGAATAGATTAAAACTGTGCTAAAACATATTGAATAGACCAACACTTTTAAAACATACTGAATAGACTGTCTTTCAGAAGCCTTGAAAAGTTGTGGAAATCAAAACTTATCAGCACAAACACAAAACTTAGGCTATTCAAATCAAATGTACTATCAACCTTACGTATGCGTGTGAAAGCTGGAAAACAACAAGAGATATAGAAACAAAGTTGAACGCATTCGAAAATAAATGTCTAAGGAAAATACTTGGTATAGCATGGAACGAATTCAAAACAAATGAGGAAATTAGAGAAATCGCCAATCAACCACTAATATCTTCAGTAATAAAGAAAAGACGATGGTCATACGTTGGACATGTGATGAGAAGAGATAATAACCGAATAGCAAAGCAAGCCCTCATATGGGAAACAACAGGTAAAAGAAAAAGAGGAAGACCCAGGGAGACACTGAGAAGAACATTGATGAGAGAGGCAAGAGCAGCAGGAGTCGGCTCCCTCAATGAGATAGAACTGCTTGCACAGAACAGAGACAGATGGCGAGATTTGATAAAATATCTTTAAAAGAAAACTGCTAGAACAAAAAAATCCATATAGGAGAAGGTGTATCTTGGTCTACGCCCTATGGGCCGGTTACGGCTCGAAAGGTCAATAGATAGATAGATAGAATAGACTAAAACAGAGCTAAAACATACTGAATAGACCAACATTTTTAAAACATAATGAATAGACTAAAAATGTTAAAACATACTTAACAGAATAAAACTGTTAATACATATTGAATAGACCGAAACTTTTAAAACATACTGAATAGTCTTAAAATGTTAACAGCTACCGAACGGTTCAAAATTGTTAAATATACTGAATAGAACACAATTGTTAAAACATACTGAAAGGACAACATTGTTAACAACTAAAGAACGGACCAGAACTAATCAGAATAGAATCGTTGTCCCTTTAGAGTGTTCTTTAATAGTCGGAACAAAAAATGAAGTTACAGGGTGACACATAGGGACTGTAAGTTAGGTGTTGCTAAACTTTCATGAACTAACCGAGGAAGATCTTTCGTTAACTCACGTTCTTATTGAAACATTTGTGCCCAGTCCTTGTAGTCTTAAACACAACACTTTCCACGCCATATATTGCTTGCCTAGTCCTTGTAGTTTTAGACACACACTTGCCACGCCATACACTGCTTGTCTAGTCCTTGTAGTCTAAGACACACTTGCCACGCCATACACTGCTTGTCTAGTCCTTGAAGTCTTAGACACACACTTGCCACGCCATACACTACTTGCCTAGTCCTTGTAGTCTTAGACACACACTTGCCACACCATACACTACTTGTCTAGTCCTTGTAGTCTAAGACACACTTGCCACGCCATACACTGCTTGTCTAGTCCTTGAAGTCTTAGACACACACTTGCCACGCCATACACTACTTGTCTAGTCCCTGTAGTCTTAGACACACACTTGCCACGCCATACACTACTTAACTAGTCCGTGTAGTCTTAGACACACTTGCCACAGCATACACTACTTATCTAGTCCTTGTAGTCTTAGACACACACTTGCCACGCCATTAACTGCTTGTCTAGTCCTTGTAGTCTTAGACACACACTTGCCACGCCATACACTGCTTGTCTAGTCCTTGTAGTCTTAGACACCCACTTGCCACACCATACACTGCTTGTCTAGTCCTTGAAGTCTTAGACATACAATTGCCACAGCATACACTACTTGTCTAGTCCTTGTAGTCTTAGACACACTTGCCACGCCATTAACTGCTTGTCTAGTCCTTGTAGTCTTAGACACACACTTGCCACGCCATACACTGCTTGTCTAGTCCTTGTAGTCTTAGACACCCACTTGCCACACCATACACTGCTTGTCTAGTCCTTGAAGTCTTAGACATACACTTGCCACGCCATACACTACTTGCCTTGTCCTTGTAGTCTTAGACACACTTGCCACGCCATACACTGCTTGTCTAGTCCTTGTAGTCTTAGACACACACTTGCCACGCCATACACTACTTGCCTAGTCCTTGTAGTCTTAGACACACTTGCCACAGCATACACTACTTGTATAGTCCTTGTAGTCTTAGACACACTTGCCACGCCATACACTACTTGTCTAGTCCTTGTAGTCTTAGACACACTTGCCACAGCATACACTGTTTGTCTAGTCCTTGTAGTCTTAGACACACTTGCCACCGCATACACTACTTGTCTAGTCCTTGTAGTCTTAGACACACTTGCCACGCCATAAACTGCTTGTCTAGTCCTTGTAGTCTTAGACACACACTTGCCACGCCATAAATTGCTTGTCTAGTCCTTGTAGTCTTAGACATCCACTTGCCACACCATACACTCCTTGTCTAGTGTCCTTGTAGACTTAGACACACACTTGCCACACCATACATTGCTTACCTAGTCCTTGTAGTCTTAGACACACTTGCCACGCCATAAACTGCTTGTCTAGTTATTGTAGACTTAGACACACACTTGCCACACCATACACTGCTTGTCTTGTCCTTGAAGTCTTAGACATACACTTGCCACGCCATACACTACATGCCTTGTCCTTGTAGTCTTAGACACACTTGCCACGCCATACACTGCTTGCCTAGTCCTTGTAGTCTTAGACACACTTGCCACAGCATACACTACTTGTATAGTCCTTGTAGTCTTAGACACACTTGCCACGCCATACACTACTTGTCTAGTCCTTGTAGTCTTAGACACACTTGCCACAGCATACACTGTTTGTCTAGTCCTTGTAGTCTTAGACACACTTGCCACAGCATACACTACTTGTCTAGTCCTTGTAGTCTTAGACACACTTGCCACGCCATACACTACTTGTCTAGTCCTTGTAGTCTTAGACACACTTGCCACGCATACACTGTTTGTCTAGTCCTTGTAGTCTTAGACACACTTGCCACAGCATACACTACTTGTCTAGTCCTTGTAGTCTTAGACACACTTGCCACGCCATAAACTGCTTGTCTAGTCCTTGTAGTCTTAGACACACACTTGCCACGCCATAAATGCTTCTCTAGTCCTTGTAGTCTTAGACATCCACTTGCCACACCATACACTCCTTGTCTAGTGTCTTGTAGACTTAGACACACACTTGCCACACCATACATTGCTTACCTAGTCCTTGTAGTCTTAGACACACTTGCCACGCCATAAACTGCTTGTCTAGTTATTGTAGACTTAGACACACACTTGCCACACCATACACTGCTTGTCTACCCTACATGTATTCGACGATGAATATCGACAGTTGACATCTATTCATTAGGAAGCGGAATCACCACTCATTGAATGACCTGGACCTGATTCTGAATCACGCCGACCATCTTTCTTAAATTCTGCATCTAAACAAATTACACGGAGATTGAAAACATTCACAATTGTACATTAATATGTGCTATAACGTCTGAGGTGAAACCATCATGCTTCCGACGTATGTCCACACGGCGCAGCTCAGATCTATCTATCTATCTATCTATCTATCTATCTATCTATCTATCTATCTATCTATCTATCTATCTATCTATCTATCTATCTATCTATCTATCTATCTATCTATCTATCTATCTATCTATCTATCTATCTATCTATCTATCTATCTATCTATCTATCTATCTATCTATCTATCTATCTATCTATCTATCTATCTATCTATCTATCTATCTATCTATCTATCTATCTATCTATCTATCTATCTATCTATCTATCTATCTATCTATCTATCTATCTATCTATCTATCTATCTATCTATCTATCTATCTATCTATCTATCTATCTGTCTGTCTGTCTGTCTGTCTGTCTGTCTGTCTGTCTGTCTATCTATCCATCCATCTATCTATCTATCTATCTATCTATCTATCTATCTATCTATCTATCTATCTATCTATCTATCTATCTATCTATCTATCTATCTATCTATCTATCTATCTATCTATCTATCTATCTATCTATCTATCTATCTACCTACCTACCTACCTACCTACCTACCTACCTACCTACCTACCTACCTATCTATCTATCTATCTATCTATCTATCTATCTATCTATCTATCTATCTATCTATCTATCTATCTATCTATCTATCTATCTATCTATCTATCTATCTATCTATCTATCTATCTATCTATCTATCTATCTATCTATCTATCTATCTATCTATCTATCTGTCTATCTGTCTGTCTGTCTGTCTGTCTGTCTGTCGGTCTATCTATATGTCTATATGTAGCATCTGTCTGTCTGTCTACCTACTTACTTACCTACCTACCTACCTGGTTGTCTGTATGTCTGTCTGTCTATCTGTCTGTCTGTCTGTCTGTAAGGTAAAGGTAAAGTACGAGACTTGAACCGGCGTCTTAGCACGCGAGTTTCCACCCATATATGCTTGGCCGCCTATCCTGAAATGTTCGAAGTCTTCTGGATAGTTTCGCTTCAAGCATCGAAACTCACGATGCGAGGCGGCATTCCTCACTTTCCCAGGGTAATACCCTGGTACCCATTTCTGCCAATGGCTGGGTCGACCGTGGGGGTATATTTTGTTCTAACCACGAGTACAAATCACAATGATTCCAGGGGGAATAGAACACAGGTTGTCCGAACATCGGTATTCCAGTCGGGTGGTTTTCCCATCTAGGCTACCGATGCCCCCTATCTATCTATATAACTGTCTACCTACTTCTCTACTTATCTGTCTGTGTGTCTGTATAACTGTCAACGTAATTACCAACCTACCTGTCTGTCTGTATAACTGTTAAAGTAATTACCTACCTGTCTGTCTGTCTGTCTGTCTGTCTGTCTGTATAACTGTTAAAGTAATTACCTACCAGACTGTCTGTATAACTGTTAAAGTAATTACCTACCTGTCTGTCTGTATAACTGTTAAAGTAGTTACCTACCAGACTGTCTGTCTGTATGTCTGTCTGTTTTTGCTAGCCGCATGGCACATTGAGCACATGTTCTAGACTCTTGTATCCGACGATAATTCAATTGTCAGACCTTGCACAAGACCTGCACTGTGTCTCGCCACACGACTCTTCTCTTAGCGAGGTATTCAATCTCAGCGAGGGACACATGTTTGCTGTTGTTTCCTCTTATTTTAGTGTTTCTCGGTTACTTATTTCTTTTACCCTCTGGTTCCCATCTGAGGGCCTGCATTGAGATTCTTGTATTGTCTCCTCTCATCACATGGACATCATATGACCACCTTCTTCTTTTTACTATATTTAATATTTGTTATGCTTTGTCAATTCTTTTATTTATGCACTAGTCAAATAATTCATGGTATACTATAGTCCGTTCAGAAATGCATAAGCACAGCTGATTTAGTTTTGGGTGATAACCGCTTGTTATTTTGGTTTCAAATTTTCCATGCAATCTTAGAATATTGATGACGCAAAGATTTTGGTTTTTTTTATTCCACAAACACAACAGATTTTGCACATCAGCGAATTCCTTTGATATTTTATGACGATATCACACTAGTTGATTCAAATTTTAGAGTTTACAGTAATCGTGTTAAATTTTCCAGAATATATTATGAGATCAATAGTAGATAAAAAAGGAATTGAAGTCAAAGGTCACAAGATAAATCATTTGCGATATGTGGATGACACAGTCGTAATAGCAGAGACAGAGAACGAACTACAATAAATGATAGACATAATAGTAAAAGAAAGCAACAAGAAAGGTCTCAGTCTGAATAGCAAGAAAACAGAAGTAATGGTTATATCGAAGAAACAACCATCACCATCATGAAGCATAAAAATAAACGAGACAAATCTGAAACAAGTGAACGTTTCAAATACTTGGACACAATAATAACATCAGATGGGAAACGCACCACAGAAATAAAAAGCAGATTAGCTCAGGCCAAAATGGCATTTCAGAAAATGAAAAAATATCTTATGCAACAAATCTATGTCAATAAAAATGAGAAACAGATTTCATCGTTGCTATATAGAACCAATTCTGACCTATGGAAGCGAATCATGGATAGTAGACAAACAAATGAAAAGACGATTAGAGGTCACAGAGATGGGATTTCTCAGAAGAATGTTGAAAGTTCCCTGGACAGATAAAAAGACCAATAAGGAAGTTCAATAGGGAAGTCATGAATGTGGAATAAATAGAAACTAGTCGCAGGAATGTACTCCACCATCCACTTAGTGTCGGGTCGGTTGAGCAGGGCAATGTCTACGGGGTTCTGTTCCTTTAGAGAGTCTACAAATCTTATGAAATCTCCAAGATTATTTATCAAACGGAGAAACTTGAGAACAGCCGAGTTATTGAGGGAAGAATGGAAGAAGCGTAGATCACCGGTGTTCCTGTCTAAGGATTAGGTGGTGACCATAGTTAATTTTGAATCGGGTTGTCTGAGTCTCAAACACAGCCCTTAGAAGAGCAGACCAGTCTGTGATGAATGGACGTGCGGGTGAGTGGAAAAATGTATATGTGGAAACCGTCTTGTTGATTGTAGCGTGGGTGTTTATAGCTTACCAGTTTTGTTGATATACAGCCCGTACATCATCAGGCAGTGTTGCTAATGGGTCTTCGTTCTTGTGTTGTTTACTTGGAGATGTATGTTCTTCATCTATATTTCCTTTGTTCGTTGTAGAGGATGATGGGGAAGTGGGTGATGATGCCGATGTTGCAGCTGGTAGTGTAGAAGGAGGCAATGGTGAAATGAGCGTTGCAACAGGCACCGATGGTGAAGCTGGTATTGTTGTAGAATGTTATAATTTCCTATGTCTGGGTAACGAACTACGTGTGTTGACGAATGTCACACATGTGCTGTATAAGCTGATGATCAACTCGAGTGTGCTCCAACAAACTTTAGGACCATTTACATTTCTTTGGACACAATGGACACTGATGTTCTCCAGAAGCTACTTCGTTGTTAGAAACTATCTGTAGAAAAATAAATAACCCTTTGTCAACAATACTTAACTAATCTAATTTAAATGCATTAAGAAATTTAACCATCAGGACTTAATTCCCTACAAATTAATTCCCTACTTTAATCAACCAATAAGAAAAGATTAAGAGATAATACAGCCAAAAATACTTATTTTAACTACTTTAAACACATCAATAGAATTGAATATCCTTTTATCGATAAGCCTTAACATACTTTAAGAGAAAACAAAAATATTCAAAGTTACAGTGTAAAATATAGTCTGAATCCTCTAGCTTGAACACTACTATGACCTTCCTTGAATAAACTAAACTATGAAATGAAATCCATATGGGTCTAGTTTAAATATAATCTGGTAACAGATCTATAAATTAACTAATCAGATAAAGACGTCTGGATTAACCAATCAGAGAAGAGCATTACAATGGGAGGCAGAGCAAAGAAATGACTGACAGCTGGATTAACCAATCAGAGAAGCGGGTGAATACTGACCTCATTTTCCACTTGACGTGCTGTCGAGCCTGTCTCATCGGTGGGGTCGAGAACTAGGGGTGGTGGCAATATTTCATCATCCTCCGCATCATAGGTAGTGGCTGTGGGTTCAGCGGTTGGACAAAGTAATGCGGGTGGTGAGTTAATTGAACTGACCCCGGCTGCACGCCCAGTCTCTTCTGATTCGTTTATGACAGAAAGAACTGGGGAGGGTGGTGTAGAGTAAACTCCTTCACAATTGACGTATTCCTTAATTCGTTGGGTTATATGTTCTGCACACAAGAAAACCACATTCTCTTTCTTGAGTTCATGATGTATTATATCATTTATTTGCGCGCTAAGGCGCTCCTCAAACTCTAGAAGACATGAGTGAGGTAACTGGTTGTCATATTTCACCTGGCACCCTTTATAATAGTCGTATGGTTGATACTGTAAAATACACATCACCTTGTCAAATAGTATGTAAGGTCTATTAGATGCCATTTTACGGTGATCTGTAAAATAATAAAACCACATCACAGACATTTAGAGAAGGGCAGAAAAGATCTTTTAACAGGTTTTTACATCCGCGGGCCAGGATCACCCTCCCCAATGGCGAAAGTTTACCGTTTGATGCCCAGGTAGGACCAGTCAACAATTATCTTCACAGTCTATTTTCTCAAGTCGACGTATCTCTGAATGACACATTGATTACACCATCTGCGAATACCTATCCATTTAGAGCAGTGTTCGAGACTTCACTAAACTATGGGGAGGTTGCGAAAACGGGGCACTTGACGGACGCTCTATTCTAGAAAGACACAGAAGGCCACCACGATGATATGCAGGATAACGAGGGATTTAAAATACGACGCGCTTTGACTTCGGGTAGCAAAGAGGTTGAAATGATGGGTCGTTTGCACTTTGATTTCTTTGTGCAGGATCGGTACATGTTAAACAGAGTGAATGTAAAGATCAAACTCACACACTCTAAGGACGTGTTCAACATAATGGCTCAGGATAAGTCTGTGGATTATAAGAGTGTAATCACTTATGCTGCCCTCGTGGTCAGGAAAGCTAAGCTAAACCCAGAAATTTCTCTGTCCCATGAAAAGGCTCTTTTATGTGGGAATGATCGGTACCCAATCAAGAGCGTTACTATAAAAACATTTGCCTTTGTTCGCGGCATGTTTTCCCACAACCAAGACAATTTATTCTTGTCTCAAACGCCAACACGTATAGTGATAGGTCTGATTAGCGCCAATGCTTTCAATGGCGTCTATAACACTAACCCGTTCAATTTTCAACACTTTGGTTTGACTTATATGAACCGGATGGTTAGCGGGAGATGTGTTTCCGGAGAACCCGTAACTATGGACTTAGAACGCAATCACTATGCGCGAGCCTTTTTTGGTACAAATTTGGCCATGGGTTTGATTGGTAGAGACGCTGGAAATGGTGTTGATTATCAACAGTTCAAGGACAGCTTCTGTCTATTTGGTTTTGACCTCTCCCCGGGTCTGCTAGACAGTCCCAGTTTGAGCTAGCCACAAGTGGACCCTTGTCGATAAAGTTCAAGTTCGCCGTTCCCACAACAACTCCTCTACAAGTTATTGTCTACGCCGAGTTGGATTCAGTATTTGATGTGTCCAAGACACGACAATTTCTAACAGACTACGCTGTTTGAGAAAATGAACACTGGTATATTTACAGTCTCCTGATGTCCGATGTTTTCGTTCGACGTTGCTCCCATGTTAGTGTCCTCCCACGAAACCACTTAACGCTCATCATCGACCCAATCAAGACTGCAGCATTTGTCATAAACACCGGCCCTGCCCACATACCAGAAGAACACTGGGTGGCCCTCTTTTACAACGGCCTTGGACAAATAGAGTACTTCGATTCATACGGTTTACCTCACAAACACATTGACATTCTAAACTTTATCGAGAGGAATTAACATGCTCCATTCGTTCTACAACCCACGAGTGTTACAAGATTTGTCTAGCAACACATGTGGTCTATATTGTGTGTATTATATAATATTAAAGTGTCGTGGTGCAAGCATTAACAGAATTCTCATGCCATTTTCAACGAGACAACATATTAACGAACGTATCATTTATTGGTTGATGACGCCATTGATGCATCGGCTTCGTGGAACAAACTTCACGTGATTCATCGAATTTGGCGGCTCACTGAACATGTTTCAATACGTGCAATGACGTATTGCATTAGTTACTATAAATAGAACGTATTGCATTAGTTACTATAAATATACGGGCCACGCCTCCTTGTTACAGCGTATAAAGGGCAGCCCTTCTCAGTGCTACTACACACAGAAAGTCAGAGCCCTGCTACCTAGTGGTGTGTTTTAAAATGGATTCGTCTAGCGTTAATATGCCAGCTTCATTTGATGTCTGTGATCAACGTATTGTCATGTCTCGTGGAAATGAGAATATAATTCCATTGTCAAAAGATGGTGTTAAGGCAGTCTCAGTTTCTGCTTTTCGTAACAGAACATTGATAAACATAAGGACATATCGTGGTGAGAGTCTGCTTAAGTTTCCTACGAGCACTGGAATAACACTCTCGAGAGATGAATTTACCACGCTAGTTGATATGCGAGATGACATTTTATCGGATTATTATAGCCTCAACTACACTACGCCTCTTGATAACCAACCGAAAGATCCTAGAGACATGGATGCCCCGAGTGATTCAATTTCCACACAGTCTCCAATTAACTATGCCGTCTTTGATGAAAGATTTGTCAAAATGGAGAGTGATTGTGTTTTGAACGCTATTCAACCTTCCTATTCACCAGTGTTTGATAGACATTTAACTCAAACAGACAGTTCCAACAAAGCAAGGAAGCCCAGACGAGTAAAATTAATAAATTCTGCAGCAGCCAAAGACATTTTTATTATTTATTCTATACACATGGCTATGTTTTTATATGTGTACTTTGTCAGTTGTGTTGTATTCATATTTTTTACTATTTAAATCATCATTGTTCAGTTATAAATATTTGAATGTGTAACATTTGTTGTCTACGTTGATGTATTAAAATAAATTTATGTTTTATTTTGGAAAAAAATATTATATAGAAAAGCAACATATATGTTTGTTTTATTTGACTTGATTTAATTTGTTTCAATTTAAAAATTATTTTAGACTATTCCTATTTGTTGTATTAATATATTCAACAGTATATAATCTATCAGCCATCATTTTATTCAGGTTTGCTTTCCGCAGCCTTTGATTGTCCCCAATCTTCCTGCAAGGCAGCAGATTGTCTTTTCTGTAGGGGAATTCTGCACTTAGACGGTCGGCCCTCCCAGGTTTACGAGCACTATCTGCCCAAGCTTGATGTAGTAATTAGTTGGTGGTTAGACCATCACCATCACACATCAAACAACAGACTATAAGACCCTCCTAGCTATTACGAACTTCAGGGAGTCTCACCGATGCTGACAAATCATGTACAAAATCCCATTCCGTCTTTCGTTGATTAGAGTACGACCGTCCTAGGGCTATGCAACTAACTTGATGACGTTGCTCACACAACAATGACTTCACTCACAATATTCCAGTTACTATAGTAAAAGCAGCCAACAGCACACGAAAAGCTAATGCACAATTTCCAAAGTGAAAACTGCTACTGACTAGACTGAGCAGTGCTTAGAAAGGAGTTGTACAATGCAAGAACTTGGCGTCATACAATTACATCAACGGTTTTGGAACATCACAAAATGTGTTGACGTAATTCGCATAAATTGCTGGGCAGGGTAAGGTCGTATTCACAAAATTTTGACTTGACAATGAAGAACAATGAGGTGAGAACAACCTGTTATCATCGGTGAACTTTGCTAACTCGGTCAATTGATTAGCTCAGACGCAGAAAATTACACCGTAGAACCGAAGCTAATCAGTTCCCTAATGCAACTTCTGCAGCGATCCAGCGAACGTGACCTCATTCCACCGTGTTTGGAAAAATGGAGGTGTATTAAATTATGGCTATCAATTGCCTTGAGGATCTCAGCTGTTAACTTATCCTCGCCAGCAGCCTTGTTGTTGTCCATACGCTTTAAGGAGGTATCAATATCGCTCAAGGTGAAGTCATCTAAATATATATCTAATTCTGATGCTGGTGTTTCAGCTTCAAATCAATTAAATTGTGGTGTAGTGGACGGTTAAGAATTTCTTTGAAGTGTTCCGCTCAACGGGCGTTTATGTCTGCGCTTGTTGTTAGCATTGAACCAGATTTGTCTAGAATTGGTGTTCCCCTGGATGTATAGGTGTTTTTCAGCATCTTTTGCACAGTATGGAGAGTTCTGCTGTCTCCTGTAATTGCTGCTGTCTCTGCTTTCTTTGCCAAATTGTCTATATAAGCTCTTGTATCTCTTCTTGCCGAACGTTTCACTTTGTTGTCTAATTCTTTGTATGTTGCTTTTGCCAGGACCTTTCCAAGATCTGTCTTTACATTAGTCATGGCTCTCTTTGCGTTTCTTCTTTCTTTGATGTATTTCCATGTAGTGTCTGAAATCCATGCTCGTTTTTCCATTTTCTTTGGTCATGTGCCTGATTCTGCTGCTGTCATTAGTATTTTACTTTACGAGTCTCACATTTCATTGATATCTATGTCTATTTCACAGAGTGCTGCATAACAATTACTTAACTCTATGCTAAACCATTTCTTTATAGCTTCATCTTTCAGTCTATGACTATCAATTTTATGTGTAGTTGATATTTTCTGCTGGCTTTTAAGTTTAATCTTATTTTTCCAATGCACAGGTCGTGGTCACTTTTAACACCAGCACCTCTGTATGCTCGTACATCTATCAATGATGATCTGAATTGTTATTGAATACACAGGTAGTCAATTTGATTTGAGGTTATATCATCAGGAGATATTCATGTTGTTTTGTGTATTCTTTTGTGTGGAGATAATGTCCCATCTATAACTAAATTTATATTAAAAATATTATTATTTTTAATAAAATAGTTGGTTGACTGCTGGTTATTTTTTTCTCCTGTCTTTTGAACTCAAAAGTTGTATTTAAATATCTCGCCCTCGTTACATATATTGAGCTAGAACTGCAGCGGCATTAAAATTAACTACTACCATATTAAGCACACAAATCATGAAAGTACTGGAATATAACGCGTTCTCGATATGCGAGCCCAAAAATGCCTAACCACTGAAATAAACTCTATCGTTGCCACATACACCCATTCTAACAGGTTAGCTACAAATGCGCACATCATCAGCATAATCGTCATCATCATCAAGTACCCTGCCTGCTGGGGTAGGTGATCGTCTTTCCACAACTTTCGATCTCGACAGTTATTTATCATTTCTGCTGTTGATCTTCTGCTAAACCATTCTCTTAAGCTCTCTCGTGTCTTTTCTCTTTTCTTCCCTCTATCTCTTCGTCCCTCAATTTTCCCAGTTGTTACAATATATTTCAGCAGTTCCCTTCTCATAACATGGCCAAACAATGATGATTGTTTCTCCCTAATATTGGATAATAACTCTCTTTTTCCTTGACCTGTTAAAGAATGTTTTAATTATTCTTCTTAGATGTCCGTTGTTTTCTCAGCATTCTTCTGTAAAACCACATTTCTACAGACTCCAGTGATTTTCTTGTCTGTTGTCATATTGTCCATGATTCACATTCATATGTTAAGACCGGCTCTACATAACATTTAAGAAATTGTTTTTCTTCTCTATATTGTTTAAAAATGGATTGGACAGTATCTTCAACATTTTTTTTAAAGCCGCTTTTGCCTGAGCCATTCTGCATCTCACCTCTGTTGTACATATACCATCTATGGCTAACATTGTTTTCAGATATTTAAATTCATTTACCTGTTTTAATATTGTTCCACTTGTTTTCATAGTGCATTGCGGTGAAGTCCTTTTCTTTGTTGCTATCATTACTTCTGTCTTTTTGCTATTAAAGCTTAGTCCTTAATTTTTGCTTTCCTTCACTACAATGTCTAACATTTCTTGTAACTCAATTTCTCTCTTAGCGATTAAGACTATCATCAGGATACATTCATCATCATGTGCCATACCGGTTGGCGTAGCGATCATGTCCTTCCACAATCTTCTATCTACAGTGCATCGTATCAGTTCTGTTATTGATTGTTTTCCATGCCATGACACCAAGATATCCAGTGTTTTCTCTATTTGTCATCCGCGATCTTTTTCTTTTATTTTGCCAGTTGTTACCAAGTATTCCAACTTTCCTCTTCTCATGATGTGCCCGAAAAATGTTGATTGTTGCTTTCTGATTGTTTTTTAGATGCTCATTTTTTGTGTTGGCTCTTTGAGAACTTCATCATTGGTTCTTTTAGCTGTCCAGGGAACTTTCAACATTCTTCTGAGAAATCCCATCTCTGTGGCATCTAATCGTCTCAGGATACATTAGATTATTTATATTATGACCTCCGATTGTTTATCCAGGCAAGCCCCTTATGGATCTTAAAATAATCTCACTATACATGTTAAATCTGGTGAAAGCACACAACCTTGCCTAACACTTTTTTTTTTTTTTTGAAACATTCAATTTATATTTTTTTGGTCCTTGTTTATTCCTTCTAAAATGTTGATTATTTCTTGGTGCTTTCTTTGTCAAATGCATTGGTATAATCTATGAAGCATCGGTATAGATCTGTTTTCACCTCTATGGTTCTTTCTTTTAATACGCACAAGCTACCATTAATAGCTAAAAACAGATTCTTTTAGTAGTATAATTGGAAAAGCAGAGACTACAATTTATTCTCCGCAACTTTTAAATAAAACACATTCGCAATTAACTGCAACTAGCGTTTTCGGATTTAAATAAGTGATTCATAAGATCTCGAGCACAGTCCATTTTAAGTAGCTGTCTTTACAATTCTACATAGCGGGAATCCTAAGTGCTGCCATGAAAGCAATTCCTAGTTTAGACACATGGGTTATATGTTGCTTGTTATTGCACCGTCAT